>VXBZ01012460.1:618847-776415 GCA_013399135.1 Heliornis fulica | reverse complement strand
TTAGGAAGAACTTCTGTCCTGAAAGAGTCCTCAAGCACTGGAACAGGCTGCCCAGGGAGGTGGTTGAGTCCCCATCTCTTGAGGTGTTTAACAGACGGGGAGATGCGGTGCTTGAGGACATGGTCTAAGGGTAGACTTGGTGGCGGTGGGTTAATGGTTGGACTGGATGATCTTAGGGGTCATTTCCAGCCTTAAAATTCTATGATTCTATGATTCTATGTTCAGTGACCTGCACCTGGCCTTCCTTTCCATTCTTGCCCTTGTGCTGTCCATACATAACATTTACAGCCAGGATAATGGCAGGACCTAAGATGAGGTTTGATTCATTGCCTTTAGTTGCAAAGCTGAGATGTTCTTCTGCTTTCCTCCTTAAATCAGAGATCTTCTCTCTTCTCCTGATTCCTTCCTGATCCAGGCCTGATAAAATAGAGGTTTTGGCAACTGTTTGAAGCCAGATTAGTTCCTGGATGGGAGTGCATCACTCAGTCAGGTGGGTGCAAAGGAGAAGATAGTGTGTTGTCCTCCAAGGACAAGGGCAAGGAGGGAGAGGTTGGAATACCTTAGGTTGGTCCAGCTGCCAAAGGCAATGTATTGTCAAACTATGGCCTAATTTTCTTACCTAGGAACAGGCCATTAAGCAATTGAAACTCTAATAGAAAAACATAACCTTATCACAGATTTTTTTTAAAAAACCCTCGGAAAATAGCTCAAATATAAGGTTAATTGGAGCCAGAAATGTCAAACTAATGTAGCAATTTACCCTGGGAGACTGCCCTGGCCTTTGAGTATAGCAATAGTACAGACTACTGAGTAGGATAGTGAAGAAATATAATAGGATTTTATGTAGTCCCCTGTCATATTAAACGTTCTTTGCAATTAATTTCTTGTTGCAATGTTATTTTCACTGACCTATTTTTTTTTGACCTCCTACAATCTTTAAGCTACTAAAGTAGGGCATACGGGAATTCACATTCCTAAAAAAAAAAATTAAAAAAAACCTTAAAACTGCAACCACTATCAATATACACATTGCAGTGTAGACTGATGTTAGAGCAGTGTAAAAATGCCATTGGCTCGTTCTAGAATAGCCTTTAGTCTACGAGCTGTGCCCATCCATTCAGGGAAATGCTGCTTTTAATGGCTCGTTCAGAAACAAGTGGGAGTTTTCTTGGCCTGAGAGCTTTGAGGATGTCTGCCCCGTGACTGAAACACAATAGGTGGTCCTCCTGTCCTCCTCCTGCTTTCTGTCTCCAATTCTTCTGCAGTTAACTGGATATCAGACTGAGATAGCATGGTATTGTGATCCAGTCTCATTAATCCACAACTCCTGGACTCAAAATGAATGGTGATGAAATCCCAAAGTTGTGGAATAGCCAGGGAATCACTTTGTGCCTGGGCTGGAGACATAATCCATTTTCATTTTTTAATCAAACATAAGAGACATGATCTGCTCTCTATATTTTTATACAACTTCCACAGTTTACTACAGAAATGGCTGTATTTCTCTGGAGGCTTAATGTTTCCTGAAATCATCTCTTTGTCTGAAGGTGTGAGTGGGTAGGATAGTCAAATCACAAAATAGATCAGTCCGGGGGAGGATGACACCTCCACTGCAGATAGATGTCTGCTAGCAGCAACCAGGTTGTTTGGGAGGGAAGGGGATGATCTCTGGAAGTCCTTTTCACTCCTGTTTTTTCTAATCATTCTAAAAGATGTTAAGTGCAACCCCAGGAGCATGTACCTGGTGTCCAGGTTTGCAGTCAAGGTGACCAGCTCAAAGGAGAGAGAACCATACAGGCAACAAAACTTTCTGATCCTGAATAAGAACTCTGAACATAAGCCCAAGTGTTTTCCAAGCCAGTGTCCTTAATGTTTTTCCCTGTGGTAAGGATTTTATTTTTTTTTAAAGTGGCATTGGAACCAAATATCATTGAATCAAAGAAGCCAACATTAATCAAAGCACATCAAAGAGGTTCCTCATCAGTTGCCTGGAGCAACAGAGTCTGCAGTGTATCATCTTTCTTATGCTAAGCTGGAGGAATTCAGAGAAGATAATTTTGTCTGTTTACTCTGACATGAACACAGAAACAGTATTTTCAAGGTTTCCTTAATAATTCAGTGAATTGGTCCATTCAGCCATCAGAATTTCTGACTCCCAGACTTAGGTTTCCTGGGAATGTTTTTTGTATGAAAATCCATCAAATGAACCTTTACAAGTAGATAGGTGGTGAGGTGCCTCTCTCAGCAAAGTTAAGGAAGTGCTTCCAACTCCTATGTTGTCTCTTCTGGTTCCCTCTCTAGGTTCTCTCTGTTCCTGTCTCTCTAGTTCATGAAAATGGTGCCCCTGTGACCCCTCACCACCTCACCACAGATACGTTTCATTCTTAGCTAATAGTTAGAAGGAGCTAGCAGC
Organism: Heliornis fulica; assembly: GCA_013399135.1. Lineage (NCBI taxonomy): Eukaryota > Metazoa > Chordata > Aves > Gruiformes > Heliornithidae > Heliornis > Heliornis fulica. The sequence continues at coordinate 774,002 of VXBZ01012460.1, read as the reverse complement.
TCAGCTGGATAAACAAACTTGATTCCCTGTTCAAGTAAGGACCCCTCCCACAGATCAATATTTTTTTTGTTTTCCTCAGTACAGAAATGGGAGGTGCTTGTACTTAACCATCTATTTTCAGAAGATCCATTTGTTACCTAAAAATTCATGGACACTCAGTACAGCCAAGTGATTACTCAAGCATAGAAAGGTATAAATTTTAGATCTCAGCCAGATTGATTCTTACACTTGCTTGATAAAATGCTCACTGGCAAAGCCTCTTTGCCCAGCCTGGGAGTTTCAGAGCACCATTGATAGATACCCAGACCTTGTGTGTTGATTGCATTTACCAGAAATAAAATCCAGCGACACGTAAGCGTTGTGATCAACCTGCAGAACGCTGTGGGTGGAACTATGTTTTTATGGTTTTCTAGGTCATGTGTTGTGCACCTCCTTACTAACGAGTCCCAGAGCCTGTTGCAGAATGTGTACCACTGGGCTGAGTCCCGTACCTGAGCTCAGGACTGGAACGTGTTGGCAATTCAGCACAAGCGACACTTTACTCCAGTTGTTATAAGAGGAAGTGAAGAACAGAAGTTCCCCAACTGAAACTGCAGGGGGAATTTAATGCAGTAGAACGTAATTATCCAAACTGGAATAGGGCCAGGATCCTGGAATTAATAATACCCTCTGCTCTTGCAAAAATTGCCACAGGATCTTTAATGACTGTTAGTGATCAGTGGGCTTCACACTGCATCTTGAAAGTAGATACTAAACAGATCACAAGTGTAGATATTTTAGTCTTTTATGTAATACAAATATTTCTGTATTGTCTCTGGCTGCAGCCTTCAAGTTCTCAGGTGTGGGATCGAGTTAAACAGACAGGGAAGAGACATTAGTCTTAAGGAAAAGGATCCTATTAAAGGCAAATGCCAGAAAATTGGCATAGAACAGCTGAGTGAAGTGTCCAAAAGGTAATATCTCGGTATACCAAATCACCAGTCGTCTTTGGTGAACATCAGTATCATGCAGTTTGGAGGAGTGGAATGAAAAAGGTTAACAGCATCCTGTGTATAGTGGAGTCAGCTCCTGTGGAAATCTGTAGTATGAATATACCCCTGATTTCTGTAATAGTGGAGGCTATGTGCAAATGAGTTGGGAAATGGGTGTAAGTGGCAAGATTACATCGTGTTAATTAGCCTGGCGTTGACAAACTGTACAATATCTGGGAAATTCCACAGCAGGGAAGAGAGCACATCACAGAAAATCCCTTTCGTCACCACTGACTTGTGCCATGGGACTTCAATTAAAAACCAGACAGGGCCACTTTTAATCGCTTTAATGAGAAATTAGTTTTTTAAAACAATTTTTTTTAAACTGTCTGTCTACTCTTCTGCAGTGCAGCCCATCATCATGGTAGAAGAGGTACTAATTATCTTTTTTGACTGCTTCTTAGGAGCACAAGGTTTGTTATCCAGTACCGCACCTGGCACCACAGGCTCCGATATTTGGGATCAATGGGCATTACTATACTGCCAGCTGTAATAAAGGGTAGAAGGCCAATGATCCTGCATGTCCATTGTTAAAATGAAGACAGACTTGCACAGTTCTCCCCCTTGGTACATCCCAATCCATTGGTACTTACACCATAACAGTATTATCTCAGGGAATATAAGTCTGCTACAGGATATTGCCACTTTAACCACCTGAACTGCCTTTTAGTTCCCGTTTCAACTCAGTGTCAAAAATATTACCCCTGTTTAAGATTAATTTGTGACAAAATGTCATATTAATACAGCTATATTTCCCAGGGGATAAATATGGCCTTTTGAAGAGCAGCCATGGCAGAGTGCTATATAGGACTATAGAGAATTATCAACAGGCTTTTGCTTTAGCAAATGTCATGCTACCAGAAGAATGGTTCAGTTTGCGGGGAAGTATAGAGTATGGGCTGGTTTATTGTAAGAGTGAGGTTATGATATTTTCTTCCTATTAATCCATATCTCATACCTAATTATATTAGCACCTCTCAGTGACACCTGATTAAGAAGCTGAGGAGGGAGCTGTCAGTTACCTATAAATCCATCAGAATTGTATCATGTTTATTTTTGGCATCTTAGCTATTTTGGGAGGCTGATGTTTATCTCGAGGTTTCTTCATCATTAGTAGAATTACTTCTGATTTACACCAGTGGGTGTGCAATCACAGTTGAGATCTATGTGACACTGAAGAGTTTACCTATAAGGGGCTAAATCCAGCACCAGTTGTGAGAAACTGTAATTCCAGTGAAACCAATAACAGCTGCACCTGCATGTGCTAAGGCTGACTTTGGAACAGTTTATCAGGTATTCTCTTTGTACTGAAGCAGAATAAACTTTGTATTTCATTGCACCTTGGGTACTTGTCGTATGCCTTGGATATGTCTGAGCTATTGAAACCAAACTTCTTAACAGCCCTCAGATGTAAAGAAAGGGAAGATGAAAAAAAGTCCTAAAACTAATCTCTTGCCTCACAGCATTCTGCTAAGATGACTCAGAAAATGACAAGGGAACCAAACTGCAAATTAGGCTCTACTGTTTGTTGAAGACATTTGCCACCGGTAAAAATGAGTTATTGAAACAGTAAAGCTGAGGACTTCAGAGAAACTTTGATTGACAACAATAATTACAGCTATTCTTGTTCCTGTAAGAAATACGGTGCAGGCTAGGCGTAATAAATGTATGAAAATTATATTCTAAATCTGAGCAGAAGTAGATGTGGGTCCAAACAGTTTTAAGAGTCTTTTGTACAAATTTCTGTGCAGTTTTATGTGTTAAAAGTAGCAGTAGATACCAGGTGGGTGTGTAAATTTTCTTTACATGACCAGTCAGCTAATCACTGAATGTCTTCCGAGTAAGCCCCCAATGGGAGAAGTTGTCTTGCATGGGTGGTATTCAGTCTGATGGAAGAGTTTGGCTCTATACCCAAGGCAGGGCCAGGCTGGGGGCTCTGCAGAGCAGATGCAGTTCATGGGACACTTCCACCTGACCATTGTGTCCTGTCTATGGAAGAGATGCCTAATAACTGAGTCAGATCCAGATGCTACCAGAGTGCTCAAATTATTTCTTTTGTTTCTGAGGACAGCCCTATGCTCTGCCTGAATGTGGTGGTTTGACCCTGGCTGAAGACCAGACTCCCACCAAAGTTGCTCTATCCCTCTCCTCTTACCTCGACAAGGGAGAAAATATATGTTGAGAGCTTTGGAGCTGTGATTCCCAGAGGCCTATGACCAGCACGGATCGGCCTGGCCAGCCTTGTCAGTGACACGGCTTGGGAGTTTGGCCTTGGATGCCCAGCTGGTCTTTACTTTGTTGGACCCTTTAGAAACTTCTAGCCAATTTTAAAAGAAGCCACATTGAAAACCCACCACACTGAACTTCCACAATATTCCTCCTAGGCAAGGAGGAGATGAAGTGCAGTCTTATCTATCTTCATGTGGTTTGGTGCACCAGGTCACCTGGTTGAGAACTGTTGCAAAAACCAAAGACTAGGAGCTCTTCTGTTTGGCCAACTCACACCTGAGGTGTATGTTTTACCAAGCATCTGGCTTTTCTAGCTTGTGCTTTAGAACAGGGATAGGCAGGAAAGGGCTCAGAGGACTCGAATCTTAGATGCTTTTTCTTATGTGTGTGTATTGTTTAATGTTATGGAGGACTTAAGTATGAGAATATAAAACAATGTATGTTTTGGAGCCTTTAACCTTTGGGTTTGTCTCCCTAACTGTATGTCTGCCTCCTATTTCCTTCTCCTCCTGTTACAATCATGTTTGCTACCAAAAGGGCCCATATCACTCCCAAACCTCTCACATGCTGAAGGCAGCGTTGCAGCTCTACTCTGCTAAAGAGTGGTTCCAGCTGCTCTACCAGATGTTTCTGCTGTGAGAAGATCATTCTCCTTCTTCCCTGTCCTGGTCTGAGATTTGTATTTGTTTTCTGACACCAGGCAAAGTATGGAAGAAAGCTTCTAGCCCTTCTTCCATGGCCACGGCAGTGCCAAGAAAGTCACTGTAGATCAGTGGCTGGTTTTGCTGAACCTGTTAGATCATGTTGCTGGGAGTTGTTCAGTAGAGTTAACATTCACAGGAAAAGGAAACATCAGAAGTTAGTCAGTCCACAAGTGCTGAGAAAGAGTTAAATTAATGGGGGAAAAGGAAAAAAAAAATCCTTAAAGCTGGAGAAAGATTACACTGGCTTACTTATCAGGTTCATGCTGAGCCCAGTCGTAATTGGAATGTACCCTTTGTAAAGTTTATTGGGTCCTGGGGCAGCTTGTTACTGAACCGGTCAATTAATCTATTTTTTTTTTTTAATGAGTTCAGGGATTTCCTTTTGTGGAAAACCACCAGGAAACCTGACCAAATGCCCACAGCTTGGGGAAAGCATGGCCTTAACATATAGAAAACCCTTCCTCCACAATTAGGAGAGGAAATGGACACCTCCCCTTACGGGGAGCGTATTTGACCAATCCTGGGAGAAAATAGATGGGATTTCACCATTGACTTGCAGGTTGTCGAGGGAGGATCACCATGAAACAAGATTACTTGAATGCAGCTTGGTGTTGGAGGAAATAAAACTGTTGAGTCTCCCTGCTGAGAGACAAATGATTTCCATTTAAAAACCTGTTTGTTCCATGCTGTAACTCCCAATGTAGCAATAATTAATGATACCAGAAGGTTACGAAAGACATTCTGTTGTGCTTGCTCTGTTCTAGGCATGAAATTGGATTAACATGAAGATAAACTTAGACTTTAAATCTGTTGAGGAAATCAGTAATTATGTCAAAATTCACAAATATTAATCTGTTTAAGTGTGACAGGATACTGTTCATCTATCAGCAAAACATCCTGCCTTGTCAGAATTCTGTCAAAAGGTTAATTTCTTAAAATAGTTAGATTTCCAATAACAGAATATTGTGAAGATTCAACTTATTGAATAAACACAAACGATCTCACCTCCGGAAACATGGTTATTTCTGTTTCAGTGGCATCCAGCCAGTACCCTCTCATGAGGAAGAATCAATTTGCAAGGTATTGAATAAACCCTTGGACTCTGCTGTGGAGAGGTGACCACCCATGAAAACAACTGACATGAAAAGACTGCAAGGTATGACAGTGCATACTTATTAAAAGTTTACCTTTGCTGCAAATGAGTACATGGAAACACTGCTGGCATTAGTGGCAAGCAACAGGGGCAGCTACAAAGGCTCTGAAACGAAGTTGTGTAGAAATTTGCTGGCTAACTGCAAGGGGAAGGGATCTTCTTATCTTCTCAAATGTTTCACGAGTCCAATGTGTATGTTCCTGATCTAGCTGCTAAAAAAAGCACAGGGGACAGAGCTGTTAGACTGTGTGTTCAGTGATGAAGTCTGTGATGAAGCCTCCTCAGGTACGATACTCGTGGTGGAAGCTGGGCCTGGTATGCCTGTGTAAGTTGCAGTCATATGTTTCATGAGTCCAATGTGTATGTTCCTGATCTAGCTGCTAAAAAAAGCACAGGGGACAGAGCTGTTAGACTGTGTGTGCAGTGATGAAGTCTGTGATGAAGCCTCCTCAGGTACGATACTCCTGGTGGAAGCTGGGCCTGGTATGCCTGCGTAAGTTGCAGTCATACCGTCCCATTACAATTTAGATTTACCCCGAGGGAACCTGTTAGGTTTGAGTGCCCATTTAATTAAGTAGTTTGCTAGAACAATAGTATTAGAAATAACCTGCAGTGCTTGATTCCCTTCTCAATGGAAATGGAGGCAGTGGACACCTGTATAAATCTATTAGGAATGGTCCTCAAATCATCTGCCATGAAGTGTGCATCTAAAATAAAACCACTTGAGATTTAGAAACCTGTCTGGTGTGAGGGTTACAATAGTTTCATTCTTCCTTCCTTCATTTAAAATGCAGGCTGAACATACTTTACAGAAAAAAGGAGGTTTCAAATTGGGAAGATGGTTAGGAGGCCGTGCCTAGCCTCTTCATAAAAGCCTGTGGTGAAAAAGAGTACAACCTCTTTTGTGGAGGTCCAACCTCCACAGCTGTTTCTTGAAGTCATGAACTGCTTTCTCAATACTTGAAAATCTCTTATTCTGCTTAACTACTCATGAAGCTAACTTCTTTTTCTAGTGGCATGTGTCTGGTTGCTCTACTGCAAAAAAGCCTTTCACTTTTTGGAAAATGGTTATCAAATCTCTTTCTGATTTTAGCTGTGCTGTCATCTTAGTAAACATGAAGAAACAGGGTACAAAGACAGAAAGCAGCTGTGGATCTATTTTCAACACTAATTCAGGGACAGGCAGCTCCTGTTCAGCAGGACTGGCATTGAGACTTGGCTGGCCCATGGCTTTTGTGTTTCCCAGCTTGAGGTGTCAAAGCAAGCCTGCTCTGTGCTGTGGGCTGAGATCATACAGGTTCTGTGTGACTGGAAGGATGAGGAAGCCCAGGTGTAACCTTCAGTGACAATTACAAGACGCTCCTTGCTGTTGTTGCTGTTAGTGAGAGCTACAAAGTGTTTATGTGTGGGAGGTTTTTTTAAGTCTCTAATGTTTATAAATTATCCAAAGCAGTTGGTATGACATTTTATGATGACCAAGTCAAATATAAAGAGGTTATCTCCTTATTTTTCATTTTATTATGTATGACTTCTCCTTACCAATTTCTTTTTCATTTTTCCTATGCCCCTGACTCTTTATCATAGGCTGCTTGCATGGGCTCAGCCATAAAATCATCTCTCAGTGAAAGAAACATCCTTCTATTTATTGTGTCTATTTTTTATGATGACTTTTACTTTGAATTTATTTAACAATACTCTACTTCTTTCCTTTCACTGCATTGTAACTGCTCTTTCCTGTGTCATTTGGAACTGGCCAAAGTTGGCAGATCTCAAATTTCTTTTTCCTCTTTGAAACGTGCAGATCCTTTCTCCTTCAGTGATAATGGGCATTGTGTTTCTTAGAAATATTTTTGGGGGCCTATTATTTCTCAGCCACTTGAGTTGGCAAACTGAAGGCTTGGAAATAAATTAGCTTGGATGGCAGCCCAAACTGTCAAAATGAGCCTTCCATTCATTACTGAATCATCCACCTCCTGCATTTAGATCTTCAGCCCCACTTTTCCAGTAAGCTTCTTAGTTGAGTTCTTGGAATTATTTTTTTTTTCTGTCACTTTTGAACTCACTACTCCAGTCTACTTCACTTACGACCACACAGCAAAGCTACTTCCCTATTATCTGGAAGTAATGAACTAATAATGCTAGTACAGAGGGCACAGCTGGTCATCATTTTTTGGTAGAAGACATTAAAATTATATTTTTCTCACATATTATTTCTCTATGAGTTACCTGAGGCTGAGGCCTTGATCACTTTGTCAGGCAAGAAATTCCAGGTAGGAAAACCGATTCCTACATGGGTATCATTAAAATCATATTGTTAGTCTTGTTCTGAAATGTTCTGGAGATGAGGTAGGAAGGTCTTGTATCCTTTATATACTTATGTCCCTGAAGTATTTTCCTCCATTTCTTTCTGTGTTTTGGGGTGTTTTGTGTGTTTTTACTGCTTTTTTTTTTTTTTTTAACCTCCCCTGTCTTTGTCAACAAATGTTTTCTCAAAGGAATATATTTCTCAGAAATATCAAGTAGCATCTTTTTCTCTCTTCTCACTTCATGTCAATCTGGAATTTTTGTTGTTAAGGGAATTGCCAGAATGAAATGTTTCCATATCCGATGTGATTTTTTTTTCCCCTCCACCATTTTAGTATATTTTTTCCTTGTATTTCTATTTCAAACAATATTTTAAAATGCACCTAAGTATTATTTCTTATAATTTTAAAAAATTAATTTTAAAAATATTTTTCTTTCAATGTAAAAAACCCTGATTGCTAGTGAAAGGTAGTTAAAATAAGTAGAGAAGTTTAAAACTTCCAGTACTGCTTGGAAACAAACTGAACTATGTTTTGGGATTCATAGAGGAGAGGGTTTTCTGTGATGAGTTGTGTAAAGTGGAATAATTTTCCAAGACATTTTCTGCTATGCCCACATAAAGGTGGACACTCACACAACTGTAGTTTAGCAACTAAAAGTCTGATTTCTGCTGCATTTACTGTGATGAAACTTTTTTCCTGTAACCATCTTCCCTGGAATTCTGACACAATCATAATTTTGTTAGAAAATAAAAATTTAACTGGAAAATTTTATAGGATTTTTCTTCTGGGTGAGGTTAAGTCTATTTCTCTTTTCTGGTGTGCAAGAATTTTGCCTCCTAAATTAAGTATGCATTTAACATAAATACACTGTGGTGATTATTGCAATTCAGGGACTAACGATTTCCTTTTTCTTTGGCTTTCCTGCTCTGCAGTTGGTTGTGTTTCCATACTTATGGTGGTGAATTAACTCCCTGTGGATAATACAGCTTCACTTGCAGCAGATGTCAAGACTCTTAATCAGAATTTAAGTAGCCTCAATTACATTTACCTTAATTCACTTCGGAAGTGAAGTAAGCTAAATTGAATTAGGGGTACTTTAATTCCAAATAAGTATGTCCACACAGATATTCAGTGCCTTTTAGCTAATCTGTTCAAAAATTTTATTCAGATTCTCTTTGCAAGTGCTCTCCAAAGTACAGATAAGTCTGTGGATGCTGGAGATAAGGAGTAGGGGGCAAAGGCAGTGCACACTATAAAAGCAATATTTGAGGACATTTGGGTGTAAAGGGTTGAGTTTTGGCCCACAGAGGTTCTTGCCTTGAACCTAAGACACTATGCTTGTCTATACTGGGCAGGAAGAGGAAGAGAATGGATGCAATGGATGATGGATGCAATTCCATAGTGGACAAGAAATGTATTTGGCCACAATGCAGAAAAGTCTTGATCTTTTTGTGCCTCCTTAGGATGAAATGTATTCAGATAGGAATTGCCTTCTGTCTGGGTTTGCAAAGCAGCTGGCTCTGTGGGATGCAACTGCAATTAAGATGGTTGGAATTACACACTTACAGGCAGACATGCTAAATGAAACCAAGAATGTGTCTATTCTCTTATCTGTTAGCAACAGTGGCCAACAGCAGAGCTTCAGAAAAGGGTGGAACTATAGTATGGATTCACTGGTGCATTCCCCTGGCATAAATTAGCAGGGCCTTGGGATTTTCTGAGCCAGAAATGGAGGTCCAGAGTAATTCTTAATTCCCTGAAATAGATTTTTTCCCATACATTGTTGAGTTCTTTATCCTTTTACTAAACCATAATGGTGTACTATTGCCTCTATGGCTTGTGTCATTTGCATTACCCATCACTTGTGTGTAGAATGCAGTTTTGTGATGAACCCCACAGGTACATGGCTATTTCCTATAAGTCGCTAGGAGCCAGCAGCATGGTTACCTGACACTGGCAACCAGACAAACCTGCCTTCAGAAAGTCTTGTTTTGCAGCCCTGTGTGGTGCAGTAGGCCCTCTACAAACTTCTGATCAGCAAACAGCTTTCCCTTGAAGAGCTCACAGCAAGTGGCCTGCAGTCAGAGAAAATGGGAGAGTGCAGTGCTGGGCATCACTAAGTGAGTAGACAGCAAAGTAGAAAGTGGCCCTTATGCAAGTTGCAAACTTATGATCCACCAGTGTCTTGAACAGGCATAGAGCCCTGATCTTCCTCTCCTAAAAAAAGATTTGATAGAAAAAGAGAAGATACAGAGGAGGGCAACAAGGTTGTTATACTTTCCTAGAAAGATTCAATAAAATAGGGCATTTTGGCTTGGAAGAGAGACAAGTAATACAGGTGTGTGTAAAGTCATAACTGGCATGGGAAAAGTGAATTGGAAATGACTATCTGCTGTTAAAACACGAGACTAAAGGGGCAATGGAGGGGATTTTCAGGCAGCTACTTTAGACCAGAACAAATAGAAGTGATTTTTCATGCAGTGCATAATTCAGTTGTGGAACTTACTGCTGACAGATATAGATTCAAGAAGCAATTAGACAAATTCATGGAAAATAGGTCCGGCAGGGGCTATTAAACACGCTGATGCAGATGCAACCTCTGGCTCAGGAAATCCCTAAATGGCAGATTGCCAGAGCTGGAAGGTGGAAGAAGCATCACTCTAGGCCTGATGTGCTTTTCTGCTCTTTGAGTGACCACTTTGGGTTGCTCCATAGTAGTGGGTTTCAGGCCTCGATGGCAGATTATGCCTCTAGACTTTTATTTATCCTTTCTTGGGCATTGCTCATGTTCCATGCAGTATGTCCTTGAATTCCCTTTCCTTAAAGGGTTGTGTTACATTTTGGGGATTTGATGTTTGACAATAGTTGAGTTACACACTATGAAGCATAAGGTATCAGCCTGCTTTTGTGACATTGCAGTAATGCATAAGCCACCAGAATTAACCCTGTGGCAAAACAACAGGGTCCCCATCTCTGTCCTTACCCGAAGGAGTGAATGGGAAGGATTAGCATTTTAGCACTTCTAGAAAAATACATGATTGAGGGTCTGGCAGAAGAAGGGAAGGAATGAATTCCAAGGTACCTACCAGTAGATCCTTTTAAAGCACTGACAGATTAACANGATGTTTGACAATAGTTGAGTTACACACTATGAAGCATAAGGTATCAGCCTGCTTTTGTGACATTGCAGTAATGCATAAGCCACCAGAATTAACCCTGTGGCAAAACAACAGGGTCCCCATCTCTGTCCTTACCCGAAGGAGTGAATGGGAAGGATTAGCATTTTAGCACTTCTAGAAAAATACATGATTGAGGGTCTGGCAGAAGAAGGGAAGGAATGAATTCCAAGGTACCTACCAGTAGATCCTTTTAAAGCACTGACAGATTAACAGACACAGGTGAGACTCTGTCCAGCCTATCTAGCACCATTATAAAGAAAAGTGCATTTCTAGATTGGACTTTACCTTTCACTTACTGGAAAACTTACCTTCTTTACTGGAAAAATGTCCTGAGCCATTGAGAACCCCCAGGGAAGTGGCCCCTGCCATAGCTGTTTGCTAGGAATAAGCAACACCAGGTACAGTCACAGAGATAAATAGACACAGTGATGTAGGTGCCTCTACACTAACTTAATGCACAAAACTGTGCAGATCCTCTGTGCTTCCAACAATCTGGTTCCCTAACTCTGTATATTCAGCTGCAGAAAGGCCACAGCTTCACCCCTCTGTCTGTCTTTTTATTTCTCTTGGGTCAGGCCTGCAAGGAGCTCCTCAAACTCCTCAACTATAGAGCAATGTACCGGATGCTCTCATTAATGCTCTATTCAGATTCTGACTCTGTCTTGAATGATACCCCACTGGTTCTGGGGGGAAATCTTTGTCTTTTTCCTTCTGAGAATAGGAGATGGCTCAAGTTGCATTGAGCTCATAGATTCTCTTTGATTGTAAGTGTAACCTTTCAGCATGAGGCTGCTGGTGCAAGTGAAATCAAAAAGCCTTTGTGAGTGTCTTAACAAGGCAGTGGCGTGATTGTGTTTGTATGCAAGTTTTTCCAGGGACTCAGGTGGTACTGCAGCCAGTCAAGGGGCTAACACACTGTCCTTGAACTATTCCCCTGGGCAAAGCTGTGCCTGTACTTCAGCCTGTCTTTGGGGAGCTTCATGGGCATTCGAGGGTCAGATGCTAAACCTGTCAAACTATCAAGGTCTGGGGTTCCCCCCCCAGTACAATAAATTTGGATCAAGAAAAGAAGTGTCTTCTAGTATTGCATAACTAAAGAAGCAGAGTGAGGATGAAGCTGTGGTGGAGAATGTATAGCATAAATAAATATAATTTCAGGATGTTGTTTTCTTTTTTAAACAGCAAACAAACTCATCTTTTTAAAAAGCACTTTAAAGATTTATTTCTTTTGCTTATTATTCATTCTTTCATTTAAGAAAGAAAAAGCAAGCCCTTTTCTCACCACAGCCTCTTGAAGGAAAATATCACAAATGCTCAACTGACTTTGCAAAACAAAAACAGTTGATGCCCAGGGCCCACTCTAAGTGTGGAAGAATAAGAAAAACTATATCCAGGAGAAATAAAATTGCAATAGCTGTATATGCACGAGTCTATTCCTCAGGGAGGCAGTACCCACCACTTTACACCTATGCCTGGATGCACTGCCCTGCCTTCACCCCTGCATGCTGTCAACATTTCTGGTTTTGTCATCTAAAAGCTGTTTTGTTCCTGAGCTCTGTGGCTGTGTGTACATAGCACTAAGAAGGAATGCATGGCTTTTCTGCTGGACTTGGTCTGAATGGTCTTTTCCAACCTAAGCAATTCTGTGATTCTATATGAGTGCCCAAATCAGTCAATAAGTATTGGATTAGATGAGTGTTAGGTGCCACACAAGTGGTTGTGACATGAAGTGGAGAGAAAAAGAGAAGGCTTAAGAGATTCAGGTCTGTTTCCCCAGAGGTGTCCAAGTGTACTTATTTTCCTGTGCTTTTAGCTTGTAGAGGTCAAGTAAGCACCTAAATTCCTTTAAAGAGCTGAGATTCTATTAGTTTAATAGGAAGAGATGCTGTATGGAACTGCTGCTAGAACCTCATTAATAGCTTCACACCTTTCAGCTAATCTGCCTGTTTTTCAGGTTTTAAAGTAGAGGTAGTGAAGGTCAGAGATCCCACTGTGGGTTAGTAGCTGGACTTCAGAAAGAACCTAGACCCATCACTTGTGAGGTCTGAGTACCACATGCTGCTGCTTTTCAGGCTAGCTGTTGATTTGAAGCACAATATTTACCAATACCCAGGTAATCTTAATGTGACATCACACAGGACAGCAAGCTGTGTAAAAGCAATGTGTGATTTGTTCTGCCCAGTTCAAATGAATTCACCTGCTGTATTGTTTACAGAAGTAATTTTTTATCCTTACATGAACCCTGTCAGATTCCAAAGGGAGATACTAGGAAAACAGAAGAAGGATTGAGGTACCAGATACAGGCTTCTTTTGAAGTGTAAGGGGAAAAATTAGCAGATACCTGTGGTACACATGCAGGAATGAAGGTGCCTGTTATGTTCATTATTAAGGCAAAAAAATACACTGTCTTTCCTGTCTTGGAAGAATGAGCTTGGGGAGGGAGATGTAGGCAAAAAGCTGGTTTCTCCTGGGGACCACAGCACAGTGAAGATGGAAGGCACCCATCCCATCAGGGCAGGCTGCCAGTAAAGGAGTTCCAGTTCTGAAGCTCTGCTCTCAGCTGGTTTGTACACTGCAGTAATAACTGTTGTTTATGAGGAGCCTATCCATCAACTGATGCCTCTTGCAATTAGAATATAAACCAAACTGGGCTGCAACAGGAAAAAGATTTTTAATCTGTTTCTTTCAGAGGAGCTACGTGACACTAAAGTTGTTGTAAGGTTAAGTGGGAGGTAGTTCTGGGAACTGAGATTGTAGGGAGGTATATGTACAAATAGTGGCTTTTTCCAAATACAACCAGTTTGAGGGTTATGCCTGTGCTTAATAAGGCAGAATAGTATGAAAAGAGTTTGAAGACTGGAAGCATATCTTAGTGCCTGCCCATTAAATGCCTGAGACGTGAGAACCAACTTTTTAAACTCTACTTTTATGATCGTCAAGTCTGTGACAGGTCAGTGTTTAGTCTATTATCTTATCAGCTAGTGGCTACATATTCATTGGAGAGAGAGGAGCTGTCCATTATATGTATTTTGTACTTTTATGATGAAAGATAATTTGTGTAAAAGCATCCAGAGTGTAGGCATTTTGGGATGCTTTTAACATATCAAAAGAATCTGATCTGTATCTGTCTTTTTTCCTCTAGCCAAATTATTCACCAGGAATACTGATTCTTTTATTTCTTTTCCATTCCCTTTCCAGACAGTCTGTGTTAAACACTTACTTTTTTATTTTTTATATAAGGGGAGCAGAACAGGGAGTAGGTGATAAGATACAAACCAAAGAAATAGAAATAAGGGTCTCTTGGATTATCTTTTAAAAAATTATTCTAATTGCATCAAAATAAAACATTTTTCTTTCTTCCCTCTTTAAATTGCCCCCCTCAGATTTGCCAGACTGCAAAAATTTAAAGGAGCTAAATAATCTGGAAGAGGCTATGACTTCTTTGTAAACCTCTATTTTGTTTTTGTATTTTCTGTGAGACTTATTTTGAATGAATTAGCCTTAATATGTATTTCCCATTATCTGATAGAGAGGGTGCTTCTCTAGCTGCTAGATGGGGAGGTTGGAAGCAGTATTAGGTTGTCAAGTTGGCTAGGTCTTGGGACTGCACATCTCATTTTTCTGGAGATGTTTTTGGTGAAGCTGGAGCAGTTTGGAATGATGCTCAGTTTTTTGGACCATGCAGGGTGTTTGTGATAGGAAATCTGTGACCAGAAAAAGGTATTTGACTAGGAAGCTGTTTCCCACCCTTCCACATGTGCCATGGTCATGCCAGGTACACTGTGGCCATGGAGGTGTCTACTCACTTTTGCAAACCTCTCAAACTTTCAATCCTTTTCCATTGCCAAGTTTTTTCTACCACTTCTTCTTTGTGGGCAGGAACTCTTGAATTTAAGTCCTTTGATGGCTCTCTTCTTTTTTTTTTTTAAGTTAGATTTCATAGCCCTATTTTGAAGTGAACATGGACACCCAGGACTCTGAAGACCAGAGATTAAAACCACCACATAAAAGATCTAGAATCGTTCACAGCACATTAGTCTGGTAGTGATTATTTTAATGGCTGTAGCATTTACTTTCAGATGTTTTACAGAGTGTATACAGTATGTATAATATGTTGTCTGGAAGCAAGCAAGTGACCTGCTCCCATCAACCATAGGAATGGCTGATGCATGGCTTTATGTAGAAGGGATTTCATAGCTGTGAGCCTCAAGTGTTTGCTTTTGTTCTGGGTTTTTTCTTTGTTTTAAGAAAATGCTTCATGTACCTGTGGCACCTTTCACTTCCAAGGCCTTGCTCCTGATCCATCAAGATGAGAAGTAGCTACTTGATTGAACTCAGAGATTTATGATAGTGTAAATCCATGGTGAGATCAGACACCAGCTCAAATAGCTGAGTTTCCCCAATGAACTTTAACTGTGGTCTGCAGCAGCCAGTCAGGCAAAAGAAGTAGTTTCAGTGGAAAAAGGAGAACAATTAATCTTCTCTGCTCCAGGTCCTACCCCCTCTCCTTTCCCTCAGATTTGGGTTGACAATCACCATGTTCTTCCTCAGTCTCATCTTCCCACTATATTATGTCTCTTGATTTCTGATTTCCCCTGCTTCTATTTCTGAAATTCTTGACATTTGCTTTTGCAACTCAGTTTCCTTGGTCCCTCTCTGCCTTCACAAGTTTACCTCCTCCCAGAGACAGAGAAATGCTGCTGCTGCCTAGACAGACAGTGTCCACCCTTGGTCTCCCCCAGTGTACACTCAGCCTAGAGTCCATTATGTGGTTCTTTCTAAGCTACTTTTAACTTGCTTTAGGCCCTTCCTTGTTGAATTCAATCTCTTACTCATTGGCCTTATGGACATGTGTGAAGTTTTAGACTCCAATTATTCCCTTCTTTCAGAGAGCCATCCATTAGCCCAATTAAACCAACCCTTCTTCCTGTTTGGATCAGAAGGAAAGGTGTTCCTGTCATTCAATAAGCACTTGCTTTACATGCAAAAGTGCATGTCTGCATTTTGTCTTCAGTAAATAGTGCTGCATTTTTAATTAGCTTGTCCCTAAGTAACAGATTGTGCTGCCAAATGCTTTAAATTTCTGCCTTTTCAGATTCCAAAATAAGTTTTTGCTGACTTTTTGTTGGTAATGGCTGAAGGGGAAGGATTTCAAACTATGCATGGCCAGCACCAGCTGAAGATTGCTTTTTATTTTACTCATGCTGAGTGTGCTGGCTCTTCTCTTTCATTAATCCCAGGAAAGATTGTTTAAATGTCCCTTGCATACTGTGATTGAATCCACTGTAGGAACCCAAGCTTGTAGCATCTTTCTCTGGGTCTCTGTAAATTCCTGCCAGTGATAATCTGGCTTTAATGATGAACGCTGCAGTCTGAAGCCTTCTGTGAGAGACTATCCAAGGAGTAAGACAGGAAATATGTTGATGTGCTCCATTTTAATTCAGGAGGTAAATGAGGGCACCATGGGTCATGGTGATAGGTATCAGCTCCAGGCTGAAATGCTCAGCTCATTGGCTCTGCAGTTTAAACAACAACATATGCGGAGCCTTCGCCTATTGCTTTTCTGAACTGAGAAATTGGTATGAGGAGAAACATGATTCCTACTCTCTAGTTTCTGAAATAGATTTGGCAATGTTAAATCTCAAGGGTGCAATGGTGCTTTTTGAATTAAACTCTGAATCAGTGACTTGATTCCATTCGAATTTTAGGTTGCAGGGCCAGCTTTCCAGCTGATGCTACTCAACTCACTTTAATAAAACTGATTATATTTAAGGGATGTCAACAATGCCATGCTGGCTTAGGCTTTTAAAGAATCCACCCCACACCCCTTACAAATATTGCATTGGAAGTGCTGTAATACGGAAAGATATTTTAAGATTTGGTTTCAAAACAGGGAGCTAGAATGGGTTTGGGTGAAATATGAGAGGAAGAGGGAGTTTTCAGAAAGACTGACCACAGCCATTACTACATGGTATCTCATGTAGCACTAATCCTTGCTCAAAAGATGTGAGGTCAGAGAAGAAGGCTTGTCATCTGAGGCCAGCATGAGCACATAAGGTTGAGATGTAGCTGAAGGGAGAAGCGTAGCATTAATTTTACTCTTCATGGTGTTAATGGCTATTATAATATTTCAAAGTGATGAAGAACCAAAGTTACTCATACATGTATGGATCTGACCTGGTAGAGTACTGTAGCCTAATCAGGTTTCTGGCATATACAAGAAACTCTAGTATGAAATTGGAAGCAAGTTATGAACAAATTGCCTCCTGGGAGAGCTGAGGAGAGGCAGGATAAAAGTGAAAATACAGGGAAGTGGAAAGGAAAAGAAAAAAAAAAAAAAGAAAGAACTTGTGTAAGGTGCTGAATGTGAAAACAATAAGCTTTGATGTGATGAGCATTGGCTGGGAAGCAGAAGGATCTGAGGATGGCTGAGAAGGTAGGTGACTCTGGATAAATGGACTGGAGGGGATGAGGGCAGAAGCCTGGAGGGGAGAAAGCTTCAGTGAGACGAGGCGTGAGATGACTAAGCTTTGGCTGAAAGGCTTCAGCATTATAAATTGGGCAGGCAGATTTAATGGCAGCTTTGACGTCTGGGAGAAGAGGGAGGAAGAGCTCAAAATGCCCCTAAGAAGATGAGGCTGTGAGAAGGACATCGCCACTGGCAATGTGGAAGGAAGGAGGAAACGCATTAACCCCCCCACAGGCTAACAGCTCAGAGCATGAAATTCGAGCGCACACAAGTCGGTGGGGGGAGCAAGCACCGACTGCCCCATTAAGCCCCTCGGGAACTCGTGGGGTGTGGGGGTGGTGTGTAGCTTTTCCTTCAGTGGAAGGAAGGGGTCACACTTCTGTCAGTTCCCTGTGCCAGCCGTAGAGCTTGCTAGAGAGGTCAGAAGTGGGTATTTTAAGGCTAAAGTGAATTACTTCTCCCAGAGCAAAAGGGGATGTCAGGGAAATTATGTGGCTCTCCGTGATACCAATTTACTGTGCAGTGCACCTGAGGAGTTGTAGCTCATCCACTGCCCTTATCTCATCCCAGGCTCTTCCCTGAGCGCTTTCTAGCCTGGTTAACTAACCTGGTCCTTGTAGAAGCTGGCTGCTCCCTTTCAGGCCTGGATGAGGCTGCAGCGTATGGATATGGTGCTGTGGCCCCGAGTCCCTCCTTTCCTTTCTCTTCACCCCTCCCAGTTAAATCTAGATCTGCTCTGTGATTTGGTACTTTGAGAGACATCCTCATCCCTGTGCTGCATCTCATTGCATCTTCTCTCACAGGAGAGGCCCTGGGAGCAATCAGCTTCCCTTCTGGCACCACCCTTTTTTCTTTTTCTTTTTCTTTTTCTTTTTCTTTTTCTTTTTCTTTTTCTTTTTCTTTTTCTTTTCCCTTTTCCCTTTTCCCTTTTCCCTTTTTCCCCTTTTTTCCCCTTTTTCCCCTTTTTTCCCCTTTTTTCCCTTTTTTCCCTTTTCCCTTTTTTCTCCTTTTTTTCCCTTTTTTCCCTTTTTTTCCCTTTTCCCTTTTCCCTTTTTTTCCCTTTTCCCTTTTCCTTTTTCCCTTTTTATTTTTCTTGTGTCTCTTTTTAGGCCATATGCAATGCATAATATAGGATTGCAACTCCGAGGAAGATACTGAAGTTGACCTAGGGAGCTTAATCTTTGTGTGTCTTTTTGGTATGGATTTCCCAGGCTGTAACTTCAATAGAGCTGTGCACTTTTTCTGCACCTTCTGCAGATCTGGTTTGTTTACTCTGGTTCACATAGGCCAGAGGCTGCCTCTGTCCTTCCAAAATGTGCCACAGTATCTGCATCTGGTCCTGCCCAACCTGATGAACCTCTGAAGGGCACCAGTTTTCAGTGCAGCCGTTGTTAGTCCAGGCCTTTTAAGAGTCAAGAGTTTGATGCCCACTGTTTGTCAGTGCTTTTGAAAATCTTGGCCAAATGGCTTTATAAATGCAAGGAAATAAAATGATAAATGTCAGTATGTCAAAAATGTGACTGTTTAGGGATATTAAAAGGATGGCATATCACAGGGAGTCTCTCACACTCCTTTTTTCTTACCTAAGAATGCTCAATTTTTTCAACAAGCCACTTTCAAATATGCAGACATTGAAAGATCCTGGGTTAAATTTATCCCTTCCATGACTCCATGGACTTCAACAGAGTTGCACCAACATTTGTGCCACCTTTTGTAGTTGATTAATTTATGTTCATTTTACTTCTCTGGTGCCAACGAAAGAATTTAATAGACCCTTATTGTTCCCTGCAGATACCCCCCCTCTGTGCTGAGAGACATCCTGCTCTTCTGTGGGTTGGCATTGTTGTTCTTTCTCTTTTTGATTTCCTTCATGTAACAGAAAGAGATTACACTGGGGGAGCTAACTGTGTACTTGGCTCTCCAGGGAATTCTATACACGCCTGCAATTAACCTGCATTTAACTGGCCATTGGATGTTGCTATTCCTCTACAATAAACACAGATGGTAGGCAGTTTTGACTGAGTATTTGTATACTGCAGGTTGGCACAGCCAAACTCAAAATAAATACAATTTCCAGACTACACAGATCCTTGCCTCCCCTTTCTGCTTTTTTTTTACAGAGGGGAGAATCTGAATAGTATCCTAAAAAGCTACTTGTTTGGCCCCCAAAATAAATAATTTGCCTAAAAGCTGAAGTTGATTTCAGATCTCAGCCTCATCAGTCTGTCAGGGAGACAGTAAAGGGGGCGAAAAATTTTAATCAGGATTTAGCAAGGAAAGAATTCAGTGGGAGGGAAAGTACATTTTGAATTGCACTTAATATCACAAGCTCTCATCTTGCTAGTGCTGGGAATGTTGCACAGCTTTACCCCTCTCATGGGCAGCTTGAGTTCTGTGGATTAAAATAAGATTTTGGACGTTTGTGGGCAAAAATAGATCTTTATGTGTTCCTCAGTCTAGAAAGCGAAGAGAGTATGTTCCAACTGGAATAGCTTTTTCTTTACTTGTTTGGGGAGGAAAGGCTGTGGGTTGGAACCAGCACTTCATTAGCTATTAATTATTTTCCCTCATTCACAAAAACAAGAGGTTTCCTTCATTGCCAAAAAATGGGTTGTCTGTGGGAAAACCAGAGCTCTGGGAAGATTTTAGAAAATAAAATAAATATTAAAAAACCCACGGTTGTTAAGTTTAAAGAAATCGAGCTAAGCATATAAAAAAAAAAAATAAAAAAAAATCTGCCACCAGGGTCAAACTTGATGCCATGTGTATTTTTTTTTTCATTAAAGGAGTGCAGATTTTGAGCCCAAGCTATTATTTCCGGTGACTTGAGGCCCTCCGGGGGCAGCAGTGAAATGGAAAAGAGCACGGCAGCCTGCTCTTGGAACTGATGCTCACTGAATCTGAAAGGTCATGTCATGTTTTCTGGCAATTGACTCAATGGGTTTGGATTCTACAACATAAGGTCGGGCCGTTTTCACTCAGCACATGTTTACTGGGGAATGTGCCTTCCAGTTGTTTTCACATTGACCTTATTACCCTGCCACACTGATGAGCCTGGCACAAAAACTACTTTTTGTATTGCTGCGTGCACCATTCTCCCCCCTCCCACCCTCCCAGGGCTGTTACTTTGGGCTGTGGATTTGGTGGAGGCAGTTCCCCTGCTCCTAAACCCTGCTGCTACAGCACAGATGTGCAGGAGCCCATGGACTGCACACTTTGGAAGGGCAGGAGGGTGCAGTGGGGATGTTTGGTTCCCAGGTTTTGTGATAGGAAAGCCTGGGAAGACAGGAGGCACAGGCTCTGGACTGTGAACTCGAGCAGAAGGGTTTATAGCAGCTGATGTAATAACCCTTCTCAGTGCTTCCCCCGTGGATGTGGCCATGAGGTAGATAGACACTGGGAGGACACGGCTCACAGCCCAGGGACATGATCCACACTGAGCAATGTTAAAGGGGATGGAGGCAGCACTTCCCTCTCCTCCTGGTAAATCTGCTCCTTCAGTGCAAAACACACTGGCCAAGCTTTACAGGGATAAATAAAATCCTGCTGCTATTTCTGCAAGCGCATTGGCAGCTCTATTTCCTTGCAGCCACAGAAGTTCTTGCGCTGAGAACACAATATGTGTCTCTGCCACCTTTTCAGGCTTAAAAAAAAGTGTTTTGGGCTTCTGTCAATTTTAGGAGTTGTAAATTAAAGACGAGGAGTTTATTATTACTTGGAACGCTCCCATGCTTGAAGCGGTTTGAGACAAAAAGGAGCTCAGACATTTGCAAAAAGTCATTGGTAGAGACAAGGAGAGAAACCCACGAGTGTTTTCTTCAGTGAATGCTCTGCTTAACCTCGTCCTGCCACCCGTTTGTTAACCCTGGCTGCCCCCAAAAGAAAAAAAACAATGTTGCAGTGCTTCGTCATTGTTTGAATATTGCTCTTTCTATAAGGTCAGAGCAGACTTGCAGCGAAGCCACTAGTCAGAGAGTGAGGCAGGCTGAGATGTTACACAGGAGTGTCAGGACCTCAGGAGATGAGAGGTTTGATCCTGGCTTGGATTTCGCTGTCCAAGCGTGGCACTGGCGGGTTATTTTTGGAGACGACTTCACAGTTCGCTGAACAGAAACACTGTCTGAGAGCTCGGGATCAGCTATTACCTCAGTGACAACAGGTTGTGAAGTGGCTCAGGTGCAGGAGCTGCAGACAGGACTTTGGGCATGTTTCTGTCAATAAAATGAGAGCCTGTCTCCGAGGCTTCAAGGAGTGCCTGTTACACTCACCAGGATGAGGGCAGTGTCACTGGTC
Organism: Heliornis fulica; assembly: GCA_013399135.1. Taxonomy (NCBI): domain Eukaryota; kingdom Metazoa; phylum Chordata; class Aves; order Gruiformes; family Heliornithidae; genus Heliornis; species Heliornis fulica. The sequence continues at coordinate 752,638 of VXBZ01012460.1, read as the reverse complement.
TTTGCCACTGGCCGGTTTGATTAAAAAAAAAACAAAACACACAAAAAAGCACATGGCAGTCAGTCATTGTTTATCATCAAGGCAGTTTTAATCTGGGAGTTGCACTTTAGGAGGAAACTTGCTGGAGAGCTGTGAAGGAGGTTTTCTGAAGGCTGCTATGGGGAGTGGGCCTAATGCAGCTATCTCCTGTCCTCCTGCTTGGTGCTGGTGGTGCAGCTCTGGAACAGGAACACAGAGACACATCAGCCTGTTGTTGTGTCCAAGATGCATTCACAGGCCAAATGGGTGATAATTTCTGAAGAGGAGCATTAGCACCTTAACATAGTTCAGGAGGTGCCAACCAAGTATAGCAGCTCTAGAAAATGTTTGAAAATTGTATTTTTTAAAGTCTGGAAATCAGTGTTCATCTCATCTAGTGGGCCAAGGCAAGGCTTGAGAAACATGTCTCCTTTTTAGTCTTAAACAGAAGGTCAGTGATATGCTGGTTCTGTGTGAAATTCCCTTATTTTGCAATCACATCCATTAGATGAATTGCTTTGGTCCTTATAGTTTTAATCTGCTTTCCCAACAGTTTTTCAGGGCAGCATGTGCATTCACTGTGATTGGAAGCCATTTTAATGGATCAGCTGGCTGATTCCACAAGAGCCTGAAAGGTAAGACTCCTAGGAAGAGTATTCAGGACACAAGTAGTTTGTCTTGGAAGGCAAAATCCAGTTTAAACCTTACCCTTCCTTAACTAACATTGCAAATGCCCTATGGCTGGCTGTTCTGTTCTCACTTTAGGTGATGGCTATGGATTAAGAGCCTGAGGCTTTGGCTAACATCTATAGGCAAGGCAATGCATCCCCAGGGGCTAATTCAAGGCAAGTTGTGCAGGTGTCATAATTAGCAGTTTCCTGTTAAAGCTCCACAAATAAGCTGTAATCCTCAAGGCACTAGTCTCCACAACCCCTTGCAGATTTGTTTTCAGACCAAATAATATTCATCTGTAACCTTCTTTTTTTTTTTTTTTTTTAATTGCCCAAGCTGCACATTTAACTACCCAGGACTCACTGGCTTAGATTTTGCTGAAAATCAGATGTGAACAGGGATTAATGGTGCCAGTTGTGCACACTACCTAGCCACCACACCGAGCACAACTTACCCTTAAATGAGGCTGAGGTGCACAATAATTGAGTTAGAGATGAATGGAGGACTTGAGTTTCCTATGTTATCCCTCCTCGCCCTTCAAGGCCAATAAACATGTCATAAAGGGAGGAAAGAAATGTGAAAAGTTTGGAAGCAAAACACAACCCTTAATGGTCTCTACAAGGGCTGCAGCCACTTTCAAGTGAAAGTTGAGGTACCAGACTTTTTAACACTTGGACAAAGAATGCCTCTCCCTCCCAGACTCAACAGCACACAAGTGTTACTGGACTAAGTAACATTGTCAGCATGTGTGTGTATACATCTGTGTGAGGGGAAAAGAAAGAGGGAGGAGTGTGTTAATTGCAGTGTGAGTACGTGTCAGGCAGATAGAGGAAAGTTTCTCAGATCCCATGATCAGGAGGGCATCTGAGGACTTTAATGTTTTCACAGTACAATAAAACAACCAGTGCCAGCTGGAGTCTTCAGCCAAACTGTATGCCTTAGAGCTTATATGTTTCACATCACTGAAGGCTACATAATACTTTCAGCTGGCATTGCATTCCATTTGATATGTCTGGGGATGGAGATAGTTAGTTAAATAATCACAGTGGTTGATGTGTTAGCTCAAACAATGGCTCCTTCCCCCTCTCACCAAACATATTTTGAGAGTATTAGTTTGGGAAGAGGGGCACGAAAGCTTTTCATCTCTGTTTTCTTGATCTGTTTCTTTCTTTGTTTAGCCTCTAAGTGTTGACAGGTTGTGATGATGGTACTTCTCTCGGCGTGAATTTTTGTGAGACGAAAAGAAGGATCTGGTCAGGTTTTTCAAACAGATCAGAGATAAGTCAGGGAGAAATGAAAGCTTCAAGGCTTGTTTATTCTGAAGGGGAGAATTTAGCCTCAGTACTGGATAAGTATGGGTTGGGAGGGGTGAATAGGTAACCATTTAAAATAAACTCAGCATGTGCTATTTCTTTAAGTTGCAACTGAAAAAAAACCCCATAAGTTACATGTGGGAAAAGAATCATAAATTTACTATTTAAATGTAAATAAAATGTACTTTGGCCAGCCAACAAAAACCCTTGGTCTTCAAAAGTGCCTTTAAACCTTGAAAGCAGCACCCAGGGTACTGAGGTGCTCATGGAAACATCTACCTTGTGATCATAAGCTAAGCAGAAGTGGAGGGAGGGCTGCTGCACAAATAGTTGTGTAGCATTTTCTTTACTAACCCTTTGTTGAAGTTTAAGATGTGTCTGTCAGTGACTGAAATATGCAAAATTGAAATTTTGGGGCCAGATAGATATATGGATCTGTGGCTTTCAGTGTATGGATCTAGAAGTTCTGGATAGCAAGGAAAAAATAATACAGAGGAAATTTTGGTCAGTTTGTTTTGGAAGGGCAGTGTGCATTATCAACCAGATTTTTGCAGTATATCTGGATTAGGGTTTGTGTGAAAAGGTGATCTTGCACAGCAAACATTTTTAGATCTGGCAGACTTTAGAATTAGCTTTGCTTGCATGTGGAGTACCACAGTGCTGCAGCTGGTAGAGATGTCCTAGGCTCAGAGAGGGTCAGAAAGACCTCGATACAATGAAAAGGCCCAGCTGCATGTAACTGTGTTCCTTCATGAGAGATGCTGAGGCACCTGACTTACTCCAAAATAGGTTTTCCTTGAGTGCATCACATAAACAGCTTTTTTTTTAACAGAGGAAAAGAAGTCCTAGGTGTTTTAAGGAACCTACTGCACCAGAAACTTAAAAGCAAGAGCAAATTGGAGCTTCTTTAGTGAGCTCTAGGAAGAGAAAAGAGTAATTCTGTGGGATGTAATGAATCCCACCCTGAATTTCCAGATGCAAAACTGTTTGCTTCAATTTCTTTATGCTTTTATGCATGGGTTCCTAAAGGCCTGATACTTTTCACTCCAGGTGATCTCAGCAGCATTCTCTACCATAAAAAAAAACCAACTAGATGGTCCTTAATCTTGTAACTTTATGTGTCACATACAGAAAGAAACCTGGGCAGATGGACAGGAACAGATTCCAGCTCAGCTGGGCACCTGCAGGGCAAATGTAACACCTTGTGTTCATTTCCTCTTTACACACTTTGGGAAGCAGCAATATGAATGCTTGGGTGGTGGGGAAGGTTTTCATAGGGATGTAAAAGGATGAGGATGGAGGATAAATTAGGATTTCTGTACTGAGTTTCGTTCTTGTAAAGCGTGTTACGAACGAGTAGGCAAGAGATCAGGGTCTGTTTTGTTGCTGGAATGTTAAAAACTGGGGAGTTGTGTCTGGTTTAATTCCAGGACCAGAAACCACAAGGAGGGCAGGTGTGTGAAATGGAGCAGTTCCTTCACTCTCCTCCTAGCCTGGAGATGGAAGGGGATGTCACATAGTGGATTTCATCCTCCTACGCAGAGTCATTGCTTTCAGAAGTACTGAACTGCTTTATCTCCTGCATCTGTAGGATTGTCTAGCTGTGTCTTTTCTTTCTTCAGAAGTTTTCATATGAGGATTTTCTAGAAACCTTGACAACCTACACAGATGACGCAAAAGAAGTGTTCTTGAGCTTGCCTTCTATTTCTTTCTTTAATGTCTCCAGCCCTAAGTGTTGCTAAAGCAGAAGTTGTAAATGTGTGCTTCTCCCTAACACGAGAATTCTCTTACAAACTTTCAGCAAGGTGATAAAACCTGGTTTCCTTTGTCCTCATTGTTGTGTGAGTGCACATAAGTGATGGTATGCACTTGGACTGTGCAGGAAATCACACTTAGAAACAAACACAAATGGCTACTATAATATTGGGAACCGTTGAGACTGCTTACACTGCCTGTAAATGATAAGGTTAGATGGCCAGGGCCTCTTTGCTCCCTACATAATCAGTGGAGAAAGATGAACATTCACCTATTTATGAGGAGGATCCCGTGAAGACAACCCCAGGTTTCATTGAAGAAACACCATCGGGCTTTGTTGGAAGTTGTGAAGCTCTCGTGGCAGTCTGGCACCCCCACTGCCTGGTTGCTGAGCACAGTGTGTCAAATAATGAAGCCACCTTTGCACCTGCAATCACAAACTCTGTTGAGTTGTAATGTATGACATGGTATTTAAGATATGCTCCATATCACAGAATCACAGAGTGTCAGGAGTTGGAAGGGACCTCGAAAGTTCATCTAGTCCAACCCCCCTGCCCAAGCAGGATCACCTCGATTAAAGCACACAGGAACATGTCCAGATTTGTCTTGAATGTCTCCAGAGAAGGAGACTCCACAACCTCTCTGGGCAGCCTCTTCCAGGTCTCTGTCACACTCATGGGGAAAAAGTTTCTCCTTATATTCAGATGGAGCTTTCTATGTTCCAGCTTGGACCCATTTCCCCTTGTCCTATCACTAGCCAACACCTAGAAGAGCCTGGATCCATCCTCCTGACATCACCTTAACATATTTATAACATATTAATGAGCTCACCCCTCAGTCTCCTCCAAGCTGAAGAGACCCAGCTCCCTCAGCCTGTCCTCATATGCTGGAGGAGTTGTGAAAACCCATAGAGCATCACGTGCTTGTGCTTAAAAAGCAGCTGTCCTCCTAGCTCAGATCTGTAGCAGTGTAACTTCATGCAGTATTCTCCAACTCCTTGATGTGAATGCCACAGGTGTAAACTTTGGAGTAACTTCCTCACCACAGGTGTTCAGCAGGATGCCTACCACCAAGGACCTTCTCAATCTCATCTTAAAGTGATCAATTCCCTTGTTCATCTTACACCTGGAAGTTACTGACACTGGAGGACAGAACTGGAAGGTGAACTGGCAGGGTGGTGCTGTATCACAGGGGTGTGAGCAGAGGACCTGAGATTGGCTCAGCTCACCCTTGATATCCTTCTGGAATTGGGAATCTCTTCTTCAGACTTCAGCAGCTTGTCACATTAGGCTATATTGTGTCAAGTTATGTCACTCTGGAACCCTCTCAGATGCCCTTTGTGTTTTTGCATTGAGTGATTTAAAGGGGGTCAGTCAATTAAATCAATGGTGCTGAATATGGGGCAGAAAAAAAGAAATGCTCTCTCTGGCAGCACAGGAACTTGCTGTCACAGGAGGTTACAGCAGCAAATGCTGTGGATGAATACAAAGACCTGAACCAGTTAATGAGATTCCTGATCTTTGGAAAAAGTTATGCATACAGGAGCATCTCTGTCGCTTCTGCTGTTGCCTCTTGATCCTGACACCTTTCTTAACACATTTACTGTATTGTGTAGCACAGCATATGTTAGCAGTAAATTTGTTCTGAAACCTGAGATATGGGTTGCTCTGAGGGGCAGGTCAACAGGCTTCGTGCCCCCTCGAGCATGAAGTGGCAGGAATATGATGTGCTGGTCCAAAACCCTCTGGCATTTAGCAGAAGAATAATTTTTTTCCCTCCATGATCTATACTAAATATCCCCTCTCTGTCCCTGCACTACTGAGAAATTCTGTGTAGCAAAAGGCACCTTTCAATAATCAGTGCACAATGTTCCTTTGCAGCTACTAGAAGTGAACAATAAGCCATTTTCCTCGAGTCCCATGATGAAAATGGCCTTCTGAGTTCCTAAATACTTGAAAATATATGCTGTGTTGAGGAACTGTTGACAGCTTCGAGTTATTCAGTACCTCTCTGCATCTAGTTCAGATTTTCCAAAGTTCATGAAGCTATTGTGATAGTCTGGAAGTTATCCTGCCATGACCTAGACACTGTTTTGCTCCAGGCTCAGTATGCTCCTTGTCATTAATCTTAGCATAGAAAGCCTTGAATAACCTGACTCAAGACTCTCAGAAATGAACAGTGACAGGTTATGCACCATTTTGATTATGGACTCTTGTACATGAAAGCACCATGGGAGTGTCTGCTTTCAGTGTGTGTATGTTGAGGAGTTATGAGACCCACAAGTCTTTGCCTTTTGGACCCATAGGGATAAATCTTAAATTTAGGAGAGTATTCTACCTATTTGTTATATTAACAGAATGATTTTCTAACTTGTAAACAAGGGCTTTTATTAGACATGGGTAAAAATGTTTTAAAGTGGGATATAGTAATGACCTTAGCAAGTTGCATCTCCAAGGCAGGTTTTACAGACAAACCTTTTGGAACTGTTTCAGTGGGACCTGCTAACCAAGCACCAACACCTGTGGTGTAGATATACAGTGTACTAGGTAAATTCAGTTCATTTTCTGAAGTCTAGTTTCAACCATCTGCAACCATTCATTGTGGTTCCATTGCTTTGAATGCAAAGTGTTGTAAAAATGTGAAAGCCTACAACTGGCATAATGCTATTTTTTTTGCTGCCAGTACATCCCCAGAATATGGACTCTATGCCCTGGGGTGTTTTTTGATATTTTTTTTTTCCTGTGGGAGACTTCATACTATAGCAACCAAAACAGAACTGGATCCCAAACAACATCCTAAATATTAAAAGACTCTGTCTTGTCTGATACTAATGGAAACCCCAGCTCCTATGCTACTTGTTAAAACCCTCAAGCTAATAAGGCACTCATCCAAACTCTGACCTTGAGCTGACAAATACAAAAAAATCAACCAAACTCGATTACACTCAGTTAAAAAAAATGAATTTTGGAACAATTAAAAAGATAAATAAATAGCTGAAGCTTGAAGAGAAAGACATAGCCTAAGGTTATGTTCATTATTTAAAACTGATTTGATATTCTCAAAGTTTTCATGGCAAAGAGGTTTTTTTTTGTGCTTTCCTACTAGCTCTGGAAGTTCATCTCACTGTTACTTGTCTGAATAAGAAAACTTGCATGTTGGCATTTCTCAAATAATTTTAAGAAGCAACCTTGGCATTAAGGACCAATAAAACATGGGGTTATTACCATTAATAACCTTCACTGATTAAATGAGAGGGATAAGGAATAAAAGGAATCAGAAATGGAGGTCATTGTAAATGGACCATTCAGACTTTTCTCTTCTTCTGAATCTTCTCCAGGAGTATGAAATATTATTACAGCCTTCAGATTTACAGACAAAACATGAACAAACAACGACCAAAAATGCTGCCTGCAATTCTAATCAGCCACATGCCACAGGACTTACAAAAGGAATCTCTGACTCCTTTCTCACAGCTGACTTTTTTCCCAGTCTCAGTTGTGTTTGGGTACAATTCACAAACTGGTGATTTAGGCTGCTCTGTGAGCCACCTAATCTTGACTCTTCTGTTGAATTCTTTTCAGTGCTGGCTGGATAATACTTGCATTGAGTTATAGCAGCCACTTGTAACCCCTTTTCCACTTCACCGGGCATGGAGGTGTTTCAGCTTCCTCAAACATTCTTCAATCTCAGTGTAAGAGTGGAAAATGCATCAGCTGTCTCATTTGTACTAAATGCTCTAGACATTGTGCCAAAATGATTGCCTATTATTAGAAGCTCTGTGAGGTGTAAGTCCCCAAAACACTGTATTCATCTGTCCTTTTCAGTCCATGCCTGCTCACAAGAGTGTCTGCGTCTTCAGAGCCCACCACACTCAATTTTCTCACCAGACCAGCTCTGAGTTGTTTAGTTGTTCCCTCTGTGTAGGCTTGTATTTGTCTGTATCTTTTGAAGTACCCTCACCCAACATCATAGCTTTGTGCTTCCACTGCATCGCTTCACTGACTTGCCCAGCTGGGACATCTGTACCATATATTCATTCCTGACCCAAAAAGGCCTGGGAAGATTGAGCTGCTCCATAGCAATACTGGTGCAAACCTATTTCTGTAGCAATAATAACAGTTATAAAGTGATGTGTACTCTTTGCCAAACACAGGGTGGTGACTAGCCATTTATCAGGGATGGAGACTATTCATTTGAGATGTTATCCACACCATCTTTATTTCCAGCAAAAGGTCACTTCTATCAAAGCTTTCTTTTATTAAAACCCAAATCTCCACAGAGCTCTTCAACTTCTAGAAACATAAAAAAAAAATCCAGTCTTAATTTTCTTTATTTCTGTATACTTTATTTACCTGCTAATGTTTGTTGATGTGATGGTTTAGACCTACTTTGTTCAGATTATAATTAAGGCACTTGGGAGACTTCATCTCCCAACTTTGCCAGAAATTCTGAGTACTTGACCTTGAAAGTGGAGGACCCCTCCAGAGAAACCCTTCCTCTGCCACCTTGTGAGATTAGAGCATAGTTTCTCAAGGCTTTACAACTCTCATGTCCCATTGTATGTGTGCATGGTGCCAAATGTAACCAGATCTCTGCTATTGGTACTTCGGTGTGCTGATGGAACCTGAGCAATATATACATCGATAAGGTAGGAAGGAGATGGTGTGTCTGCAGTAGAGGGTGAAAGTGAAGATGGCTCTTAACATTCCACCAGTTGATGTTGACAAACTGTCCACAGTTCTCACAGTCTTCTTTCAGAGGTGGAGTAAATTAGGTAAAAAAAGAGGGTAATGCATTGCACAGCCCCCCGGTAGGAACCTGGCAAGAAGTTTGGTTTATATATGGTTATAATATTTATTTCATTGCAAAGTGGTTTCATGGCAAGTAGTTTCTTACTGCCAAAGGTACTTACCATTCAATTCATAAATCACTATGAGCTTTGACAAGTCATTCATTTTATACATATGTTGTATATTTTAAATGGAGAGATTCTTATTCATTACTTTTTGACTGTTATTTCCTTGTTGCCTTGGAATCTTTTCCAAGAGATTTCCAAGTCTGTGCTCGCTAACCCTGACTATAAACCTAACTTTTGGTTAGGTTTTGGGTTTTTTTTTGTTTGCTTGTTTCTTTTTCAAATGTATAATTTATTTGGTTCATTGTTGTACATCAGAAAGATGCCTGAGCTCTTGATTTTTTTTTCTTTTTCAAACCAGAGCATATGATCTTCTTAGGAATCTGTGCTTTGATGTCATTAAAAATGCATTTGACCCTTAGAAAAAGATTGTCTTAACGTTACCATTTACTTTTGACATGAACTTAATACATTAGACATCACTTTTATTAATGTAGCTGGATGCAATGTGTAATAAATCTCAGTGAGGTCAATGTTCAGCAAAGAATTTTATGAGAGAAGGAATTTGCAATTTGATGTTAAAAAATATCTATTTCTTTATCACTGTTTCTTATAACTATTTGGCCTAGCTGATAAGGTTGAGTGGACTCCTGGGTTTAAGCCTTAGTCCTAATATCTTGTGGTCTTCTGCTAGGTTCAGATACCTTACTGCTGAAGACAGTGCTTGGACATGTTCTTATTGGGACAGCCTCCAGAAATGGGTCTTTTGGGTAAGTGATGGATCAGGTGAAGTGCAAAAGAAATCCCCAGTGTTTAATGGGTATTTCACCTGAACAAAATCCAAGTAGAGGGTAAGTGATCTGCACCATGATCCAGACTGATAATGTTAATAATGCTTTAGAGGAAACCAAGTTCTATTTTAAGGCTATCCAGAATCTAGGAAATAGAACATTTCAGTTTCATGTAAGGAATATTTGTCAAGACACCAGTGCTGTCCCCCACATTTTGTGAAGTGTCATGCAATCTTTAGTGTCCTTTTGGATGATCAGGAGACACCCAGACCAGATGAGTATGTAATTTCTCATTTGATGGGTGTCATTTCCAGTATCAGCTTTGCTTATTATAATGCTGCACCAGATCTGGGTATCTGCATACATCTGATTTTGAGATGTGACATATGTTACTTCTTGACCCACAGGCCACACATCAAATGGAAGCAATGCAAGTAATGCTAAATTATTTTTACTCTAATTTTTAATCTTACACTTACAGTCTTCTGAGCTCAGTTTAAAGGGAAGTAAAAAGGGTTACATGTCAGCAATATCAGAACTTTGTTTCCAAATTTTCTTTGTTAAGTACTTAAAAAAAAAATCTAATGTGTGGAAATATGAAAATGAAACATTACTAAGGTGAGGAGAGAAATGAAACATTACTAAGGTGAGGAGAGAAACTTTTCCTGAGGTTGGTGTCCTGGAGGATCAGCAGATACAGAACAGAACCCAGTCACTGATATAAACCTGCTGAGAATCCAGCCTGTATTGTCCTTTGCTACTTTTCTGCTCTATAAATCTGAACTGAGGCTTTTCTTGTGTTTTCTTTCTTGATTTCATTTGTTACCTTGGCACTGCAGATTATATGAGTGTATGTCTTTCATAAAACACCTTGAGATGTCTCAGCGTGATAAGGTGCTAATTAAATGGAAGTTGTTGTCAAAGTGGGCGAGGGAGTAAGAGTTCAGGGCTACCTAGTTTCTATACTAGTCAAGGACTTCAGTGAAACTAAACAGGAAAGCTTCAGACACTTATGAAATCACAAAACTTATGCTAACTCATATTAGATAGCTCTCAAAACTGTACTGATTCAGTTTGGATGCATACCTAAATGCCAAGGATGGATCTTGAGTCTCTAAGACTGTGTAAAAAAAATTAAAATTAGCAGTTACAAGGTCTTGGGCATATAGGTAGTTAATTCTTCCTGCCTTCAGCACAGTGACAAATTTCATCCAAACTGTCTTCATCTTAACTCTTCTCTTTTGTGGCTGCATTGCATGTTTTGTACTGCTGTTAGGACTCTTCATAATAAAAAGATACAATACTGAGGTCCAAGGAAGGTACTCATTCAACAGATATATTCATTTCTACATCAAATCTCCTAACAGCTCCTGGAATCATATTTCATATTTGGCCTGTACATCTTATTTTACATAACAATTGAAGGTCACTTAGAATTCATCCCTAAATGTTGTGTATGACAAATTGTAATTGCAATCAAAAAGATGTTATTTGTTCTGGAAGCTGCAAGGAGGAGACACAGCCACTTATATTTATTTGGTGCTTTGTAAACAAAGATTTACCCTTGGGATAGTCAAAATAATGTCTTTTGATCAGGATGAAGATCACAAGTTTCTGGGTAGTATCAGGATCAGGTAAATATCCCAAACTCTGAAGGCTTTATAAGATTTTTTAAAAAAAAATTAGCGGGTTTGTTAAATGTGGGTGTGCAGCTTAATGCAAAAGTAGGTGAAGAAAGAAGCACTAACTTTGTGACTTGCTTGGGGGACATGAATGTATCTTTCACTGAGGTGAAAAAAGTAACTGGAAAACTAATAACTTCAGATCTTTGTTTTGAATTTGCTTTGAACTCTGGAGGGATTATTACAGTTGCTGAATTATTTTTTGCTATGTTATGTATAACCAAATCCATCAGTTAGTATTTGGTTTTATATCTTGGTAGCATTGGGAGCATCAAGTCTGGAACCAACCCCATATTTGACTGGACTCACTACATAAAGAAGGCTGGAAAAAGTGCGGGAGCACATTTCTGTGCTTGCATCTGAAGCTGGAGCTCAGAGACATGGAGAGTCAGAAGTGAGAAACACAAACAGGAATAGAAATGAAGGGTCAGGACAGGGCCTGAACAGTCACAGATCTCTCGGCCTCTCTGGGAATGAAAGATGCTTCTGAAATTATGCTTTCTCCAGTTTAGCTTCCTTCTATCCCTTGGTTATTTGTTGCAGAGATGATAATAATAGTGGCCTCAATGGTTGGATAAAGGTGACTTCACTTGCTGTGGCCTTGAAGCTGGGAAGAATGGTTTGAGCATTTCTAGATGTATCTTCGGTGATGGTGGATGAAAAGAGCCTCTTCCCTTCATATATATCACCTATGAACTAAGGATTTTTATTCTGGCACGTTAGAAAGATCAGTGTAAGTGATAGTTTGAAATTATATAGTCACAGAATGTCATGTCAAAATCTGAGAACCAGAATCAAATGACAGTTTGGGAGTTTACTTTGGATCTGCTACTGCTATCAGAGATCAGGTCTTGCTCTAGTATTTTCCCTGCTCCCTTTCCTGCATATCATCTCATCTTCTTAGTGATGGATATTATGTTTGCAAAAAGAAAAAAAAACAAACAATCTTATAGTGAGAGAGGGAGGCTAAGTGTAATTTTTCCTTACCACTATTTTCCAGACCTGAAATCTTGTAGATACAGGGGCCCAGAGCTGTTACATGGGGACAGGATCGATTCAGTCAATCAGAGGGAAAACCTACTGTCAGACTCTCAGACCTTTAACCTGCTCCTCAGAATTATTAGAACTCCCAAATCTCTTTGCAGGCCTTTTCTATTAGACAGATATTCCCATGTTTTGATTTTTTTGCTCCAGAAGTAATTTTTTTTATAATTACCTTCATTGAACTGCACTTACCATCTGTGAAGTGAGAGGCACTTAAATGATTTATTAGCCTGGGTTCCTAAAATGTGCTGAACAGCATGGGATTGATCTGGCTAGTGACAAATACAGGATACATGACAATGGATAGGTGGCCAGTGTTTGATGGAGCATCGTGCTGCTCTGGTGGGGGCTTGCTCTGCAGGAGTATCTTGGCTCTCTTCCAGTTGTACAGTAGCTCAATAAAAGGCAGGTGTGCCTTGGCTCAGAAATACAAAGAAATATCTTGAAGCACAGTTCTCCTCTTGAAAAAATCCTGGGGCACTGGACCTCTTGTTTTTGAAATAACTCTCTGTAAAAGGCTCTAAAAAGCAAGGAAAACCTTTCTTGAGTCCAAAAATTGATCCATAGTCTTTCTTGCCTGTGCACTGATGGAAATCCTGAAGGCTGATTTTCATCTTCACTTTGTTTCTTCTCGTGCAGGTAAAATTCCTGATGTGTAAGATGCTTTCCATGGTCTTTCCTCAACCCTGTGCAGTGTGGTTTCTGTTCAGTAGGGCTCAGCAGAGGTAGCACAGTATGGAACAGAAAGTTGAGCTGTGGGGATCTAGTGAGGAACATAATTAGAAGGCAGTGAGAGGCTGTAGGTATAAGCACTACTTAAAGACAAATACAGTTCCTGGCTAAGCAGGAGATGGGAAGGAGGAGTATCTGTCTTTCATGCAAGCAAAATCCCATCTGTTGCATTGGGCAGGAGCTGCTGACTTACATTTCCAGCTGAATTCTCATCTGAGCAGAGGCTGAGACCTTGCTAAATGCAGAGCAGTGTTTTGCTTACCCAGGTACACTCACAATTTCTGCTGGCCTCAGAACTCAGCAGGAGCTGAGATGAAGTGGCTCCAGCCCTTCACAGAGATGGGATGCCACCATGCAGCTGGTCTCACAGATGCAAGTGACTGCAGGTGAGCCAGAGCCTGCACTGTGCAGTGTCTGGAGGAGCTTCACAGAAGCACTGGCAAGGAGGAGGAGGAGGAGGAGGTAACTTCAGTGGTGCACTGCTGCTGGGGGTCAAGCATCTGGTTTCCCCTTCTCAGAACAAACTGAGAGTAAAATTCCAGTGTGATAATCTTTCTCTTCACCCCTCTGGTTTCATGTAGACAGGGAAGCACAAGGACTGAGCTTAGAAAGAATAGCAAAAGGGATGTGCATGTGTTGTTTTATTCCAGGCCATGGAATAGCTTGGGACAACGCTGTGATTTAATGAGCTGGGTTCCAGACCTGGCTCTGTGTTGTGGTAGTAAATAGAAACTGGGCTGTGGCTGGCAGCTGGCAGTGAAGATGACGTGTGGGGCTCTCTGAGGACAGTTTGCAGTAGCAGATAACTCGGTGGCTGAAACGATGCAAGTTGACAGTGATCAGCTACAAACCCACTCCACGGCTTTTCTGGGCCCCTAGTGCTCCTCTGCAGCCTTGGGCAATGTGGACCAGATGTGTGGTGTCCTGCCTGGCAGGGGAGGCACTGGCATGGGGTGGGCACGGAGCAAAATCAGGCAGCAAATGAGCCAAGCAGGAACCAAGAGTGAAAGGAGGTGTGAGCAGATGTTGGAGGGCTGTATGGAGAGGATGGGCTTGGTAGGGAATTCTCCCTGTGTCTTGGGCTCAATCTTTCCTTGGCAAGACAGCTAGAGGCCTGGAGGCACGTGGGAGGAAAGCCTTCCACGGGGAAGCCATGCTGTATCTAGTGTCTGCTCTGCACTCCTGAAATTTCTGGGGTTCAACAGCTATTCAAAGCTGTACAAACTGGCATAGCTGCTGCTGTGGTTGTACTTGGATATCTTCAGCTATATTTTGGATTCAGAACGTTCATGCCTACCTAGATAGAAGGTGTTCCTCTGTCTTCTAGTTGTGATTGTTCTTAGCAGCCCAGTGCACTTGAATCAATATCCACTTCACCTGCTGTATATATCCCAGATGTCAATGAATTCCTTCTTTCACTTTTTCCACGAGTTTCTCTCCTAAAATAAGGGTTCTCTTGTTTCACACTACCTGCACTGTAGCTCTTTCTCATCTGACTCTTTTATTTTTTTTTTTAATTTTTCTTCCATCCCATGTCCAGTTTTCCAGGGAACACACAAAGAGGCATCAGTAAAATCAAATCACACCTACAATCTGAACTAGCCTGATACTGGGTTTAGTTCAAAATCACTGTCAGGTTTGGGGAGGGGGGAAGGTCAGACTTGGTTACCTTCAGGAACCATAACAAGAGTTCTGGGAAAAGGAAACCTCAGGTAACGTTACTCTTCACTGGCTGATACATCCATATGTCCCAAAGAGCGGCATGTGGCCAAGTGGAGTTGGTGAGAAGCAGAGACAGATGGCAACATGTGATCTGGAGGGAACACAGGGTTTTACACCCAGACAGGGATGCAAACCCAGAGCCCTGAATGCTGACGATACTTTTGGTGTAGTTGATATCATTTGATTCATTATTGAAATATCCAGATTTAGGCTGGCCTCTATTCCAAGGATTAATTTTGGTTTCCTCTTTAGTTTGTGTCTGGCTTTCTTCCACAAAATGCTCTTCCTTCTGACCTCCAAACGAGTCAATAGGTCCATTTGTGGTGGACAACAGCCCAGAGGAGCTGGGTGGTGGAAAATAGGACAGCCCAGGGCAGAGGACAGCATCATGATGCTGCATTGAAAACTTTACAATGTCTTTCAGTCCAGACTCAGATCTTGTCTTTTCTATTTCACAGATCCTCCCTGACTCCTCCTGGGCCTACAGCCTGAGCTGCAGGAGCCAGTGTACCAGCGTAGAAGTGTTTGCTGCAATAACTCCATTGAGTGATGGTTTCCTGGGAGACACGATACATCCCCATCCCTGGAAGTGATGGGCACACTGCTTGCTGCAGACTCTTCCTTCCACTGTCCCACACAGGGCTTGGGTGAGAGGCACAGGAGGCTGAGCAAACCCTTCCCCTGGGAGCACTGGAGCTCAGCAGGGACGGCTTGGCAGGCTGGAGCCGGGGCTCTGTGCCGACGGGAGGGTGAGTGCCGAGGCAGGAGAGCTGCCAGCTTTGTTCAGTTCACTCTGGCACTTGCTGTCCTCGGATTCTGAGGCCTTGGGAGTTTGGGGGAGGAAAAAAAATAAACAAAGAAGTGAGAAGGGCTAGAGAAAAAGCAAAATATTTGCAGAGCTTTGCAACGTCAACCCATGAGCGATGCATCTGCGGGGCACAATCCAGTTTAAACTGGCTTTGGGTTTGGGAAACTGAGGATAGCACACTTATGCTTAATAATTAAAGGAATGATATGCTTTCTTACTCCCTGCACTAAAGATGAGTGAGGTTTTATCTCTGCACTGCTAACAGTGCCAGTGACATGTTCATAATGCTGTAACACATTTCTCTGCACACAGAGCAGAGAAGAGGGCTTGTGGCAACGGGCCAGAATCACTTAGATCATTTTACCAGGGGCACACCAGAGACCAGGGGACCCCATCAAGGAGCCGCTTTTTCCAGTCCATAGCACCCCATGTTGTGACATTCCTCACACTGTTGTCCCCCCACATTACTTCTGACAACACAAAAAACTGATTGTTGTCTTTAGATATAAAAATCAGTTTAAGTCAAACCAGGGTCAAACTGCTGTCGGTGTATTCAGATATATGTTTCAACTTAGTTTTGTCACCCTGTGAGTTGGAAAATTGCAGCTCTGGGTGAGGTCAGATGAGGGTTATAAACTTTCTTTGTGAGCAATTGAGTATGAAACAAAATCTGATTTGCTCAGATACAGGTAATGTTGTTTTTTTTTATTATTTTTCTGGTTTTGTGGGTTTTTTTTTTCCTTCTCCTCTTTAAAGTGCAATCCTGCTTCTGCATGTTGGTTTTAAATAATTCAGTTTTACGAAGCAGGAGGGCTTGAGAAATTTCAGAAATAATGCATGCAAAAGGCTGGCTTTGATACTGCTGCTGTCTGTGGGATTCTGCAGCATCCTGGCGTGATGTGTGGGTGTATGTGTACATGGGCTTTTTTTGTACTCGCACGCGTACTCACACGCCCGCTCTCTCCGTGGGAATTGATGATGTTACCCAAATACCTCCTAGGGATCTCTCTCTCTTTCTGTGGCTCTGGTACAATTTGTTCTTGAAATGACTCTAGGAATTGTACAATCCCGTGTTAAACACCCCCACACTGGTACAGATACAGATTGAAGGCTGATAGGCATTAAAACGAAGTGGTGTTTAAGCAATTGCTTTTTTGGTCTCAGAATCTTTTCTCCTGATAATTGCTGTCTCAGGAGTGTGGTAGGTAGGTCCTGTCTTGCACCAGGAGGCAGAAGATGCCCACATGATGTCCCTTGAAGTCTGTGAATCTGTAATTTTAAAGACAGAAAAAAGAATGAGATGCCCAAACAGAGGGCAGGTTATCCCTCCCATGTTCCACACTTCTGGACACGGGCCAGTCTCAGCTTATGGCACAGGTACCATGGCTGGTGATCACAGAGTTTAACACAGAAGTTCCATCTTCTCATCCCAGAAGAAACAAACTGGGACAGTATGGCTCCAAATGGTGGGACAGCTGGACAGAATGGGATGTAGAAACCAAGGAAACAAACTGGAGAACTCCCCAGTAGATAGGTTTTTCCTGTCAGCGTGAGGAGAGGGGTAAAGGCAAACCAGCACAGAGGTGTGAACTTGCAGGCTCTCAGTTTCCTATGTCAGTCACCATTTCAGGTATTGCTTTGTCATCTCCTGAGGCAGGATGCCTGCTGACTTATTGAACCTTACAGTAATATATTGCCCACCTCAGTATGTTAACTTTTTACCTCATGTATTATTCCAGTGTCATTGAATTAATGCCTTTCAAAACTGTCAGTTGCTTCTCCAGCTCAAAACACTATTATTGCATTTAGACTCTTCTCCTGATAGCATAGGAAGTGGGTTGTATTCAGTGGGGAGAAACTATGTGTGCTGAACACAACCCAAGTCATACTTAAAGGTGGCAGCATCTCCCAAGGGAGGTACTGAGTGCACCCAGGCACAAACTCTGGGTTTGTGCCTTAGTGCTGCTGCCAGAACACTGCCCATGCATCTAGCATGGAATAAATATTAGCCATTGGGCATTTCTCCCAGAATGTCTCTTCTTGTACATAGTGGAAATCACCCTGTGCTTATCTGATTTGTGCATAAATGGAGTGGAGGATATGTGGGAGAATCTCCCAGGTTGTCATCCATCCTCTAAATTTCTGAATTACACATTTAATTGATGTCCTCACCGAATGAAGACATTCCAGTTTTCTCACTTACTAGATTTATGACATTTTGTATCATTATTTGTATCATTATTTTGGTTCTATTCATACTTTTCTCAAATGGCACCTACTCTCTTTTAACAGTATCCTTCTGTCGGACTTGCTCTATCCTCTTCAGTGTCCACTACATGAGGATACACAATTTCCATGGCTTTGTCTATAAAGAAACATTGGCCAAACCCTTTGTGCCTCTGCACTGGTTTACTTTCCTCTGCTCTCCAGTATAAAATAAAAGTCCTATTGTGTGATGAGTCAGAGATGTCTGTCCCTATGGCACGGGCTCCGTCCCTGTCAGAAGTTCCCGATGAATCTGCTTGTTTGATCATCTTCTCAGCCAGGTATTAATCCTTGACTATTCTGCCTCTCTTTCTTGTCCTGCATAGAGTTACTAGGAATATTTTCAAAGAGTACTAATTGTCTACACTTTCCTTCCCCAGAGCCTAAATTCTGCTTCCAGAATCTCCCTCCTGCCCTTCTGTGTATAATTTGTGCCATAATGGGCTAGGCTCTTCCCAGCACCTCTGGAAAGCCAATGCAGGAGACCTGTGAGGTCTGACGCCTTAGCCTTGGCAATCAAGTCACCATGTAATCCTCTCTGGGGTCACAGCCCACCTGCCTATTTCCTGCTGGTGGGAATCAGTTTCAAGCCTGAATTACAGTTTTCCAGAAGTGCCTAGCTTTTGGCAGGAGAGCGATGTCTGACTCTGTGAAGAGGCCAGGTTTCAGATGTGGGTTCTCTTGGCATTCCCTGTTGTGCTGGCTCTCGTGTCTCCCCATGAAGTCCTTGCCAATGGTCCACAGACAACATGGGGCCTGGCTTAGTGTCGTGTGTTTTAGTCTTGAGGCTGGATTGCCCAATGCCCAAGTTCCTTTCTTGAGCACTGATCTGACTGATTTCGACCCAGAATCAAGATTTGGAAGGACTTCCTTATTGCTTTTGGCAGAGGGCTTTGGGTTTAACAGGCCATCCACTGTGTATTCTGACTTCTAGATGTCTGGCAGCACTCCTGGAACAGTAGCTCTTACTGAGGTTGCTCTACAAGTAGAAACCTCCAGCAGATGGGCCATAGGATCTGATGGACAGACTCCACTTTGCACGCTCTTGGGAGTTGTCACAACTTCACATCATCAGCTCTGTGTGGCTGATGCCTGACATCTGTGTAGCTTGATGTGCAGCTGAGCTGCGAACTGAGCTTGTGGACGTATCCAAGGCAGCTCCTGCAGTCTGGTAGTCATTGGTTTGCTGTGAGATTGAGTCATCCAGCATGTGTGCTGTAGGTTGTGTGTAGTAGGTGGGCTCTACCTGTTCTAAACTCTCTGACACTAGCCCATAAGGATGTATAGTGATGCTTTTATGAGCTGATCTGTAGCTAGACATATCTAAATCAGAAGATCCCCTTGATCTAGACTCCATTGTGGAATTTATAGTCTTCTCTGGTTTGCAGGCCCTTTAATCCTCTGTATTCTGTGACAAATTTGTGTCCATGTGCAACTGCAGATTTTTACTTTTTTCCTTTCTTCTTTAGCTTTATCCTGTTCCCTTCCTCCAAGCAGCAGACTCTGTGTGTGGTACCTAGTACAGTCCTACAAGTGATGAAGACTCATTTGAATTCAGTGTGCCCCATTGTCCTGCTGAGTGTTCTATCAATGTGCCAACTTTGCTGTATTAACCCAGGAGCAAGGCAAGCTGCAAGTCAGTCAATCCCTGGGCTACAACAGGTTTATTTTATTTAATGAAGTTTGAGTCACTTTATGGCAGAACTGGGCTGCGATTCCAGCTGAGCTCTTTTGAGCCTGTACATTCCTCTCTGCTGCACACCTCTGGGGTGTGCAGCCAAAACCATAAATGAATGAAGACAAAGAGATGTTCCTGACATGGTTATTCTTCTCTCTTGTTAGGGCATTGATGCTCAGGCAATACTGGCACAAGCTGCAATATTACTGCCTCACTCATCACGAGAAGATGAGTCTTTTTCTTGGGGAGATCTGTGGCAGGTAGCCTCTGAGCACTTTAACATTTTCTAGAATTTCTGCAGTATCATAAATTATCTCAGGAGACCTAATACATTGAAGGCACTTTGCTGTAAAAATAAGTCTAAAGCAGTGGGTCAGAATCTGTGAGATGCATGACTGACGTACTCCTGTGATGACTATGGCCCAAGCACATTTCTTTTTTAACTCTGCCATCCTTCTCTGTCTCATGTAGTCATAAACAAGTTAAGTGCTTTGCAATCTGTGGAATGTGTTTTTTC
Source organism: Heliornis fulica (assembly GCA_013399135.1). NCBI lineage: Eukaryota > Metazoa > Chordata > Aves > Gruiformes > Heliornithidae > Heliornis > Heliornis fulica. The sequence goes on along the minus strand of VXBZ01012460.1, from coordinate 732,786 downwards.
ACATGACCACCATCTGGGCTGCTATTTCTCTGGCCTTTTGTACCTCTCTTTGTTGTTTGGGTTACTGATAGCTGTCTGTCTGGTGGTGTTTGATTTTAGCTTTCTTCCTTGACTCCTCAACAAGTTACACCTAGAAACTTTCCCTAATTTTATCTTCAAGGTTTACACTTCTCTTAGCCCTAACAAACGTATCTGAATTCTACAGTTTATTCCTGTCAATACACTGCATTTTGCTTTTAACAAGTGAGTGTTTGTCTACAGGAGGAGATAGCAGCCTGGAGTAACTCTAGGTTATCACCCTGTGGAAGCTCACATTTAGGGCCCACTGCCCTTTGGAAATGGATGCAGATAATTTGCCCTGTTATTCCAGAATCTGTGTCTGGTCAGGGAGCCTCCAGGCATCCTTTAATTTTTCTCCCTCCTATGTGAATGTAAGGAAAAACTTTTTCCCTGTGAAGGTGACAGAGCACTGGGACAGGCTGCCCAGATTGGTTGTGGAGTCTACTTCTCTGGAGACATTCAAGACCTGTCTGGTCATGTTCCTATGTGATTTAATTGAGGTGACCCTGCTTGGGCAGGGGGGTTGGAGTAGATGATCTTTTGAGGTTCCTTCCAACTCCTGACATTCTGTGATTCTGTGAACTTAGTCTCCTGTGTTGAACAAACCTTGATTTCAGCCTTCATCAAACCTACTTACTCTGTCAGCTGAGATTTCTTCCTGGTGCAGTGGTACCCAAGGTATGTTGGAGATCGGTCTCTCAGACTGGTTGTGTTTGAAGAGCTTGCTGAAGATGATGAGAACCACTCAGATGACTCCCAGGACTATTGGACCAGTCCCTGAGAACACTGAACAAAACAATAACCACATGTATTCCAGGCTGACACTTCCTTAACTTCTTTTTTTATTGTATTCCTCATCCCTGTATGTTATCAGAATATCTTTTTTCTTTTTTTCTTTCCCCCTGAGCAGCAGGTTCCTTTTCTGACTCCTATGATTCTGAGACAAGAACAGGTAATTTTGAACACAGAGTCACTCTCTCATGCCTAATCCCCAACATTTCTTCCCTCCAGCTGAGGACAGTGAGTTCTGAAGCTTCCTGCAGGCCTTGGTTCAGTTTGTGTCAGTGTGATGTGCTGCTCCACTTGGCTTGCTCTGCTCATGGGTAATTTGATAAGTGATAATCATGGCCTGCAAGGAATGCCAACCCTGTCGTTCACGCCGTTCCAGTTCATGTCTTCATTTCGTCTGGAAAAGCCACTGTGTCAGCTACTAGTGGACTTTCTAGCCTCCACTGCTTAAAATAGGCACTTGTCTCTTCAACTCCTTTGTGTAGGTGAAAGACATCATATGAGGTTTTCAAATGAAATGGTTTGGTCTATTTTATTTATTAAATCTTAGGCAATCCTTTCTTCATTCCAGGATCTAGTGAAAAAGATGCGTATCACAGGTGTTGTTGGTCTGTGGAGGGTGGAAACCTGCCCATGAACTCAAGTAGATTGTCAGAATTCAGAGTGGTCTGAGTTGTGCTTATAGATGAGGTTAAAAGAGAGAGGAAAGGAAGTAGCTAAAGGCACAGAGGAATCAGAAATGCCAAAGAAGCATCTTTAAACCTTGACTTCATTCCAGCAGTGAAAATCTGCTTATCTCAGTCCCCCATGTCAAAATACTTGGGTTAATTTCTGTTACAAGGAAAACCAAAGCTGTAAGATTGCGTGATCACAGTAATAGCCAGTTTGAGCACTGCTCTCCAGCTTGTCCCTCTTCTCCTGCGAGCTTTTTGTCCCTCTCTACTCCCACCCTTATACTAATTATTCCCATTTGCTTTTGCCTTTCACCTACCATATTTGTCCTTATAGCTTGTCTCACAGAGTCACAGAATGTTAGCAGTTGGAAGGGACCTCGAAAGATCATCCAGTCCAACCCCCTGTCTCACATCTAGTAATTTTTCTTGTCCTTTAATAGTAATTCTCACACAGGGAGGGACTCACCAACGCTGCTGTGTGCCAGGCAGGATAGCAGCAGCTCAGCTAACACAGCTCTGCCATGGCACCTCACAACTTGCAGAACCTTTGCTAGTCCAGACTGTAGATTTTAGGCAAGGTATGTGAACTTAGTGAGTCTGGAGAGGTGAAGTCTTACTGCACATCACTAAGAGGTAGTAAAAGGAGATCTTCTGCTAGATTTGTACCCCTGGGGTATGCAGGACTTCTTGCTCTTCAAGTGCCTGAACTGGCAGTGGTCTGAAGTGGACTTTAAAAACATTTCCTGGTCAACTCAGTAAAACCTAATTGAACTTTGTTTCAGTTATGTTATCCTGTGGTATACTTTTGACTCTACTGAGAGGGTCTGGAAGATTTATCTCCAGTGCGGTTCTGCCCCTTCTCCGTGGATGTCCAGTATGCAGGGTTACTGGGAGCACTGGTGGATAAGCAGGAATTCTCAAACCTATTTCTTTCTCTTACAGTCTGAATTGGATCCCTCAGCCCAAATAGAAGCTGAGGGAAAAGAAAATCTCTTGCTGCAGAAATGACTGTCAGAAGGTACCTGACAAATTATGTTCACTTCCAGCATTTGTCACTGGGCAGATACCCTTCACACCTTGGGTAGGGTGGCTTTGATTTAAGTATGCAGGAGACTCAGCAAGGACCAAGGTCAAAAGCTTCTCTCTAGGTAGAGAATCATAGAATCATAGAATCATAGAATCATAGAATCATAGAATCATAGAATCATAGAATCATAGAAGTTTGTCTTCTTCTCTTGGGTACTTCTCTCTTGCTGTGGTACAGAGTGCAGCACAGCTGGAAAAGCCCCTAGGAGCTGTGTCATCATGTGGGTAAATAAGCAGGGCTCCAGTAAGGTCAGTGGGAAGACAGGGGTGTAGCCCAGTTGGGAAGCCGGCTGTAGCCCTTGGACTCTGAGCAATCTCAGAGCCTCTCTGCACAGCACGAGAGATTTTCTTTTCCAGCTGTTTTCTGGAACAGAGAATGCAAAGATGCTGAGAGACATGTGGCACTAGAGAAAGAGAGGGGCTGGCTCCCCACTTCCAGAGGTTTGTTAGCGTTCCCTGGGCTGTTGTCAAAGAAAGAAAGCGGGTGAAAGCCCCGATGCTGGTGCTTGCGGTGCCGGCAGCGCTCGGCGGTCCCCACCGCTGGAGGTAACACTAGAGGTCACTCTGTGACCAAGGATGGAGACTGGAGTTTGGGGGCCTTGGGAAGGTCAGCGACTGCTAATCCGTATAAATTGCTGAACTACAAGCAAAATTTGTACCTAATTATGAACCGCTTTGATGCGACATTGCTGCACTCCTGACTTCAGAGTGCCAATTTCCTACGGGGAATAGGAAAAACACCCTTGAGCGGCTCATCCCTAAGAGCACCCAGAACAAAGCTGGTGTTTTAAGAACAGACTGGGTGACATCTTTGCAAGTGCTGGTCTGGGCTGTGTTCCCCACGGCATCCCTCTGAGTTGGATCTACCTGCCTCCCTGCTCTCCTCCGCACAACTGTCAGCTGTCTTATCAGCGTCGTCAGGAATTCATTTAGCTGATGCTGCCTAGCAAGCCTAGGGGTAAAGATGGATTTAACACAGTCACTAGACATCTGTGTGCTAAACTCACTGTCTGAGGAACCTATATCGAAAGGATTTCATTTTATTCCCTAATAATCCCTTTTCTCTCGATCAGGTCAGACTAGAGAGGCTGCTGCTGCAGCTTTCAGCCTCATTGGTGGGGGTGTTACTGGTTTCAAGACTGGTCAGTCATGTAAGACATCTGTCTCATCTTGGTGAAATTTTCCCTTTAATATTATGTTATTGGACTTGTTTGCTCTGGCCACTTGAAAAAGAAGTAGCTGTGCTTTCCAGTTCCCTGAAAAAAAGCTCTGTAGAAAGTATTCAAAGTGAAAGATTTCAATGATTTCATCTCCTGTCACTGAAGAGAGATAATTTTGGGTCAGCCAAACCTACTTGGAAGTTGGTTGTGTAGTTAGCAATTAATTTTGAAAAACAAAGAGTAAGAAAATAATGTTAACATTTTTCTATTGCAAAATGCACCTCATTTTGACCAATAAATAAAGCATGTTCTCACCCTTCCCCCAGTCTCACAAAGGATCAAAGGTGAAACACCCGATATGAGGCTGAGCAAAACAGTTTAGGTGCTCTAAAACATTTTGATAGGTTTATTTTTTCACTTTGGCCATAAAAGATAAAGCCAGTTATTTGCACAACTTTATTTGTAACCCTTCTCTTAGGTCCTGTGGAGACCAGGTGTCTCCTGGCAGGGGAGGGAATATGCCCCACGTCCCTTTTTCTCTATGGAACATGCCATTAATGACCCAATTGTGCTGGAGGTTTCTAACGCTCTCACAAGGGTTTTGTGGCACGAGGAGGTTTTGCACTCCCCCCCATTAGGGCAGGTACCTGGTTGTGGCTGGATTCTGTGGTAGTGCAAACATCTCACAAATCTAGTCAGAAATAATTGGGATAACAGGGACTCCTTAGTCTTCGTTCACTCGAGGGTCACAGGACGTCAGATTTGACTTTGCTATTGAAGTCAGCTAATGTACTGGAAATGCCTTCGTTTTCTCCCTCTGGAGGCACGGGTTCAAATCTGCCATAAATTACAAGTGACACAGGTTCAGTAGTCTTAATTAAATCCCACGAGGTTATTTTTGTGTGTCAACACTCCCCTTCTCCTCCCTTCTGCACCGTTTGGAGCAGCTGAAGGGCAAGGAGGACTCCAGCACCGCGGGTGGAAGTTCTCAACTGCAGAAGTTAGCTCAGGGCTGGGGCTACACCCAGCCCCTTATCTGTCCTGGTATCGCTCTTCCATTGAACTTGTAATGCAATGTATATGCTTTGTACATTTAAAACATTCCATTTTGCCCAACATGGTTATTCCTTGTAGGGAGATAACTGCCTGTAGAGGATTTCTGTTATCTACAGCATCTCTCCAGCCTGCAATTCATCGATTTTTGATCTGCTCTCTAAAGGTGCAGAATAGGGGTGATCAATGCAACAGTGCTGATGCGAATAAAACGTGCCCCCTAATCTGCATTATCAACGGCCCACTTCCTGATATCCTGAGCTGACCTGGTCATGACTGTCTCTTACACAGATAAATACTCTGGCTGTTGCTAACATGGCTTGAAAGCCTTTAAAATAGGAACGAATCAGATGCTGGGTAGCTTTTCCAGGGAGTGGCTAGACTGATTCAAACCTCTTTTAAGCTAATGCTTTTGTAAAGGCACTATATGTTGCTAGCATTTCTCTTAGCTTTGATTTAAATTAAAAGCTTTAATTGGTCTCCTGATTTTCCTAGCAGCGTGTTTAAAAAGAAAAAAAGAAAAAAAAGAAAGCCAGGAAAAAAAAAACCCTGAGCCCCAGAACATGCCACTTAGAGAAGAACTGTTTAGAGAGCAGGTTTTTATTTAATAAACAGTGATCAATTGAATTGATTAACCATGAACACATTACAGCGGAGTTTGTTGTTGCTGCTGCTGATAATTGCAGTTCATGTGCATGAGAATATTAAATGGCTGTTTGCAGGATCATTTTCATGCTCCTTTCATTTAACAGAATGGAGAAAACAACAACTGTTGACAGTGATTTTGGTTAGGACTCGAGTGCTGCAGACTGTGCCCTCAGGATGCCTGTGCAATAACTCTATCAATTGTGGCCATTTACTCTGCACTTCCAGACATTTCTGCAAACCTTGCAGCTGTTTTTTTGCTAATTCGCTTGGTAATTAGATCTTATCATGCTGGCTCCATGGCTTTACATAAACTGTAAGCATTTGGAGCTGCCATATAAGACATTTTAGAGTTGTCTGTGTTGGTTTGCACTGCTCTCCAAAGACCAAGGTGCTCTGAAAAAGCAGTAGAAATAGGGAAGCTGTTGTAACAAATGAATTTCTGCTGATTTAAGAAGGTTTCCATAGAGGAAAGGAATTCCTACACATAAATCAACCACTGGAAATCAAGCAGGATTGGTGGGTTTCATTCTGCTGGATGCTGAGCATAAATTGGGAGCTCTGCTTCTAGTCTCTCCTTCACCCTCCAATATATATCTTTGTCTTCAATAGGAGTTTAGGGCTCCAGTAAAAGTATTTTATTATTTTAGATATCTTATTGATATCTAAGAGGAATATCACAATCCCGTGAGCTCAGGGTCAAGTCCTGGTGTCTTTCATACCCAAAAATATGGGTGGAAAGACAGTGAGCCCTTTTTGTGGCAGCAAGTCACCTTGGATTGTCTTTACACAGTGGTATGTAGAGTCTGATTTGGGAACTGTGGATCTAGGTGCTGCTACTGGTGGAATGACCTTACTGACCCGGATGGATTGATCTGAAAGGAGAAAGTGCTCTGCCAGGGACTCTATTTCCAAGCCTTGCTCAAACATCATAGCATCTGACTGTCTTCCCATGTCACAAGAAAAGGAAAGATAAGTCATTCCTGTGAAAGCTATCAATTTGCAGTTAAAGGATTTTGTTCTGTGGCTAAAAACATTGGGACCTCTAAAGTATTTTCTGGTTTGATCTCTCACTGTGGTGAGATCATTGAACAAGTCTTTTTATGACACACCTACAGCCCAGCCACACCAAACCTCAGGACAATGCAGATGAGGAAGAAATTCTGCAGTGACTATGCTGAAGGCAACTCAGAGCATGATATACAGTGTTCACCATGTCAAGAAGTTCTGCTTGCCAGTCTTGGGGACTGAACAGGGGTAAATCTTGTGTTGGTTTGGACCACGTGGTCTTACTGACATAGCCGTCTCCTAGCAGTGGTCATGAGTATCCAGATCCTGGTGCAGTGGGGAAGGGTTGCAGGTCAGAAGAGTGTCACGTGTCCCTGATGACTGACAGCTACCTATGACCTCAAAAGCTTATGTTTTTCAGGTACAATCTTTGGTTCTATTAGATTTTCCAGATGGGCTTTGGGGGTTGTATTTGCGTGGTGATCCTGGCAGATGTCATCATAGAGATGTTTTCACCACTTGTAAAGCTAGTAGTAGTAATGCAATAGCTGTGAGGGTCTAAAGAGGTATGTGAGGCAACATCCTCAGGGAGAAGGGATAACTTCTATCAGAAAACTGATAGAGTTGGGAAAAAGCAGACAAACTTCTAAGGCTAGGAGCCTTACTTTCTGGAAGTTTTCTGGAGTTGTGGAAAGTCACAGCTCAGGGGATATGTAGGTCATTTGGAATTCACCTTTGAATGCACAGTGAGACTTTTGAGAGAGTGCCATAGATTTGAGTGGTTTTTGGTTGGTTTTTTTTTAAGCAGAACTCCTATCCCCTGTGCTTAAATTGGTGCTTAAATTGATACCCCAGTGGAACTGATCTCTGAAGACTGTCTAAGATCTGTCTGGGGCACAGTGAGAGAATGCCTTGGGGGCCCGAGGGCTGATGCCTTCAGAGGATGTTTTGCCCTGACTGCCTGCTTGCCATGAGGGATACTAGTGAAAATGGCAGAGGTGGTTCCATTAGAAACATTAGAAAAGCCTGCACAAGTGATCTTTTCTCCTCCAGTACTTCAAAAAAGTCGCTGTAACATGTTTTATGCAGTATCGTCATCTCAGTGAAATCATGGCTAAATCTTTATCTTAGTTTGTACTTGTGCCAAAAATTATATTATGGGCCCTTGGGTGAAATCACTGAGTTTATGCTGTAAAGTGTAATAATTTCTGAAACAGGCAAATTGGGACCAAGTGAATATTCTCTGCATACATTTGTGTTACAGATCTCGGTGTTTGTCAGCAGCCGGTCGGATAATACAAGCCTTAGAAACACCAGTGTGCCCAGTATACGTGTACTTCATGTCACACAGAGACCTTCAGACCCACTGTGGGAGAAATGTAAGTGCTTTTGCACCCTAGATGAATGCAATAACTGGATAACTGAGTGTATAGATAGGTATGCAGATGGATAGCTCAATCCATCCATGTATATCAGGTGTTCGAAACTTCTTTCAGTAGTAAGACTTGGGAGAAGTTTAGCTTCAGTGTCCAACTTTGATCCATACATATACCAACTTTAGAGAAGTTTAATGTGAAATAATCAAATTAGCACTATCATACCTCACAGATAAATCCTCCAGCCTACTGATGGTCATAAATTTCAGTGATGGTGGTGGAAGAGGTACTGCAGGTAGATGGATCTCAGGCCAACTGCACGGTGACAGCAGCATATGCCACTGGGATTATAGCAATAGTATCAGTAGACAGAGCAATAACAATAGTATCTTTTTTAAAAATTTTAAAAATTGGGTTCAAACATCTGGGGTATATCTGTTCTGCAGAACACAGACATAGCTATCCCAGCTCTGGAGGTTGGAAGCTGGATGCAGTATGGTCACACCTGCCTGACTAATTACCCTGGGAAGAAAATGCTTTAATTGGAAGTAATGCTGTGCTAATACAGGACAAGGGCTGCTCTCTGTGCTATGAAGATATGGGTGATTTGAAGTGACCTGGGACGTGTTTGTGGCAGGACACATTCCTGTGGATAGGGTTCTCTGGTCCCAGGCTGGTGCTCTGTTCAGCCAGGCACACATCTCCCCTTGTGGTGGGGAGATCCTCTTTTCCCCGTTATGTGGGAGCATGTAGAGAGAGAATTTACTCCTCAGCTTCTGAAAGCTCACTGTGAACTTCAATATGACGGTGCCAATTTTAATCAAAGAAATCTACTGCAGATGTCACCTGCATTTTTACCCAGATTTCTTTGACAGAAATAGAATTTAGAGTTCTGCTGTAGATAGAAAGGGCAGAAAAACCCACTCCTAGAGTCATTTTGCTTGCTGTTACCCTGCTACCATAATTACCTCTAAACATAATTATGGGTAAGACAAATGACATTTTTAGCTTTGGTCTTTAAAGACATGAGTTAATTTCAGGCTTTGACCAGAACTATGTTAATTAGCCTCTACTCACTCTCTTTGTATGGAAGTACATCACCCAGGACTTAGCATAGGTTGCCTTTCCTGTATCTTTGAGTAATGAAAGGACACGGCATGGCAACCAAATCAAGGGCTGCTGCATTAACAAGGCCACTTTTCTGCCCATTTATCATCTATTAAAGGTGCACTAGTTTGTAAAGTAACACCACCTTCAGCAGGGCCGCCAAGAACGGCTCCTCATTTATTTTCTGCATGGTTTAAGTTGGAGTTAGACCCACCTTGTAGCTCAGAGGTGACAGCCAGTAAGAAAAAGTACACTAATTGAGACATCTCAAGGGAGAAATAGAAGAAAACTGAAAAGGTAATTAGAATGAGAGGGTTTCAAGCTGGGTAAGTAAAATCGAATGGAGGTGCATATTAGGGGCTGTTACAGATGGGAAAGAAAGTACTTGGAGAATAAAAAAAGAAAAATGAATATTAGAGAACAGAGGACCCTTTTCACACTTGAAGAATAGAGGAGAGAGATAAAAAGTAATGTAACAGTAGAGATACAGGCTGAAGGGAAAAAAAAAAAGCCCCAGAAATATGAAGGACATATTTAAATGTAAGAGAGAAAGAATGGGGAAAAATAATGGAGCAGATCAATTACTACAGCTGTAGCCAAGGAGAGAGAAACTGTCAAATGAACATTTCTGGAGCTGTGGAAAAGTCTTCCTTTGTGGGGGATATAGAGTGTATTTGGCCTGTGTAGGAGAGGTTTCTTTTTGGGGCTAACTCAGTATTTGCATTTGCTGCAGTGTCAGGAGCCCAAATGGAGCGCTGGGTTGGATGCCTACCTGGGCAGAACTAGATCCATTAGACGTTATTCAGCAGAGCTTATAGCTTATACCAGACCTTTATTCAGTGATTGAAGTTTTAGCCCCTTGGTGATATTGCCAGTGTGTCTCTTTTGCTTTAATGTCAATAGTTAGGGACATGTTGACTTCCAATTCCAAATTTTCTGCTGGAAAAGGTTATTCCCAGGTCAGTTCCACCTCCCACACAGGGAAGCTGGAGTTGCACTACTGTCCCTCACATGGATGGACACCCAGACCAAAGCAGACAGTCGCTTTTCTGGCTAAGAGTGGAAGATGCCCATTGATTTCCATTGCAGGCACAGCAGCTTGGGCAGAGTTTCCCCTCTTGACCCTTCTGGAGGCAGGAGGCTGGAAGAGAAGATCATCTTCATTGGTACATATTGGAGATTGAGCATGGCTTCCTTAGGCTGCAAGACACAATGGTGGGACCCCAGAGCCAGGGACATCACAGCTAAGTTATCAACCCTAAACCAGGCATGGTCTCAATTGCCAGTGGGCTGGAACCCCAGGCATATCTCTGTATTGCATTGAAGTGCTGCACAGGGGTATCTGAGATAGCTCTAATCAAGCACATTGTGCTTGCACCCACAAATAAAGGATTCACGGGGAATCAGTGGGAGGTACATGTCTGGCTATCTTCCCAGGACTGGACTAGCAGTATTTGGTCATATTAGAACTTGTTTGTAAAATGTAATGTACAACAGGTGATATATTTAATGCTGGGTATAGTTGCTAAGTTGTATCCTTGAAATCAATATTTGCTTACTGTGGAAATAGAATTTTCTGATCCAGGAACAGTTTTTGAGGGTTTAGTTATTACTCTCACTAGAACATTTTTCCTATGCATTGTCTGTTAGATTTTTTTAAAAAAATAAATAGTCGGGAAATTGTTTCTTGTTTTATAAAAATTATTCTGGTTTCTGTTGAAAATTTTTAAGACACACTGGCAGTTTTTAGGTGCTGAAAATTTTCCTGTTTCCATTTGAATTTCTGGTATTTAAAAAAAAATGTATCTAGAAACTGGAAACTCTAAAAATTTTAATTGCATTTCAGAGCCTGATTCATCCTAAGAATAACCAAACCAATTGAAAATCTACTCAAATTGAGAGAAGAAAAAATAACCCAAAACATAAAAGAGGTAAAAATTGCCAGACACTTCAAAGAGAAAATGTATCATCAAATTACAACAAAACAGAGAACCAGCCCATGAAGGTAGACATACCCTGGCTATTTCCCATTTTTATAAAAGCCATCTGCATGGTAGGAGTGTTCATGGGCCATGAATTGCAGAATTTGGTATTAGATGCTGTCTGAAAAAAGAAAGAAGACATATGTCTTCACACCAAGTTAATGACCTTAGTTGTGGAAATGCTCTAACTTCTAGGATAATAAATGAATCTGTACTTTTGTTGTGCAAGACACAGTTTGCCTTCTGCATAGGAAAATGGTGACAAGTTGAGTGGAAAATGGAGGTGTTCTTACTACCAGAGTTTCAGAGATCACAAACTCACTCTAAGGACTTGAAAAACAAAGGAAACCCTATGACAGAGAATATTCTTCTTCATTCATCATTTGAAACCCTGGCTCTAAAAGTGCTACGAACAAATTCTTTTCAGTATGACTTAGCCTCAGGGGATTTGATAAAAGGGGCTTTTGTTAACCAGCTGGTTAGTGAAACATGGTCTGGAGAAGACCTTAGTGGCTTGGATGGCAGTTCTGAGACTCCCCCAGACTCAGCAAACTTTTCTGATCCAAGAAAACAAAAAACAAAGATGTGTCACAGGCCTGAAGGAATATGGGAGCTGGGTAGACAGTGCTCATTCATCAGATCTGTAAGCCTGGAAATCTCCCAGGGAAAGCTGGAAAACAAATTAATATCCCATCTCCAAACTCCTGTAGGTTCTCAAATGTTCCAAGTAAGGAAAGCAACTTTCATGGTGGGAGAGGTCTGTCTTGCTTCCACTCCAGCCAGAGTTACACACATGGTTCTCTTGAAAAGAGAGCTAGTGAGGAGCTTCAGTCTGTCTTGTGCAGAGTCTATTTTACCAGTGCTAAACCAGCACTCACCAGAGCCGCCTTCTTAAGTTGGCATTGAAGATTTGGGATTTACAAAGTTTGCTTCCCTTCCTATTCCATTCCTTGTGGACATTTCCTCCTCACACCAGCTGATGATCTGCTTGTAAGCAAGAAGATGGATAGCTCTGAGGAAGGGCAGCAACCAGCACGTGAGCGACTGGTTTTCAAATGGGGGCGTCCTGAATGTGGAAATTATTTTCTCTCATGTCAACAACTTTGTTACTTGTTTGCTTATGCTGCTCTAGGGTGGATCCTTAGACTGTGTGGCCAGTAACAGCATAGGATTTATTTGAATTTCCTTCAGTATTGGAAGGAAATGGCCATAGATGTACATATAGATGCATTTAAATCAGTTGTGTTATCAATCATGATCAATGTGATTCCATTTTCAGTATCATTGCTCAGTTAAAAAAAAAAAATCTGAGTTGGTGCAACATGTGTCAGAAAAGACCCAATATATTTCAAGGTTCACTTTTGGTCCAATTTATATTTAATAATCAGGGAGTTGCTAAACGAGCTTCTTTTCTTGGCATAGACATCTGCCTGGCAGGGACTGCAACCCTGTCACCAGGCTGTCCCTGTTAACATTCAGTTTGTGGGGAAGCTGTGAGCCACATTCCTCGAAAGTATCTCATTTTTCCAGCTGCTTCTTATTATCTGTGTTTCTGGTAAGAAATTTCAACAATTATTTCCTGGTAGTTGAATTCTGCTTTCTATTTGGGTTTAATTTCTTATGTACAACAGTGTATGGTATGTGTATACAATGTGTATATATGTTTATATACTTATTTTCTCCGTGCTGGGATGTTGTTGCTTCTCTCAGTGTTCAGATCTAGGCAGACAAATGACAAACAAATGGGAACCAGTAACATTAAATACCCTCCAAAACTTCCCCCAAATGTTCTAAACAGGTGGAGAGAACAGATAACATATTCCCTCCCTGACTTCACTGCAGGGTGGGGGTGACACATGCCGTGGGAGTTTGGTGCCCTTCAGCAGATAACCTTGCGATTTCCCATCACCTGTCTGTTTCTTGAAACTCTGCTTGTCCCTGTGAAAAGTTTAGCTTAAACAACATCAATAATTGGGCTTTGCAGTCCAATAACAATTACTAATACTGAGTAATACTAATTACTAACAGGCCCAACAGCCTGTTTATTCCTAGATACCTGACTGCCGTAGCTTTTCTATCTCTCTTCCTTTTTTTTTTTCTCCCTCTCCTTTAAGCAGTTGGAAAAAAAACACCTGAATAATTCATCAAGAACCTTTTACATTATGAAAAATATAATCAGCTGGCAAGGGTGAGATACCTTATTTCTACAGGATGCTAGCTCAAGTATTACAAGTGACTGCAAGATTAATGCCCAAACACGGTAGGTGTGGATACACAGTTCCCTCATTGTTCGAGGCAGCCTCACCCCGCGTGGAGGGCTGAGGGAAGACCGTGTATTCCTCACCCTGCCTACCTAATGCCATTGAATAATTTAAATCCATTAATCGGTTAAGATGAAGACTTAGTGTTGCTTGACTCACCACTGCAGAGTGGAGTGTTTTTCTGGGCTAAATAAAAGATCTTCAAAAAAAAGTGAGGGTGCCACAGCTTTCTTCATAAGATGCTTCAGGTTTTATTGGGGTGGAGGTTTGTTAGCGTAAAGAAAGTGCTTAAGTAAACAAAAATATCCGTACAACATAAGTAGATGTCTGAGAATATTAGCTGTTTATTTCACTGACATGCTCTGAAAAGTCTATGGGGGGCTCTTTCAGGAGTCAGGACCTCAATGTAATATACAAGCTTTGATTCTGATATTTCCCTTGATAACTGTGCTCTACCATATTGGGGTCGGAAGTCAGCAAAGGTTCATTGGCTGTTGTAATGCTCACTGTCACCAGTAATAAGTACAAAGGACTTGCTTTAAAAGCTGGCTTATAAAACTTTAAGGAAACTTGGATTGCTTAAGTGAACTTCCAAGGCTCTTCAGGGGCCAAGTGCACTTTGGTTGTCTACTTATATTAATTTCACAGAGTTTAAAGGGTCAAGAAATGCAGTTGGTGATGCTTATTAATTTATGAAACACAGAATCTTGCACTATCTCACTTTGACCACTTTCACTCTCCTTTTAGAAAATTTAATATACATTAAAGCTTGCTAGACAAGGGCGCCCTAAAGGATTAAGCCCAAAGTTCACAGCTGGACTAAAAGGTTCAAAGATGTTGTATCTGCAACGCTGATTTGATTCCAAGTGACGTTCAAACAACAGAACCAAATTGTAGATCTTTGAATGTGTAAGGAAACAACAATTAGAGGAATACTGCAGAATGGCAAAGGATTAGGGTTTATTTTCCTTAAAATGGTAAAACTGATTACAGTCTTTTTCTTTCATGGGGAGATGTGTTTGATCACATCAGCTTTTGGGGTCAGTGGTTGTCAAGAACAGATTTTGGTGTTACAATACAACTTGTCAAGCTCTAAATGTTCATGTAGTCCCAGTAACTTTACAGAAAATATTTGATGTGATGATGCTGAACTAAGTTCTGGATATAGGAAAATATTAGCCAGAAGGGAAGAAAGAAAAGAGAAATGGATAGCTGCTGAAGTAACAGGATTAGGATTTAGAAACCTGACATAATCCTATTCAGGGGTATTTCTGCATTCTGTTTACTTGCCTTTGAATTGCTTTGGTGTCTTGTCCAAGGGAGATAATTCCAGAAGTCATTCACACCCAGGCTGCAAATTCGATACTGCATTCAGGTGACAAATGGAGTGTGATTGCAAAGCTACCCAGAAAATTGGAAATCAAATTGGCTGTGATGGTTGGTCTAGGTGGTCTCCTTTTGGAATCAACAAGAGGGAGAAGAAAATGAAGGACAGGAAAATGAAGTGTGTCCTACTGTACAGAAGATGAGTTTATTTATCCAGAGCTGGTAAAGGGGGAAACAAATTTCACGTTATGTCAGCTCTGATTCCTGAGGCCTTAGGGAACCCTCACCTTGAGGAAGCAGTTGTACTTCACTGGAAATTTGCTGTTGCAAAGAGAGACTCTAAACCCTGTAAGGGAGTCCCAGTGGTGAGGACTGTTTACTTTGCAGCTGGGCCCAAGCAGCCTGCGATAAGATTGTGGGGCCCTGCAGTGCATCGCGTCTGTGGCTGCAGAGAATTCATAGTTTTCATGAGTGAAAAAGGACAAAAAGGAGGGGGGTGGGAAACAGCTGGGAAGAATTTTGTGTGATCCACAGCACTTTGTTTCCAGCCAGAGAACAGAACTCACATGTCCAGGACTTCAGCAACCTTACCCTTGCATTTTGAACCCTTTAAATGGAGAGAACAATGCAGAAAATCCCACAGGACACATGAGAAAGGGGATTGTGCTGAATCCCTGTTACCATTTCTTTGCATTTACTTGCTAACAAAAAATATTTTTCTTCTAGAATGACCTCTGAGATTTTATACTATGGGGTATTTGGTTTAAAATGTACTGTTATCTTCTTTTTTTTTTTAATTGATCAGCTCAGCCTTGAACACTCAAAGAAAAATCTGCCTGCTCTGAATATTGCCTGAGGATTTAGAAAGGTCTTTCTTAGAAACAGAAGAGCAAGATGAAACAATCATCTGCAAAGCATGGTAAGAGAGAAAAAGAATAAAGGAACAAGTTATGTTTTACTTGTCTTCTTCCACGAGGTGATTTTGGGTTGGTTTTTTTTTGTTTTGTTTTTAGAGTTGACTTTAGAGGTAGGAGCTGTTGGGGGAGCTGCTCTGTACTGTTTTAAGATGCAGTTTCACCTGCAGTTGCAGGCTCTGTAGCATCCACAGGGCCATCTGTAGGCACGTGCACCTTGTACCCTGTATGGGAGAGAGTCTGAGAAGATCTTGCCTTTCTCCTCACTGTCCTCCATTGGTCTTTGTCACTGAAAAAAAGAGAGAGCAAAGGTGTAAGAAATGAGCAGAAGCTGAGCAGGTCATAAACTTTCTCCAAAGGGCAGGTATGTCTGGGGGTATAATTGTCTTCCTGGTGTTTCACTAATGCTGATTGCTTTGGTAGGTGAAGGAGCCCTGAAATACATTTCCCACTTGGTCTTTAAGGAACTGTAGAGCTGGTTGTCCAAGACCAGAAGTGAATGACAGGTCAACATGCTCCTCGATGCATTTCCAGCGCAGTTTTTCACAGGCAGTTTTTTTCCTGCTCTTCTACACTTGTAAACCAAAACACATTTCTTTGTTTGGCAGCTTGATTTGCAGTAAGACTGCATTATTTACCACTTGAGCTGTAGGAGAAACTTTCCAAATGACAGGTGTCAACCAAGTAAATGTTTGCTATCTCCCACCTGAGCAGAAGCAGCACTAACATTTCAACTGTGTCATTAATAAACAAGGAGCCAATGGACGAGAAAGCAGTGGGAACCCTATGATCTCTTACTCTGAAAGGGGTGAATGTCAGTCACACCTTGGTGGCATCTGCTTGCAGATATAATGAAGAAAGATTATCATTGCTCTAAGTGACTGCAGTGACTCTGGTCAGCAAATAATAAAGACATTGTGGCAGGGACCAGACCTGCCTTCCAGGTGCTAACAATGTTAAGTGATATCTCAGTGGTATTTTGGGTCCTCATTTATGTGACTGCAATAGAAAACCAGAGGAAAAGGACCCTACATTTTTGTGACATAATTAATTTCATGCGATTCTCTACACTTCTAAACTGAAACCCCAGTTAGTCATGACCAAAGTCAGCTTATTTGTGCACTGATGACTCAGAGAAGCAGCAGTGAAAAACCTTTACAGCAAAGACCTTGGTTTAGTATTGATGCACCTACATAAAGCCTCAGCTATGTATGAGTTTCCTCCAGTGCCTCTTTTGGATCCTAATGGGGGGGGCAGGGGGAGGGTGATGCTAGCCATGAACATGAGCCATTAGCCATGATCTGTGAAAATGCAGAAATAAAATAATTTGTTTAGTGTTCCAGCCCTTCCTGGGCTGCTAGCTGCTGTGGGGGACTGTGCAGAGTTCACAGAATACTTCAGTGTCTGTCCTTACTTGCCTTAACTTGAAATTTTGATTCAAAATGTTTGAAAGGAGCTCAGATATATGGCTCCATCTTCACAGAAGGGGACAAGAATGAATAATAGAATGGACCAGCCCAGTTCTGATGGCAAGGAGACTTAAAGACCTCCTTCTTTTTTCAGATCCAGTCAAGCACCCCAAAGGCTGCTGTGTTCAGCAGGCAGCTGCCCCAGTTGTCCTGAGTAGGATGGCCTGGCTAACAACCTGGAAAATATAAAGGGTGCAAGAGAAGTCTCTGACTTTTAAGTCCTTTTAACATCTCCAAATTTATGTTGTGGTCCCAGGTGATACAATGCAGAGTTGGTAAATTCACCTGCTTTTATATCAGGCAGGTGCAGAAGCTCTGGGTCTTGCCTTACTTGGTGATCCCATCCCAACTCAGTCCAGAACAAAGAGCTAAATCCTCCTGAAACAATCAGTCCCCACGGTCTCGAGGCTATTGTCTCTAATGTACATATAAAAGTCAGTCATATCAGCTGCAGATGAAATCACAGATGAAATCTTACTAATTAATTGCATGAACTTTGTTTCTGCCTGGTTTGAGATTCTCTCAGCCTTGCATAAATATCTGGGCATCCATACTGTACACCTCAACGGGGCCGTTGCTTTTCCAAGAAGACTAACAATTGTTGTGCCTAAAATAGCTGTGCAATTACTTCTGCTCACTGGTCTTGCAGTCACAAAATGGGTTCTGAAAACTGGTTTTGTTCACACGTGATTGAAAAGTTGCCTTACGTTGTTCTGCCAAGTTAGGCACTGATTCAGGTTTATGACCATATCATTAATATTTTAGTACCGCATCAGTAACTGCTTGCTATTAATATGTAGTGAAACAGTGATATAAAAAGGGAGATGTTCCCACTCATTTGGCAGAATTTGCATTACAGCTGGATGAAATTTATAACACATCTTCTGCAACCTATTGGTCTGAACTCCTGTTATTAATTTCAACTGTGTTTATTTCCCCTTTATGTTCACTTTGGGCAATACTCTATCAAGTTTCCTGGCAAGCACAACAGTGGATATAGCTAATTTCAGCTGACTGCAGGAGAAGGACTTTGTAGAAAGTGAATTTTGAAACAGCGCTCGTATTTGCAGTTAAAATCTCCCCCTGAGAAGCCTATTCCCCTCAGCCTGGCGTCAGCAGCACTTAAGTGCATGTGAATAGCCCTACTGACTTCAGCTGGGCAGCTGTTTAATTACCTTCCTGAACCAAGGCCAGGCCCAGGAAACAAGCTCCCAGCATACAACCAGGGTGCCCACCCCAACAGCTTGTCTCCCCACTGCTGAACTTCAGCTGAGTGACCCATGGATTGTCTGACTCGGTAATTTGGCAAATCCTTTCCAGTCGAGAATGGATTTGAGGAAATCATCATTTGATGCACAAAGAGAGGTGAAATTTGTGCAGTGTATTTTTCGTGATGAGACAGCTATTGCCTAGATTTATTCAGCCTGCTTGCCTCTTCCTGTTTCAATACTCCCAGCAATCACATTTTTCCCCCACGTTTTATTTAGGAACTCTGAAATGACAGGTCCCTTGCCTTTCTGGCAGGAGAGCGGTGTGCTGTACACAGCAGGCCGTACGTGGGAGGAGGAGGATAAAGAATGACATGCTACTCTGTAAGCTATGACTATTTTTTTTTGTTTTTTTTTTTCAGACCCACATCTGCTCTTGTCCCTCTTCTGTTCTCAGATCACTCTTTGGCTTCCCTGAGGAATCCAGCTGTGTCATCACATTGTGTGGCATCCTAATATTTCATACTAAGCTGTAAGCCAATTAGGAATGACTACTTACCATGCTGAATCATAGGAAGGGAAAAGGATAATGTGTCCTTCATATAACGAACCTCCTCTTTTTTGGCAAGACAGATCACCTACACATTATATTTATAAGCTCTATGGCTTTTCACTCTGCCCAATTAGGATGCAGCTTCCTTTCACACCGCTGCAATATTTTAAGGGACTTGTTTACAGTTGGATGCTTATTGAAAGTGCTGACCTGCTACCATTATACCCCATGCCACCTTTCATCTTCAGGTACTGAAACACTGGACAAAACCTGATGTAATAACCTTTAACAGGATGAGAACACAAGTGCAGCAAAACACAAATACCTTGTCTCGAGTTCCCGAACGAACTGGTGACCCCAGATGAGAGTTTAAACATTATCACATGCCACCCAGAGTTGAGGGAGCTGTTGATTAATGTCAAAGTGAAATAAAGACTTTTACATCGAAAAGGAAGAAGTATGAAGCATTGATGTGTATCTGGGAATGCGTGAGGTGTTTAGTAATGAGCATCAGAGAGAAAGATATTAAAATTTATTTCCCATGCTGAAGTAATTAATGGGCTATTATGCCAGGTGTCTAAGCTGCCTGGAGGTCTGGGATAAATAGTGTTCCAGAAGAGGATGCAAAATATGATTTAAGATTAAATGGAATAACGTTAGTTCTAGGGGAGCACTTAGGATGCCCCCACTTCCTTCTATTGCTGGTAGTTATTGGCTGGGAAGTGAGGTATTCCTTTGGATCCCAGCAGTGTCGCCAACCAGACTCCCATGACCTGTGTCTGGTACCTGCCATCTTTCAAACCTTGTCTAATCCCATCAGCCTCTGCTGGGAAGCAAGCAGAAGAGCAGCCCAAATGGCAACACTCTCATCCTACAGCAGCCAGTTATCAACCACCCTTAAGCCATAGATTTTTCGTACAAAGCCATGTTAGGGACTGTGTTCAAATAAAAGCCCTGGCTGCAGATATACCCAGGGAGAAAGGATTTCCTGGGATTCAGGTCCCCAAACAGCATTTCCTAAATCAAGCACAGCCATTTTTGTTGCCTCTGCTGCTAATAGAGAGTGTAGCTAAGCAAAGGCTGGTGGCCTCTGCTTTAAGGTTGCTTCAGCAAAGTCCAGCCAGTCCCTGCTAGGGTTAAGCTTGCTGCTTCACTGATCACATCCCCTTGCTTTCCCTTACAAACACCCCTGAGATAACCAAGTTATCTCCCAACTTGACAGAAAAGAAGGGTGTGGAGTCACAATCCTGGTGCCTGTGCCTGGAAGCATAGATGCAAACAGCTGTGGGTGGTCAGGGAGAGCCTGCTTTGCTTCCCAGGGGAACTAGTCCCACCTGTACTGAGCAAGTGTGAGGGTTCAGATCTGATCTGAACTGATTTCAGAGCTGGGTTGGAACTCAGATGGTAAGGTAGGGTTAAAGATGTTAGAGTGCAAGAGCCTCTGCAAGTAGAGGACAAAGGTTTATGGTGTTTTTCAAGAGAAATCTTCAGTAAGTTAAAGTTCTGCTGTAAAGGTTTTGTGCTTTATCTAAAATAATGCTTGCTTTATAAATGTAGGGGCTCAGAAACCTCTTGGCCTTCAAGAGAAAACTGCCTGTTTAGGAGCTGTACCTTTTTGTATTGTTAGTCAAAAATGTCTCAGTTAATGATTGCTAAAGGCCTTGCCAGCCTGTGTTGCAAATTCCTTTTTTTAAAAAATGCAGCACGTATATAATTCATGTGGCTCCTCTCCACATAGATAAGGACTAGTCTCAAATGTCAGGGTGGGGGAGGAAAGGATACCTGACCCAGGGGGCAAGAATATTGAATGCACTGGTGTTGGACTTGACATTCCCTTAGTATTCACTGTGATAACATCAATCTCAAGGAACCCTCCTGGTATAAATACAGAGCTGCTGTGTTTAATATATATTTCCAAAGGAATTTCATAGTAATTGAGCCTTAAATGATGTCCACTTATCGTAAAGTGTTCCCGTTTTTATTAAAAATTATAAATGGTCTTCAGCAGAACAGAACACACCAGATTCATACACCACCTCTATTAGTCTTTATGCTGTAATTGTCATTGACCGCCTTTACTGTATTATTTCTAGACAGTTAATAATTTTCCCAGCTGAACAAATGAAGATTTGTGAGCAAAGAGAGGCACTGACTGGATTATGTAGTGCCATTGATTTTTATTCTCCTTGTTTCACAGAATACACTTAAAAATCTTGCTCTCTCTGCGATGGGCCTTGTTAGCACTCGGAGGAGCTGCTGTGAGATGGCTGGCAGTGACACATGGAGAAGATGATGTCAGAGCTGACCTTGGGAGGAACCTGCTGGATGCCCAGGTATGACCTAGGATTTGGGAGTCTTTGCCCATTGTGTGAGATGGAATAAACCATTACAAATCCATATTTGCCAAAGAAATAGTGAACTGAGGGCTGCCCAAAAGGAACAAGGCTGCTCATTTTGCAGGCAAGGCCGTGCAGGAAACTAATTCAATAACATTTCATCCTGAGAAAGTTAATAGCAAATATTGTCATTTCCCTTCTTTAAAAGAAAAAATAAAAAAGAGGTTATCAAATACCCATGTAGCCTCTCTTCACTGTGAGTCTCCAAGCCTTTCAGGTTTGTGGAATGAAACCCAAAGTGAACAATGAAGATTTGGTTCATTTCTGGGGAGAGCTGGTTATTTCACTTGGCTGTTCTGTGTCGTTTGGGGATGCTTACACATTAAAAATTCCTGAAAAAAAATAGGTTAACTGTAAAATGGCTTTTAAGATTGAAAAAAAGGTGAGATTTGAAAATTGAAAACTGATATTTATTTGCCCAATTTGACCCAAATCTCTTAATTATTTTAGTCCTCCTGAGACTGTAAAAGAGGTAATTAGGTGTTCACAGCAGAAATGATCTTAATTGCTATTCTATTTTATTGTCATTAAACAATAAATAATGAACCAGCAAGAAATAGAAGGGGAACTGTGAGTGGAATTTACAGCAAGATTCATTATTTCTGTGTATATTCTTGAGGCTTGGATGAAATGAGGTGTGTGGGCTAGAAAACACAGATCTTCCCTGGCTGATTCAATCAAGTCTGGTATGATAATATTTACCTTTTAGATGCCTGTATCTTTTATTGGATCTTGATGCATCATCTAGTTCAGATTAGGAATTTGGCTTTTTAATTAAAGAGCTTCACTGTGGCCTGTTTGTCTATCCTGTTGATCCCTGCATTATCTGTAGGGACACAGCCCCATGGGAAGATGATCAGGGATGCCAAAGACCTTGTAAAAAGCACTAAATGCTGTGTCTGTACCAAGGAAAAGTGAACAAAACCTCATATACCAAGCCATAAGTTTCTGGGAGCTCCAATTCCAAAGGGAGGGGAAAGAGAAAATATAAACTATAACTAAAAAAGGGAAATACCTGTCCGATTAAAATGAAAGAACATATTTTAAAAATGTTTTCTGCAAATGCACCCTCACAAACAGTCCAGTTCTCTCTAGTCAACCTTTGTTTGGATAAAGTGGCTGTTAAGGATACCTGCAGCAGAATTCCCCACAGTGTCTCCATTCAATATACAGGTATTTCTGACCATGGGCATAAGGAGAGGTACAAATGCAGCCTTATCTTTGCCCTCGTTGTTTATTAATGCAGCAAGTGCTCACACCACCCCTGTTCCTTCTGAAAGCTGACTGGCCTGTGTGTTCAGGTCTGTATATGAAGTGACAGGAATTAGGCAGTCTCACTCCACAGACCAAACTTTCCACACAGCTCTGATAGAAATGAGCCCCTGGGGACTTGCAGGATGCTGCCTTTGCTCTGTGAGACTCTGCAACGGCAAAGCCAACTATCAGTTGTTAATCTCAACACTTCATACAAGACACTTTCTATCTCCTCCTGCAATGTTAATGCAGCTGGAATTCCATAAATCAAATCTCAGCAGTAAAAAGGTTAATAAGTTTACACTATATAATTGAAAGCCATATTGGTGATTAAAAGGATTTTATATATCAGTTTTCTGGGTCACCAACTAATTATTTTTGGTGGCCTGTAATAAAACATAGCACCATAGGCAGATAGAGGCTGTAATCACATAATATATGGAAAAATGCATTTACATTTATTTCAGATGAGGTTGTGTATATGAGCTTGTTGAATAGCCTTTGGGGTATATCTCTCCTAGTTCAGAGACAATGGAGGAACTGCATGCTCAGTGTACTTGGTCAGGTTCATACAAAGTTATTGGATTGAGTTTTGAGGTCTGGCACTCTCTCTCCAGAGCTGAGCCCAAGGGAACCAGCTGTCACCTGTGATGGAAAGGTTCTGCAGAGGCACTGGGGATCGGATTGCTATTATAATTCATTTTAATGCATTCTGCACGTACTAATCATTTATTGGAACAGGATCTCCTGTAATAGGGACATGACTAGGAAGAGACAGAGGCGATTGATCATCCTTGCATAGAAAGGATAGTTAAAAAAAAAACAAACAAAAAAAGAAACCTTCTGTGCAAGGGGCAGGTGTGCGCATGTGTGGGAGGGATTGGGTATATTCAGTGTGGAGGCAGAGAAAAATTGAACTCAAAGCTTAAATTGAAATCTCTGCAGTACAAAAGAAACCTGCACAAGGGGCAGGTAAGCTTGTGAAGGATTGGGTATTCAGTGTTGAGGTAGGGAAAAACTGAACTCAAAGCTTGAATGGAAATTTCTGCACTTCTATCGAGCTGAAATACCCTTTGGAGCCAAAAACCCAGACATAGATGTTTCAAACACAGCCTCTGTTTTTGCAGGTGAATGTTTTAGCCTATGTCTCTGTTGCATCAAGGAGCTAAGGGCAAAGGCAGATGCTTGGTGTGCATGTGGATTTGGAGGGAGGTGCTGTGCAAGGGCGGTTGTGTGTGTATGCACAGATAGCTCACAGGTTACTTCTGTAGTCTCCAGAGCCTCCTGTGGTCCTGTGTGAGGTAACACAACAGCAACCTGTGTTCCAGTCAAGCAGCCCACTGCTGATCTTAGTTGTTCTGCCTGTTAAGCAAAGGGCAAATCACAGCTGGCAGACAGCGTGATACAGTGAGCGTTGGGCACATCGTTCCTACCAGCAGGGCAGGATCTGGGAAGTGACCAGAAACAAATGACCTGATGTTCATATCACTCCTGGACAATGCTTGCAGAACCACTTTGGAGAGTAGGACCTTCTGTGGCAAGGATGTTTCTGTAATATTTCTTAGATCTTTTGGATATATCTTTTTAATTGGCAAATCTTTAACCCTTAAGTAATTATTGCATAGAAGCAGGGCCACGACATACTACACTGCAATGAGTTCAAGTCCTTTGCCACTAAATTGACTTGCTTTTCATGTTCTATATCTAAATAAGAGCACCAATAACATCTTTTTGTTCAAATAAAGTCCATAAAGTGTTTCCTGGCAGCATAGCTAAGGGGATGACTGGTTTTAAACACAGGCTCAGGAGGTTAGAAGAGGAGTGGCAGTCATGTGAGTAATGGTGTATGAGTCAGCAGCTGAACTTGACTTGATAACCTCCACTTCACCACCAAGTAAGAAGGTATTTGTGTGACAGTTTGAGGGTAAAGAAATAAAAAAATATTAGTTTCCACTGGTAGAAGGACATATCAGGGCTCTCTGAACAAAGACTGAGAAGGGGGAAAGTTAGATGGTGATAATGCAAATGAGGGAAGAGTGTAGAGAGGTATTTGAGTAACCTACATGAGTGTGATGCATCAGGTGTGCCCCTCTGAAGTTCAATGGAAAGGCAATCTAGTTTGAGAGTCAGACTGCTGGAGGGGCTGTCGTGGCTGATACACAGAAGACTGTCTTCCAGGCATCTATGCAGCTCTAACTTGGTTAGATTTGGTTTGAACAATCTGGGGCTAAGAAAGACCCAAGTAACACTTGTGTAATCTGCCTTTGTTTGAGGCTGGAAGAGCTGAGTTGCTCACCTTCCTGCCACTTCATTCAGCCACTCTTTTTGGGGAGATTTTTGTCACTAGATCAGTAATAGCAGGAAGTTATTACTTCTTTTGCACATAATCAGCAGCCAAAAGAATGGGGTCCTGTTTTGGCATCTGGTTGCTTAAAGATATCTTTTCTAAAATGGGCAAGGAGGGGGAAGCAACTTGAAAGGGATGGTGAGGGTATGTAGACAAGGTATAGAATTAAGGTAGTGCAATGGAGGAGAGGGATCTCGCAGCTTTCCTGGAGAAGGACTTCTGTCTGACACAACCAATCCAGTTCTGAGTAATAAAATCACAACAATACCTATACAGAGGGAAATAACTTTTTCTGCATATGCATTACTGTTCTATAGCATTATTTGAGATAATGAAATTTGAGCATCCGCTGGGTATAGTTCACTTCTTCAGACACGTATGTAATGGTGTTCTCCAGATGGAGCTTCTATCTGATGTCTTTTATATAGTATAGGCAAGGGGAGGATCCCCAAAACTATTCTCTATCTGGCCTAGAAGAAGAGGTCAGGACCATAATATGGCCTCTTGTCCTCCTTGTCACTGAAGTCCTTTCACTTCACGCCTTATTGCATAAGTTCAATATACTTTTCGGCTAAAGCTCTCCCGAGCACTTAGCTCTTTAAACTCCCTACTCAGCAGGTGGCTTATTTAAATGTGGCTGTCAGGTTGGCCAGTGGCCAAAAGCAAATGGCTCAACGCGTGAACCGCAGTGTTTGGGTTTAACTCCATCCTCATTTCTGCCAGCAAAATCCTCCCGGCGCTGGCGGGGTTGTGTGGGGTACAAGCGAGTGCAATATAGGGCTGTCTGCTCAACTGTTTGTCAAATAAATCTATGGCCAGTCATTTGCATTATGTCAGCTAAACATTTGCCTGGCACTTCTGTGTGTGAGAGCCAAGGAGGAATTCTGGGTTGTTTGAAATGAAAACCATCGTTGTCAACTCTCACTTAACCAATGAGCGTTTCTTCCGTAGCGTGGAAGTAACTCAGTTTGCATCCTATGGCCTGGGAGAGGAAATATAAACTTTCTCTAAACATTCAGTACAAATGGGGATGTTAGCTGCTTAATTGATTCTTCAAAATTTGGGACTTATGGCTGAGGAGGCGAGATGGAGGAGGGGGAAAGCACATGGTTTAAATTAAATATATGGAAAATAACTGCTGAATGATAAAAATATATTTTCAAAGTAAGCAAACCTGTTTCCCCTCTGCCTTTCCATTAAATGTGTCAGGGAAGGCCCTTTACAGCTAGGAGGTAATTAGAGAGGAAAAAGCAGTGCTGGCGGAGCAGTCAATCTATCACATCCTCCAAAGCCTAAATGCTACCAGCAATTAAACAAGTTAGTAGGGGAAAAGCTTGACAAGTGAGTTTTATCACAGAATCATCTTGGTGGCAAAGTATGTGGGGTGCTCTTATTAGATTCCTCCCGTGCAACCCCAAAGATTCAAAATTCAAACCCAGGAAGATGTATTCAAACCAAAGTGACTGTTTTCCTTCCCCAGACAACCAAGGCTCAGGGAAGATTAGAATGCTAAAAATAAAACAACCTTTCCTACCTCCCCCCTTTCTCACCCCTCCAAAGTCAAATCTGTCCAGGTTGACTGCTCCATTAAATTCAAGAACAAAAAGTTATAAATTGAACATACGGAGAGCAGTGCCTTTTCTTAAAGTGATGTTTCCTCGCCTTAATGGATTTAGCTATGGCAGGGAGTCAGAGAGAAGCTGTCTTAACTAAATCTTTGACTGATTATGCATTTTTTTCTATTCATACAAGATAGATTCATCATTCCAATTTGTCAAGCTGGCGAAGTTCCAATTAATTACACCAGGAAAAGCTCAAGCTGCATTAGGCCTCTGTCAGGCCTAATCTAGTGCCTCATTTACTGGAGCCCCAAATGAAGAGATATCAGAGGTGTTGTTCCTCTTGGTACTTAATTTGATGAATGCCCTAGCAGCACGATTGGTGGCAGAGGTGTATATGTGTGTGTCTCTTCATCAGCCACCTCTGCTGAAGTCGTCATGCTTTCTCTACTAATTTGAGGGCTCATCTGTATACTGGATGTTTTTTGGAAGGTCTATCCTTCATAGATATGCCAAAAGGTTTCTTCTGTGTGTGCATGTGTCTGGGTGTGTTTCCAGATAAGCTGGACCTGATTCTGAGCTCGGTGAGATGAGACTCAAGGCCTTCTGTGGAAACATAAAGCAATGCAAGTTAGATGGGATGCTGTACAGGGGCTGTAAATTTTGACATGCTTTTTGCTGCATGTTTGCAGAGGAGAACTCCCCATGTTGCTTCATGGGGTACTCTTGAGAAAGTGGGGGTTAACATCCACTATAAAGAAGTGTTCAGAGTGATCAGATAACTTGAACAAGTTGTTTGCTGTACGAATTCGCATCTTTGGTATAAATACATACATACAGTATCACTATATGCAGGTACAGAGAGACTTTCTGACACCATGCTGGTGGGCACTATAGAATGTATGCATTCAAGGCTAATTCTTAAATATTTTACAGTAAAGACACTATGGACCAAGAACATATGCTTCTTTTCTGCAGCACTTTACGTACGAATTATTCAGCATAAGGTGCCAGAATGCCAATATGTTTAGCTTACTTTTGGCTTTTAACCACTGCTGTGATTAAAGATGTAACTGCAGCAAGGCTGTCACTTTGCACATAGGTTTAGGTGTCTCAGAAAGGATGCAGCATTAGCCAAGAGTAAAGTAGCTGTGTACTTTGGCTGAGTATAGTACTAAAAGTCTTCATTTGCCAGCAGTTACCATGCTGGGATTCTGAGTTTATTTTCCACTGACAGTATTTGAGGGTCTGGTGTGTGCAATGATGATTTTTAATGGCAGCTATCAGACATGCATATGGTGCTCAGCAGGGGACTGCATTCAGAACAACCAAGGACAGAATTGATGCACTGATGATTGCAGCACGATGACTCCTCTGTAGACAGTTTGGACCTCCACTAGTACTCACTTTGGGAAGGAAATTATTGTCTCAAGATTTTGTATCTGCTACTACATTAGATTTGCATCTGCCATTAGTGTGTGTCAAAATGAGGTAAGACCAGTTGTGTTGGAGGAGGGATAGCACCTGAAATCTTTGGGATGAGATTGTGTAAGTGTTCCTGTTTTGTTTCAGGGCAAAATCAAATTTAAATCACCATGGGAAATGGCAAAGACAGAGGTAGGCAGTTGTAGTGATGTCTTTTTCACTCTGCACAAGAAGGATTTTGCTGGACATAGACATTTGAGGTCGGTTCTTAAATGTTCTGCTTAAGAAGTCACTGTGGACCAAAACCATATGCTTCTTTTCTGCAGTACCTTATGTATGAATTATTCAGCATAAGGTGCCAGAATGCCAATATGTTTAGCTTACTTGTAGTTTTAGCCTTATGTTTAATGTTAAACAGGTTGTTTTAACTCACCTGTTGAACCTGAAATAACTCAAAGCCCCCATATAGTTGGGGCCAGGCGAGTCATAGTGGATTATGTGAACTCTTTTAATTCCTCCATCTCTAGATTGGGCCTTTGGTTATTGTATTTGTACCTGTGTGCTATAGGCTGACTTGATTTTGCACTCAGTATCTCCTTTACTGGAATTTTCTGTTGGTTTACAAGCCTACTGGAGTGTTTTGTGAGTGGTTTCAATGAATTTTAATACCAGTAGGTATCTGTCTGTCCTATGCTGTCAAGTGCAATGTACCTGCTCTAGCTGGAGGTTGTCTTGGCTGATTCTTTCATATGCAGCACCACCATGGTGTTGGAGCAAGCTCTATCCTTTAGAGAAATGAGAAATGTGTGTCTGCCTTGATGAGGAGGCTTAATAAATATGTCCATGGGCTGTCTTCTCTGGTGTGTACTGATTTACCTTAGCAGAAATGTGTCCCCAGACCAATACTGGATTCATGTTCTTACAAATGAAAGCTAACTGGCCACAAAAGGGAATGTACATGACATACTACCAAATGACCATAATCCCATTTTCTCTGGGCACCAAAACAAGGTTTATTGACTGCTTAAGCCCCAGTTAAGCTTTCAAAATAGAGCTCACACAGTGCAATGATCACACTCAGTGGCTTAAAGACTCTGATGTCTCCTGTGTCTTTTGGATATCAGAAGTGATTTCTCATGGACACAAGCAGTCATAGAAAAACTGTAATCCACCAGAAATTCCTTTTTGCAAGGATGTGACCCAGAAAGATGGAACTGTTCTCCCTTGTGTTCTCAGTGAATTTTCTTCTGCATTTAATGCTAAATTCAAACTCTGCAGTAGGTTGGGTCATCACACCAGCATCTATCTCTGAGGAATGATTACAGATGATGAGTTATTACCTTTAAATAAGGGGTAATTAATACTTTCCACTCTGACTTTAATGAAAGGATTTCCTGATGGGGGCAGAGGGTGGGATGACAAGGAATATATTGTATCAGTAATACCCCTTTGGGAGTTATTGGCAGAAAGTTTGTGGTTAATAATTTGGAGAAACAAATACCTGTGAGCAACTTCTGGTGTGTCTGTGTGTATATATATATATATATATATGGAAAAAGAGGTGTCAAATTATTCATTATGAGTTATTCTGCCAGTTTTAGTAATAACCCAGCTGTTGAGGAGGAAAAGAAAACTAGATCTGTCAGTGCAGACAGACCCTTTTGCAGTAATTCTATCCTCCTCAAATGGAAAAATACAAATTTCCACTGAGAAGAGAAAATTAGATAAGAATGGGATCCCTGCTCCAAATCTTTTTTATTATTATTTTCAGCTTAATGTACACTAATGGATAATAAAAGATGGTTGATTAACAAATGACCAGTACACCAACCAGCTGAAACAACAGATTTTGGCAGTCAGCATTTGCAAAATCCATGAGTTAAAGATTAATTCAACCTGTAATTGCTCTCAGTATAGCCAGGTGCCATTTTCCAGGTAGAATTGGTTTTATGAAGAAATGTCAGAATCTGTGTGTGTACATACTCACATACTGCCAACTACATCTTTAGGTTGGTTTTGGGAGACTGTTTCCATGTGGTTCCTGGAGGGACTTGGCTTTCCTGAGCCACCAAAGCTGAAAATCTCTTAACGCTCCTGGATTTGGTAACTTGGTCCCAAACTCTCTCCAAGGTACCCATGGAGATTTTACAGAACTTTGCTAACTTTGAAGACACAGTTAGCACAGCCTGGGTCAAATAAGTTAATCTGAAACCATGTGAGTTGAGAGAAAATAATGAGAAGATTTCTGTAGGGTTTTGTCATGTTTGAATATTTTTTCCCTATGTATCTCTTCCATGTGATGTTTGGTTTAACACTCTCATGTCAAAGGGTCTGAAAACATTAATACTCCTTTACTGATGAACCCTTTTCTAAAATATTAATAAACTCACCTAGCAGCCTGTATGTCATCCCTGCTTTTCATCTTGCATACTGTGCTCACATCAGATTAAAATGTGACCTGTCCAGGGCAGGACCCGTGCATTCGGTGCTGGCTTGCTTGCTGGTGCTATTATAAATAATTAAGATAATTATCCAATATGTTTATGACAACTGATTGGTTTTGGTTGGCTTCTCTGAGGACTCCTGTCATCAGTGAAAATCCTGCAAATGGTGGGGTTTGCAGACTCCAGCACCAAACATGGATTATCTAGAAGCTTTCAGAGCTATAATCAATGCACCCTCCATTTGCCTCTCCATACTGTAAGGACTTAATCACAAACTGTAATTTTATAGTGTGAGTAAATGGGTGAGAGATATCAACAGCACGAGTGAGACAGAGGCATTGTGTTTTGTGATGCCAAATGCCAGAATATTAAGAGTTTGCCAAAGGCATTTCAGAGATAGGTTTCCTATCTTCATTAATAATTTAAAACACTCCCAAGTCTCCTCTGAGTAGCTCAGAATAAGAGCTGAAGGCACGGATGTCAGGAGGCAGAGTGGCTCCCAATTAGTCAGGTAGAGTGCTTTCTTGTTGACTCAGCCGGGGCAAGGGTGGCTATAAAACCCAGCCTTAAGTCCTCATAGATTCCTTAATAGTTTTTCTTCTTTAAATCCGTGGTAATTTGGAAGAGATGAGCGGGCAGTCCGGTCCCTAATCCACTGGGGTGCTCATTAGTGCCACTGAAAAAACACAGGGGTGATGGTGTAAATGGGTGGATACAGTTTCTAATGGAAAACGGGTTGGAGAATCGGCACCGTATCAGAAGTGAGCGAGACCCAGGAAGAGTTGGCAGCTTTTAAAAGCTGCTGGAAACTGTGGCATGACTTGGGGGCACTATCAGCCAAGGAGAGTTTGCAGTGATGCCTTCTAAATTGGTGCTTCTTTTTTGAAAGCGTTGCCATTAGGGTTGCTGCATATACGTGGAAGTGATGGCATTTTGCTCTTCGCACGCGTGGCTCTTTTTTTAGAGCATTCTGGTGTCATGCAGAAAATTGCTTGTGGGCCCCTAAAACTGGGTGAAATGAATGAGTTATCCTGAGTCAGCCAATTTGCAGCATCTCTCTGGCTTCATCATAAAACTCTTGAGCGCGTTATCTATTTTTGAGCATGCAAAATGTGTTTATTTACCACGCAGCTTATTGTGTGCTAAACTCATCCACATGGCAGGCAATTTTCTAGTGCTTAGGCCACTGTTTGACCCAGCTGCCATGGAGAAAGCTATATTAAGTCCAGCTGATCAGGGCTGTCTCCACGGTGGAACAGGAAATTAGTCTCTATAGCTGTATGACTGTCAGCTTCTCTACACACTTCACACAACTAATTTCCTATAATGCAGCTTTTCCTACCATTCTTTTGGCGTGTGTCTGTGAGAGATTGTTTTTATATTGAGTCCCCTGATG
The DNA here is from genome assembly GCA_013399135.1 of Heliornis fulica. Taxonomy (NCBI): domain Eukaryota; kingdom Metazoa; phylum Chordata; class Aves; order Gruiformes; family Heliornithidae; genus Heliornis; species Heliornis fulica. Next base: position 701,294 of record VXBZ01012460.1, on the reverse strand, counting down.
TGATATTCCAAACTTAAGGCTGATGCTAATTATGTGTCTTTATTTTTTTTAACTTTCTCCTGACACTGCTTACAGCACCTGTTTATGCCTTACTGCTTTTAACTGCCTGTGATTCCATCCAAAACACGCTGGGTCCTTGCTCTTGGGTTGGAGTTGTGTTTTGCTGAGCATTTCTAGGTTTTAATCACAGCTTTGCAGTGCTTGCCTGGCCCAGTGGCAGGGCTCCACTGTGCAGCTTTTCCTCCTTGGAAAAAAACCCCACCTATTTTTCAAAGCTGTTCCTCAAAGCTGTTGAGATCCAATATAAATAGCTGGTTATGAAGAAATAGCTGTAAGTGCTGTGAAGGTAGGAGAAGTTTTAGAGATTAAAGGAGCTCAGGAAAATAGCGGGGTAAGAGAGAATGAAGAGGGTGGGGTTGCATTGAAGTGTGGATTTCTTTTTCCCCAGAGGGTTGTGTTCTGGCACAAGTGTTCATACAGAGATGCTGTTGTCCAGGCCTTGAGTCTTGGCTCCTTATTATGTCTCTGTACCACCAGGAATCTCAGTCCAGGAGGAACAGATCTTCAGTTCTGGAGCTCAGGTTTTCAAGGAATGGCTTGTTTTCAGCAGTGATGCAAACTGTGATACACTAACGTGTGACTTCAGTTATCTGCATAGGCAGAGCCTGTCAGTGCATGCTCCTGGCAAATAAAAGGTAATTCATGGAAATTGCATCAAAACTCCAGCATCTTGATGCTCTGGATCTTGCCAGTGGTTTATTAATGTGACAGAATTTAGTCAGCTGCAAAGTACGGCTTGATATTCAGTCCCTTTGTCCTGCGTCCTTGCATGAAGTGATACAATCCTGGCAGGACCAAATTCTCATCTGAGCTGCACTGCTCTGAGTCCAAGGGAACTCCTCCACACTGCAAGGATTTAGTTCCTGCTCTTCCCTGCTGTAAAGTGTAAACTTGCCTACGCAATACACTTTGGGTTTTACTGATCGGGTGGCTACAGAGCTGGTAATGTGCCACTGGGCCAGTGGCTTAATGCAGGAATTACTGGAAGCAGCAATCTTGGAGTGCTTTTTATGAGGATAACAAGGCTTTTGCAGACATAAAAAGCAGGAGAAATGCTTATTAGTTATGGGGAAGGTGAAAGGCTTAGAAAACTGATTAGTGTAGCAGTGTGGTCAGATTGAAATGAAAGCTCGGTGGCATAATCGTTAATTGGGTGCTTACTTACCTACTAATTTGAGCTTGGATGTCAGCAGTACTGCACTTCATCTCAAACCAGAGGTCAGGCTTTAATGCTACATCATAAATTACGTAAAGGCACAACACTAACAATTAGATAATTATGGAGACCCATGCTGTTGCAATTTAACTGGGCAAGTTCAGGGCAATCATGACAGGAATAGTGCTTAACCCTGAATCTGCTGCCTTTCTTTCAACCTGACAGCCCAATATATTTGGCCAAGGAGGTTCCCAGCTGTCTGGCAGCCCACAGGTTAAAAGCATCTTCTCCTATTAGTCAGATTCATCAGATGGCCTGGACGAACTCTGAGGCAATATTGTGAAAATGTTAATTGTGGTTCAGAAAGAAAAGCTTGTATTTCAATCTGCAGGAGATTCTGGGCAGGGCACAACAGTCAGAATGGGTTTTGTGTGCCAGGCACTGCTGTGGCTTTTTATTTGTTTCTGAGCCAAGCCTATGTATATGCTGGTTTATTTACTTTGCTAGAATAAAAATTCAAGCCAAAAATAACATTATCCATAGGGATCTCTTCTCATATGTCTGTGCTCCATAGGACAGACTGACAACCCCTCACATCTTGAGGACTGGAGTCATTCAGTTGTGTACAGCCTTGTGCTTGCATCTGCCCAGTTGGCAGTGCTGCTTTTGTGGTCAGAAGTAACATTATAGAGGAAAGAGTGGCTTGTCCCCAGCTGTATCCCTCCTACAGCCATACTCGAAGGCACGTGGCCCAGCGGCAGCCTCTGGCCTCTTGCCCGTCAGTCCCAGGAGCATTCTGTGGCTTCTCTTGATGTCCATGATGGCTTTAATGGGGAAAGAGTTCAATCAATGCTGGACACTTGAAAATTCAATCCACAGAAGGGTTATTGAAGATTGGGGTGGAAAACATCAGTTGGGTGGATTGGAAAGTGATTGACAGGGGGATGAAATTAATAACGTGCGGATCTTGGTTTGTTCAGCTGAATGGTTTCAGACATAAGCAATGTACCCTCACCTGGAAGTATATAATGAACAGTGATTTCTAGGGGGAGGTGGGTTAGAAGCCAACAGGCTTTATTGGATTGAAGCCTAGGACTTTTTTTTTTTTTTTTTAGTGCTGTCATCCTTTTACTGTTGTTCCTGGTCCTTTTGGCAACCAGGTAAATTGCTCATGCAATAATATTTTGTTACCTCTGTAAACATTAAGGTTTTATTTGTGCTTTGGGTGAGGCTGAGTAAACTCTTTGCATAAGAAAAACAAGAGTGCCCACCACTGGCATTTGGGCACTCTTTTCCTCATTCAGGACACTTTGTATAATTTGATAGAAAAATGGTCTTTTGATGAAGTATCCAATAGTAATGGTGCCTTATAGTGTACCATGCAATGATGTCATATGCCAACATTTTCATTCCTGGATTGAAGGACTGTGTGCATTAGGTTTAGCAATCTCTTGCTAAATTCCTTCAGGTGCTAAGTTTGTTATAAAAGTGCTAGGAAACCCTTAGTTGTGGCACACAGCTTTGAAAAATGATCTTATAACCTTTATATATATGCTGCAATATAGCATGGTCAAGTAATGACACATCTGGTTACCTATTATTAAGGGTTGAGTTATGGTATACTTTTTGTTTTAATTAGTCTGAGATAAACAAAAACTCAGGGGCTGTTCTGCTCTGGTAGTTCTCATTTTTCCTGCAGCCTTCCCTGCCCTTATGGGTTTATTAGTGTAGAAAAAGTGGCATGTCATACTACAGAACGTCTAGACCGCTGTGGTAGACCAAGCGGGAGGCTGGAGACTTGGTCTGAACCATATGTCCATAATGCACCACTGGGGTGCTCTGGGTAGGTCTAGATTGCATCTAATTTGGTAGCTAGAGGTTATCCCCATGTCCAAATTCACTAACAGACCTGCAGGATGGGCTACAAACCATGCCTGAGCCAGGTTGTCCCTTTTTGGGGTGCTCCACATCAAGTGGGGAGAGATGGATCACTTTGCTGAGGCTGCTTGAGAGCTGGATTTTATTTTATTTTATATTGTATTTTATTTTATTTTATTTTATTTTATTTTATTTTATTTTATTTTATATTTTATTTTATTTTATTTTATTTTATTTTATATTTTATTTTATTTTATTTTTATTGGTACATATTTTATATTTTATTTTATTTTATTTTATTTTATTTTATATTTTATTTTATTTTATTTTTATTGGTACATTTTATAGGGGAAACCGAAGCCAAACTCTACCATGGTCTGGGATACACTTGGCTGTGTGGTTCTGGAGAGCCCCTTGCAGAAGTTGCCAGACTCAGTCCAGCGGTGCCCAGGAGGGATATTTTGGCTCTTTCGAAGCAATGGCTCAGAGCAGAAGTACCAGCTCTCCCTTCCAGCAGTAAAATCAATCCTGTTCTTTGGCTGCCACCCTCCCAGCACTGCTGGGGGCAGAGCTGTGGCAACGGGTGTTGGGCACGGCCTAATCCTACACAGTGTTGTGCTGGGTCTGAACTGGGGTCTTAAAAAGCCTTTAATGGGTTGGAAATGATCTTCAGTGCAGGGGACGTGCAGGAGTAGCCTAGGAGGCATGTTGACAGTTTTCCCCTCCTAATAAATTTGACACTGTTCTCCTGCAGCAGTTGTGGGCATTTATTGCCATACATCGTGGCAGGAGCCCTTTTCCAAAGGGGCTGGTGCCTTGGGTCTGTGACAATCTGATCAGCGCTTCAGACCATGACATAAAAAGACCAGCAATTCCTCCTGGCAGGCCTTATGAGAAAAAACCTTTTTATAAATAAACCCTCTTACAGGAGTTGCAAAAGGAAACTCTGTCCTTAGGATGGTGCAGACCCAAAGGCCTTCGACTGCAGGCCGAGAGGAGCCGCTTGCCTTACACGTGTAGCTCCTGTGCAGATCCTTGTGCATGTGGTTGTTCACAGCCAGCGTGGGGACATGGCCTGCAGATAGGTGCTTTCCAGGACCCCCTTGGGCTGGGGACTGTGATATTTAGTCTTTCTCTTAAAGCTGCAGCTGCTGGACGGAAGGGAGTCAACTAGAACTGCTGGTTTTGTTTTTAAAAGCACAGGTTTCTAGAGCTGAGCAGCATAAAGCATGTGTGCCCTCAAGGTTCAGGAAGCAGAGGGTGAATGACAAGCACCTGTAGTGATTTCTTCTGGATAACTTGGTGTTTGACCTATTTTTGTGGCACCCTGGCACTGGTTTCAGGACTTTTTCATCCTTGGGATGGGTGCTGACACAGAGCAAAGAGCAGGCTGGTGCTGGGGTTCGCTCATCTGGGCATGATCCCAGGCAAATGTGACAGTGAGATGCTGTGCCTGAAGCATGTCACACATTTGCACTATGGGTTAAAGATGCAGTGTTGATGAAGCACATAATGCTTGTGTAGTTGGATTCCATAGCACTGGTGCCCACTCATGAGGCAAATTCTGTAGCAGCCATTAGCAATCCTGGCCATGCTTTAATTATGTCCCTTCCATCTCCCAACTCCCCCAAAGTAGAAAATATCCAGAAATTATAAAAAGTTAACTTTCATCAATCTTTCAGTCTTCAGAAGCTCAGGCTTATCCCACTGTAGTGTCTTGAATATTTGATTACCATGGGATTTATTGCTGGTGGATTGGGTTGAGCTGAAGAATGTCTGAACTGTACAGCTGGCCATGTGAATCACGTAATTTCTGCACATTGGCAACAAAGCTACAGGTCCAATTTACTCAATATCTGCAAAGGCTTGAAAGCTGTGGCTTGTTCCTTGCTTGCCCCTATCTCTCTGGGTTATGCTTTGGCATCGACAGTGCAGGAGATCACCAGCTCTCTGGGAGTTCAGCAGCCCCTGCACACCAAGTAAAGCGAGAAATATTGACAGTTTTGTTGTGAACATTTTGCTTGTGTTGGCACTTTGTTACTCACATGCATAGCAAGACTCTGATATATTTGGGATCCTCTCTCTGCAGAGAAATTGTGTGTGTACAGGTCTCTGGAGCCTGGTGTTTCCAATAAGGTCACTGATTGAACAGTGGCATTGCCAGACAGTTGGACTCCATCACTGAGGAGGACTTATGTGGGGTGGGAATATCCCAGTAAGCCCTGCAGATGACCTGGGTAAATCCAGGGGCACGAGACCCATTTCTGCTCCTGCACAAACAGAATGATCCCTGCTATCCAGTATAAGCTATTTCACTCTTCTCCCATGTCAGGGAATTTTGCCAAGGAGCTATGACCTTCCCTGAATATTGAAGACAGAGGCCAAAACCTAAACCTTGTGGCCCGTTTCTTGGAAGGGTGAAGGTCTGATTTCTATCCATACTGGTTTTGCCCCACTGTGTTCCATTTCAGAGGTTGTACCAAGACTTTTATTTACTCCCTGTGACAGCCGAATATTTCATGTGCTGTGACTCTTCTGCCCCGAGATGGATCCTGTTGGTGCACAGTCCTGGAGCTGGGGACTGATAGTCCTGATAGAAACTGTGGTGACCCTTGCTAAAGCCCTGTGTTGCAATCCCTCCTACATTATGGGATTGGTTCCTGGGACTCTGCAAAGCCCTGTGCAGTGTCTCAGAAGCAAGTTTAAGGTCAGTGTGTCAGGCTAACTTAATTATACCAAGTCTAGATACTTTGGAACAACTGTATGCTTAGTATAAAGATCTGTTTGAACTGGCTGTTTTCTTTCTCTTTGGACTTTTGTTTACAATCAAATCTGAAATTTTAACCTTTAACTGGTGTATAAAGCAGAGATGTACCACTGTACCCCGCAGTGGGACTTCAGTGTGCATTGATCTTCACAAGAGAACTTCCAGTAGGCAGATCCCATCATGCTGCTGTTTTAGCTCCCCCCAAACACTTACACCTGCTTGTGATGAAATCAAAGTCATCTTTAGGAAACTTGGTACTATGTGGTCTGGTCTGTGGTTGCAGTGCTGGCAGCAGTGTTCTTGCTAACTGCACTGCTCCTCCATCTGCAAGAGAAGGAGGGGGTGGTGAATCTAAACAGGACTTTGGTGTCAGTGGTGCTCATCTGCAGTACAAAACAAAGGACAAATTCTGTGTCCTGGTGGTGCAGCTGCCTTTGAATCAAGAGCTCCTGACTAATCTGCCCAGGCTGGGACTGGATATTAAGTAGCGGCAGCATCTGGGCCTTGATTTAACTCTTGGTGAAAAACCACCTTAAAATTTCCTATTGTATTAACATTTTTATTTTTAGACAAACGGCAAAACAATTCAGCAAATGGAATCTTTACAGCTGAGAGACTGAGTAACAAGGGAAAGAAAATGTCAATGCAAGTTAAAGCAAATTTAATAAAGCAAATAAAAACAATACACTGACACTGAAATATAATCTTAACGCTCTGACTGTGACTAACTGAAGCCAGGAAATTCTCAGCTAAGTGTTCCCTCAGCCCTCTTAAATCAACCCATTTTGCTTAGGCGTTGTTGCACATAAGCGCCTTTATGAGATGGCCCCAAAACACTGGATGATAATATGAACACTAAGAAGATATTTATATTGTCAGCTGTGTGTTTGTATATATCTGTGATGGATGTACCAGCACTGATTCTGCAAGCTGTTGAAAAATCAGGTGAACTTTAAGTATATGCTTAGACAGTTTGCAGAATCAAGGTCACCGTGCTCCAGGAAAAGCACAACCCATAAGGTGTTACTGTAGATGGAGGACCCTTTGTAGATATTCTAATGCTGCTGTTCACAGGTGCTAAAGAACTGATCTTTACAAAGTCTATACATTAAGGAACCTCCATTTGCCAGATGAGAGATTAAATAGTCCCAGAGGGTGCGTGTGGCAGTGGCATGAGTCAAATGGACACTCAGTGCCTGTGCTCCACATTTTATCCTTGAAATGTCCCACTCATGGACTGAGAAGAAAATTAAAAGGTTCAAAACTTGGGGAATCTGAACTGCCCTGCTGGCATATTGTGATTTGGTGGGTTTTAGACAGAGCTGAGAAGGGGGTTTACCATGCCCTGCTGTGGGTTAGGATTTGGTTTTGGGAACAGAGGGCCACCAAAACCAGAATTGCTGATGGTCCTGCTTAAATCAGAGGCATAGGTCAGGATGGAGCTGCTGCACATGCCTGTTTAAGAGCTGGGAGACAACTTTGACTTGGGTGACGAGCACTCTAAGAAGCGTGGTTTACTCAATAGCAATTTTTTCCCCCTCTAAAAAGTATCTCAGAGAAAATGCTCACCTTGCAAAAGCACATAAAGAGTGCCCTTTGCACTTTTTCTCCATCTTTCACTGGAAATCTGGCCCTTACAATATATTTGGAGTTCTGATTCTTCATTCTGATGCATAAAAGTCTTTCTCACATGAATAATCTTGTGAAAGCCTTCAGAGTCTGCTTGAATTGTCAGGTCTACAGGTCTTTTGCGTGAGATGATACAAGCAACAGTTTGTGCTAAGTGCTTGTGCATTTGTGCCCCCACCTCTGAGGTGTTTCAACCTCTGATACTGTTTGCAGTTGAATAAGAAAACATTGATATCAGCCAAATATATGCCTTGGTGGTTGTTCTTGCTTATGTTTGGAAAATGCACCTAATATTTCTCTTCCAGAAGCACAGCAGAGACAAATTTCTTGCCCAGATTTGCCTTGCTGCTGGATTCCGTGTCCAAGAAGCTCTGACCTGCTTCTGCCTCTTGAGTCCTCATTGCTAGTCCTGACTGACTCTTTATTGAAGAGCCTTCACAGCCCATATCCATCCTGCTTATCACTCCTACTCAGTATTGACAAATCTGTGCCCACTTCTGACAGGCCACAACTAATTGATTCTTTACCAGTGAAGTTTTCCAGCAAACACTTTTGCAGTATCTGGCCATCTGAGTTCCCCATGGACGTAGGAAAAGGTAGTGAATATCTTCAGAAATAGCTATTTTTGCAATATTTAAACCATGCTTCCTCACTTGCTTTCCCACTGTTGAAATGGGAGCAGTGACATGATACTGATCAAGAATTCTTCATTGCTTCTAGTTTTTTCTCCCTCTATTTTTTTCCACGTACCGTGTTGCCTCCAGATAGTGTTTCCATTTATCACACTCAGGCTGTGAAATCTGTGGGGCTGGGGCTGTCACTTTGTGCAGTCTCCCAGTATACCGAGTCTTGGACTTAGGACTCCCAGAATTTGCAGCAGTACAAGTATTAAGGAGTCTCCTCTGCCTGTGTGCAGGAAGATCCAGCAAACCCATCTCAATAAAGCTCAGCCCTGCTTTTAATTCCTTGGCAGAGGCCTGCAGTGTCCATGGTTGACTGCTTCAGAAAGGCTCCAAGTGCTCCTTCTGCTGATCTTTAGCACACCCAGTGATTTAATGAGGCTCTGGCTGCCATGACGAAAAGGGTTAGATGCAAAGATAAATAGCAGCACCTTTCCAGGTTACAAGACAATCTTGGTTTGTTCTTGCAGTCTGTTTTCTTTCCTAAAACCCCATTTATTCACTGTAGTAAGTCAGGGCCTGACTTTTCTTACCTTTTACCTTTCTGTGACTACAGAACTGGGCCAAATCACAGTGTAACCTGAGCTGTCAGTCATTTTAATAATTATTATTAACCCCCTGCTGATGCTTTTCCACATGAAAGCAAGAGTCTCTTTGGCACTTTTCTTACTTTCCTTTAAAAGATGGAAGGTGGAATAACAAAGTTCTTAATTAGCTGAGCTGGTGTTGGAAAGCTCAGTGTCAGATTTCCAGGTCAGTGTTTGATGGAGGAATGATAGGGGGAAGTGATGCATCGACATTGATTAAAGAGCAGTGATGAAGCAAGATAAAATTGACATTTAATTCTTCCCAGCTAAAGTAATGTGACTGACAATACTTAAAGGTGAACAATCTTATTTCTTGAATCAACAATGCAACCTGTAAAAACATCCGTCACAGCAGTCTTTTCTTAATTACTAATATCTAATTAGCCCCAAATCACTGTAGCGCACTGATTAAAATAAAAGGTGCCTGCCACTCTTTCTATTTTGGGTATGTCTGGGAAGGGCAGAGGTTGCAAAATTAACTGGCACTTAGAATTCTTTCATGCAGAGCCCTTGCATAGAGTCCTCAGCTTTTCTCTCCATTCTTCGTTCCTTAGTCTAACAGAATAGTAATCCCAGATTAGTTGGGGTTTTTGTGTTTTTTTCCTGGATGCTGGGCAGGGACAACTTGCTGGAAGCACAGAGAACCCCCTAGAGGGATGTGGAAACACTGCAAAAAGCCAAGCTACTGTTTTTCCTGCTGGTAATAACGGGGAACAATTAATATTTTATAGGACTAAACTTGTTATTGTTTTGATTTTAAATGTGGTGCATTTTCAAGCTTCTTTAAACTACTAATTTCATGTTGCTTCACTTTAGCAAAAGCCCAAGCCCACCCTTCTTTCAAATTGACAAAAGGCTTTTGATTATCATTTCCCATCCCTTGGCTTTTTCCCTTGAAAGAAACAAAGGAAGTAACAAATATAACCCCTCCCCAATACCTTATTTCCTACAAGGGGTCTGGAGTGCAGCTGATTACTCTGTGAATATGTTCCTATTGCAGAAAAGAGCATTCAGGTGATAACGCTTGAAGTGGCAGTTAATGCTCATTTTCGAGCTCTGATTGAGTTGAAATATTGCTTGTTGCACCAAGGTGACTGACAGGAGATAAGATCCCAGAGAAGTAGCATCCTTTTATCAGTAGATGGTAGTATAACAACATGGAAGGAGTGTAGCTGCTCTAAGGTTGTCCCAAGATCCGGGCTGTTCTACTTCGATCTTAAGTGAAGAACAAGACAAAGAGAGGCAGGGGATAAGTTTAGACTCTTGTTATGTTTTACTTTTCAACCAGGAGTAGTTTACAGAGGGGGAATTAACGTATGTTTTAATTCATGATTTATGCATGGTTTATCTAGAGCACTGTGAATAATTGATGATTTTTGTTCTCTGGCAGTGCAAAAAAATTTAAAACAAATATTTTATTTTTTTTGGAAGCAAAATAAAAAAAAGTTAGGAAATCAAACAGTGAAAGGGAAGGAGCAGACTCCTTTGTGTCAAAATAAATGTTTTATTTCTCTCCAAAACAACTGTTTTGTTCCATAAATGCTTTGCTTTTAAGGATGGTTTGAATCATTTAACATAAAATTAAAGAAAATTGCCAAACAAAACAGTTGTAGTTCAGTTCTGGCTTGTACATATCAAAATAATGGGTTTTAAACATTGTTTCCTTTTCTGTCTCAAAGGCAAAGAATTTGGTGAAACTGGGACAAGCTTCCCAGAAAATGGGTGCTGCCAAACCTGAAATTATCATGAGAACATTTCAACCGAGGCGATGGCCATCCTGGTTCTTGGTTTGGCTATGCTGCATGTGAATTTCCAGCCATGAAAATAAAAATAAAACTGAATAAACCTGTAGCAGGGCCTCATCCCTCTGTAAGTCCACATTGCAAAACTTTTTTTTTTTTTTTTTAATTAAAAGCAGACTTTTCCTGTATGTGAGCTCAAAGATCCCAGGGGTTGGATTCACAACGTAAATGCACTTAGGCTAAAGAGATCTGTATTGATTTGTATCAGTAGAGAAACCTGGCCAAGAAGGATCACACTGGTTTTTTTTCAAGGTAGTATTGAGTTGTATGTGTTGAATTCTCTGCTTTGGAGTCAAAATCAAGGATTTGATGGCAAAAAAAAAGAAAAGGAGAGTTTTATAGAGATACTGGCATCCACCATTTTCACTATCCACATCTTCGTGTTAGCAAAAGCCTCTTTGTAGGGGTGATGCTGATGAAGATAAAGGGGTCTTTTGGATTAGAATCTAGCTGGATTCTAATCCAAACCCTACTCAATGGATTTGGTAGTGGTTGACAAATGGTGGTTTTTCTTTATGGAGTTTTGAGAGGGAAAAGAAACTTTTCAGGTTTCCTTGCTCAGTGAAGAGCGATGCTATTTTTCTTCACCAACATATTTTCTCCTTCCCTCTCTTAAATTCTTCACCATTAAAAAAATGTTAGAAATATGATCTATTTTTAAGTTCACTGTAATAAATGTACCCATGAATTAAAATCAAGGCTACAGTGCGAGTGTATGAATGAATAATAGAATTATTCATTCACGGGTAATAGTGCACCCACAAGAAGAAAGGGTTTGTCATCAGAAGTCCATGGTGTGGGGGTGCTGTGTTGTTTTACTGAAAACTTACAAGCTTTTGCAATTAAAAATGAGGCTAGATTCTTTGGGACTGAAACATCATCTGGGATCAGAGGTGAGGAGAAAGATCAGCCAGAAAAGGCTGTTTCCTTGGCACATCGTGGGTCTGGGCAGCCACCTCTGGCCTGGTGTCCATGCAGGGTGCCCATGGATGCTGGCAGGGGTGGTGTGACCTTCTTTAGAGGGCTGCTTATTTGTCATTGTATTAAAGCTGCAGTTTTTTAAAAACTTATGTAGTGGGAACTGTAATTTCAGAGCAGGTGGAGCCCCTTCCTGTAGTGTCCAGGGTTGGGGATGCTGTGGCGAAGAGGAGACAAGGGGAGGTCTTGCTGGTTCTCTTTTGGTGATGAATGTGGACTTCCAGTCACAGGGGTATCCCTCTGGAGCTGGGGCCACTATCACAGACTGGTTTACAGTGGGATTTTTCATTGTCTTGTACTGGTGAAAGTATCTCTGCAACACAGTTGGTTCTGCTGCTGGAGGCTGTGGTAGGTAGGGGAGTAACAAGATACAGTTCTTCACCCTCAGTTACTTCAGGGGTTGGGTCATTGTATGTGGGTGTGTACATCTATGTGTGCCTGTATACATGTATATACATCCCTTAGTTATGTGTTTAGTGCCCCTGAAAGAAACTCTGAGGAAAGCTCTGGAAAAGTTCTTACTACATTTATTTTGCTAAATCCTCCTCTGTACTCTCGCTCTCTCTCTGCCTTTCCGGGGCTGTGTCGAGCATTTGCTGCCGGACACGTGATACGATTGCAGCATCCATAGGGAGCCAGAGTGGGAAGCAGGGGAGAACTTTCACCAGCAGCATCTTTCTCCCTGTCCAAGAGGAGGGGAGAAACTTTATGTTTCTTGCAGCGCTGCTGGCCTTGGGTACAACCGCTAAGGCACTGCGGTGCTGGCGGGTCTGACTGTGTATCTGCTATTGATCCAGCAGCACCACTCAGGACGGGCTCTGGCAACTGGTGACTGAGTGAGCTCAGTACTCTGGGCTGCACATGGCAACATCTGTTAAAGCACAGATATCCTTGGAGCATGTGGGAAGGGAGAAGGACACACGAAGACATTTCAGAGTATCCAAGTGCAATAAGTCGTCGTTGCTTGGTACATGCGGTACTTTGACAGGGACGCTTGGGCTGTGTGAGTTGTAGTAACAGCACAACTTGTGCTGCAGGTACATTCTGGCTGTGTCACAAGAAAAGGTGTGACAGAAAACGTTTTCTTTATGTCTTTCCATCTAAAAGCACAATGCACAGGTCTTCCTTGTCCCATCACTCCCTACCCTTGCAACCAGCCCCTCTCCAGCTTGCTTTCCTATGTCCTCTTACCTTCCTGGATGGAGAGATGAACCCTGCACAGGAAAAATGATGCAGTTGAAGAAAACAACTCTTAGTAATTTTAGGTGTCTTTAATTAAGGTGAGACTGGTGCTACTGTGGCAGAGTGCCCATTGTTTATGTCTAGTACTAGAAGGCCAACTTCCTGGACATGGAGCATCTTGTGTTAATGGATTAAATCCAGCTTGGCAGGAACCTCTCTGTTCCTTTCCAAAGAGAAAGCACGCACGTGTGTGGGCACATCTGGGACTGACACTGCTTGGCAAACCGATGTTACAAACCTGCAGTGTGGTGGAAAGCGGGACAGCTACTTGCAGGACCTCAGATGAAGGAGATGCAATAAATCTTTCTTCCTGTTCAGGCAGGGGAGCCTTCCAATGACAGAAGGGCTAAAACAATTCAGTAATCTTTGCAAAACTTTTTTCCAGTAAAAAACCTCGTCCTGTTCCAATAAAACCATCCAATTTAGTGAAGTGCAAACTCTTCCCTGAGGATCTGTATGGATGGTGTGTGTGCCTCTGGGTATACCTGGCAGGAGAGGCCCTAATCTTTCTGGCTGAGGATAGAGAAGATGCTTTGCAGTGTCACATGAGGGCTTGTTCATCCCCAGAGAACCTGGGCTTTGTGCATGAGGCGCCAGAGCATGAGTATGGCAGCAGCACTGTGCTGTGAACATATGAAAAGCCATTTTTCAGCAGGGGATGGATGGATGGTCACGAAGGGTCTTCTGAGGCTTAATGCCTCTGTAGGGTTGTCTGTAAAAAGCAGGTTGAGAACAGTGGGATCTCCTCAGCGGGTGGACTCCATGATCAGATATTTAAGTCTTAAAGACATCTTGCTGGCTCATTTAACAGAAGTTACTGTTTGAGTGCTTTGGAGACAGGTGAGCAGAAGTGCAGGTTTTTACAGCAAAGAGGAACAAGAAAACCAATACAGAAGGACACTATAGAGAAGGAAGAGTAGAGAAATAGGGACCCACCATAGCCTATGTGAAGGAACAGGAGATTGCCTTGTCCACGAGCAGTCTCACCGCAGGTCAACTATCACTCAACAGGTCTGGGGAAAGTGACAGAAGAAAACACACCAGGAAGAAATAAGTCTGTGGTGATAGTTTCTGTGGAGCTGGAGGCTTTTTGTCCTTGCTGGAGTATAGAGGAGATGTCTCTGTCAGGAGGACTCAGGAAGAAGCAATTGCCAGTCATTCAAAGGTAGGACCCAGCTCTGGCAGCACAGGAGGGAGAACAGGCACCAGGTTTTTATTTGTGCAGCTGTAGACAAGAGCTGTTCCAGAGATCTGGCTGCTCTTGTAAAGAAAGAGGAGGCTGAAACTCAATAGGACTTTCCATTTCCTTCACTTCTGAGTAGTGCCACTAAGGGGTTTGCACAGCTCCGCTGTTGCACTCACTGACTGTGGTAATAAATAAAAAGAGATCGCCCAGGTGTATCCAAAGCCAAGCTTTCATCTGCAAAACTGCATCTGTGATACTGGGATCATTATTCACTTATACAGAGCTTAGACAAAGATGAGGAGAGGTTCAAATTCAGGGCAAAATTCCTGTCATGCAGGTGGATGCTGAAAAACAGGGTTGACTTGTGTACGCTGTGTTCAATGACAAAGTCTGGGATGAAAGCATTTCACAGGCTTCTCTGCTTCACCAAAGGCTTGATTGAGAATGTAAACCTCTATGTATAGGCAGAAGTTGTTTAATATCACTTTTAAGTTAGTAATTTTCTTTGTCATTTTTCCAGCTGTTTATGTGCAAGTCACCTCTGGAGAGCACTTTCAGAGCTCTTAGGATCAGAAGTTTTATTGCCAAAGTAGCCTTTTTTAACTAAATATTTGCTTTTGCATCACAAAGACTACCCATTTTTTTATCTGATAATCATTAGAACATAAAAATGCCATGCTTATCCAACATCTGAAATTGGGTCTAATCAGCTGCCATTCTTGAGTCTTGGATGGCTTAGGTGGTACTCTAGATCAATTCTGCTCAGTAACCTCAGCAACTATTATTTGACTGTTGTCCATTGATAACCCATAACCAATTGCATTAAAAACAAGATCAAGTATCACAAGACTTACCTTAACTGTCCTTCTCCCTGCAGTCATCTGTCCCCGCTTCCTTTGGCAGCCCTTAACTCCAGGGAAATGATCCTTTCTGTTTGAGGTGGGATTCCTCTTCTGGTGGACTTACACAGCTTGAGCAAGTCACGAAGACTGCTGCTGTAGTCTTCTGAGATAAAAAGACACTTTTAAGGTGTGATTAATCTCATCCAAAAATAGCTGTTTAAAGGAAGGAGATGAATAACGTTCTAGGAGTGCTTGTTTTGGTCTTGCTGACTACCTTAGATGTAGCATTCACAACGTCTAAATATAGTTGTGATGAATTTGATCCTTGGTGTCATTCTGTTAGATCTGATGTAAAGACTGTAACAGTCAATGGAAAGACTCTCATGTAGCTGTAGTTGTACACTGCATTGATCTTATTCCCGATCCCTCACTGTGCATTTTAATTTGAGCCAGTAGTGTCTCCTCTTTCAAGAGGTGGAGAGAAAACACAGTCAATTACACCATGAAAGCCACAAAGCTCTTTCAGTGATCCAAACTGACTGGGAAGTTATATTTGAAACCATTCACCCATTCCATTAAAAAAATACCAGGGAGCGTGCATCCCTATAAAATAATGATGGGCAGAATAAACTGTCTGAAAGTATCTCGCCTACTCCATACCATTTAATCAAGAAGCAGTGAGTGGAACTGGCCTAACATTTACAAAGGGAGAACTGACACAATGCATATTTGAACACCATGAGAAATAGCATCACCGGGGACAGAGAGTGAGTTTAGTTAATAATGAATGGCACATCCTATAAAATACCATTACACAGTGTTCAAGGCCCAAGAATGATGACATAATTATTAGGAGACTGGGAGATTAAGATATAATTTAAAAAAACATGACAGGGGAGGATGTAATTGGGGAGACAAAATACACAGGAAGTTTGTAATTTACATGTCAAAATACCTTTTTCATGTTTTGATTGGATTGGACGCCGCCTTTCCACTTCATTTATCTTGGCTTCAATTAGAGGCAGGAGAAATGACATCTCATGTTCATATTCTTGACACACACTGCTCATAGACACTTTCTAATTCTAACAGACAGTGAGGGGAAAAGGGAAACTCGATTCTGCCTCCGTCATGGACTTCTTAGTTAACCCCTAATTTGTTTCTAAATGAGGCTGTCACTGTGGTTCAAATGAATACGCGCTTAGGAATCGGGGTGTGCATTTGGGCATTAGCTTGTAGGCTGGGCTTTGCATCTTACGTGGCTGGTTGGACCCAAAAGCTGTGTAGCTGAGGGGTGGGAGTAGGGCAATAAAAAAGCTAAGAGCATTTCACCCCTGAAAGAACAACTTTTCCTACATGAGCGGTGCTGCCTTTTTTTTATCGGAACAGCCATATTCACAGCGCGCCTGTAATCACGCAGAGCCATCTCCAAAGCAGAGGATGTGAGTTGTGATTTCCCCCTTTGGCAGAATTTTTTGCTCTTTTTATTTTCTGTCTGTCTCTTTTATCTGGTGTCACCATGTGTTTCCCATCGAGCTCTGAAGTCTGCTTCCATTCTTTACAGGAACTGTGCTCTGCTTTACACCCATCCCCACCCAAACACATATACTAGAAATGTCAAAGGTGTGTTTGAGATAAAGCCGTGTGTTTCATCAGGACTGCAATATCTGCTCACCTGAAGGCATGTACTGAAGTCTTTCCTCTCTTGGCAACTATAAATACCCTTTTAATTCTTCTTGTGTTTCATCTCAAAATCTGAGTTTTAGATTTTTCCAAAGGTTGTTGATTTTGGTTTCCTCTCTTTGCAGAGAGGAGTGCACAATTTGAGGTGCTGGAAATAGGACAAAAGTTTTCCCCTCTATAGGTCTTCTGACCTCTAAATCTGGGGGCCCTTTAAAGCATCTTGAAGTGTTCAGCTGCAAATAGAGGTACTCAAGATCATCAGTTGCTCTTGAAAACATGGGAGGCAAGTTTCAGGCTTATCAGTAACTCTATTCATTGAATTCCCTTATAAAGCAAAATTTCTCCTGGAAATGCTAATCAGGAAATACCAGAGAAATAGCAGTCCTTGAGAGATCTCCTCTGAGAGGGACTTTGACTCACCAGATTGAGAGAAATCACAGCAGCTGTATGAGGTCTTTGCATATTCTGTGTGTGTCCCAAACTCTATCAGAAACCCCAGAAGCGACATGAGGCTGTCTGGAGTGGGCAGCGTGGCTGTTGCTAAAGCCATGGAATTTTGATATCTAAGCCACCTGCAGCCATGCTGGGACCATTCACTGTAAGTCTCCCTATAATGCTGGCAGGATCACACTACTATGAAGTAGTCAGGTAATGAAATAAATAGATGGTTTAAATACAGTTTGGATCAGAACTATTATTTATCCAGCCTGGATGCCTTAGACTGCCCCCAACAGATCTTGTCCAGGAGGAGTATGTGGCTGTAGCCACCTTCTACAGTCCCTTCCCTTCATACTCCTCCAGCATCCTTAAGCATTAGATTAAAGAAGTTAGAGGGACATTCCTGCCTACTCCTTTGATGGACCTGTTGTCTTTGAATTTCTCCACCTATTATAACCCTGCAGATCCTGTTTGCCTCCACATCCCCCTGTGACAGCAGCTTCTACAAGTTCACTAAAAGTATTGCTTCACTCAGTTTTCACAATCTGCTTTTCAGTAAAGTGGCCTAATGTGCACTGTAAAGTTTACTGTCCATACCTAAGGAGGCTGCATTGGATGTTTTTGGAGTAAAATACTATGAAGCTTTTCAATATATAGGAGTTTGAGTCAGAGTAATATACCATTCCTCTGCAATCTCTAGGATAATCTCGTCTGCCTCTCCCAGGTGTATTTGTGTGTAATGTAAGCCATGCAGATAGTCTGTAGGAAGTCAGTAGGACTGTGTGTAAAAGTTACTAAGGAATGTATTCACTACTTGCAGTTACCTAACTTTTTCTGGAAGAACTGTGCTCCCGATATTGATTGTGCTGTCCCAGCTCCTTCCTGTACAAAGTAAACAAATAAGAAGTAAAACCAACAAACTCACCCTGAAATAATTTTGTGTCTCAGGAAGAACTTTAACATGGAGAAGAGAGTTGTCTCAGGGGTTCCTCAGTCTAACAGACACTTTGGTAGGTTATAGATTTTACATGTACAGGATTCAGATCACTCATGAAAGCATAAGTGGGTAAACACCAGGAGAAGGAACACAGCTGGATGACCCAATCCATCTTTAGCTCCTGTTAGCTAAGTTGGGTGGACTCTGAACAAATTCACTCATCCCCTCATTGTGCATTTAGTTTAATAAAAGCAAGATTGTAGATTCATAGAATGTGTTCTTTTTTAGCTGTGGCATAGTCTCTCCTCTGTGTTCAGTTTGCAGTGTACCCATCTGAAGGTATCTGGCTGTAAAAAGACTTTCTGTATCTATGGTGCTGCACAAGTTTTACCTATTAGCAACTTGTGTGCTAATATCCAAAACCTGGTATAACTAAATACAAAAATTTCTAGTTGATGTGGTGTTCACATGGATTCATGCCACTTCTGCTTAGCACTGATGTACATATCTCACATACTCAATGAGTATGTGAGATATGTACATCAGTGCTAAGCAAACCAAAATCAGCCACAGTACTTCATGTGGCTGATTTTGGTTTTTCCTGGATCTTTTTTGATGATACTTGAGACATCAGTACAACTCTATGTTGACTGTTCTAATAAGAATTACACAAGAGGAGCATATGCTGCCAGTAAACTATCCTCAGGGACTACAAGTTTACTATCAAGAGGTTTGTGGTAGCAAAAATTGTGTTTGCCACTGTGCTGCATAACTCACTTTGAGCAGGGATAGATTGATCATCTGAAAAAATAAAAAAAAAATACCCAGAACTGGCTAAAAGAATGAATATGCAATAGAAATTTGTATGTTTTTATTTTAGTATTTATGATGAACAAGGATAAAATGGGAAATAAAGTCCAAGGGCCTTAACTGGAGGCTGCAGTACCCCAAAGACTCAGGCTAGCACACACTGCACACATCATTAAGCCACTGGCAACAGCACACTGAAGCCCTGCCCAAATTTCAATTCTTACACTTCAAATAGTCTCAGCTCTCACCAGACAAATTAATATTTAATGCACAAGTGCACGCTGTAATATTCCCAACTGTGCAATCTAATATTAACAGCTATTTCATAAACCAACAAGGCCCATTCAATTGGTGACCATTTAAACTATAACACACCATTAAACCGTAAAAGCAGCCATGAAAACATGATTAAGATACATGTTTGTCAGTCCATCACTAGAAAAGGGAACGTGGCAATGTCAGTGCAAAAATTCAGCTTATAGTTCCAGCAAGGCTGTTCAGAACAATAGGGTCAGGAACCTGATTCCTTCTTGGAGTTGCAGTTTGGGTCTTAGAGGAAAGCAGATCACATCCATAAGAATATATAGTTTTTAATAACCTTAACCAGATCCATGAGAGTATGTGGCACCAGCTAGCTTTCATTTGTTTGTGCTAATTCTACAAGGGTTATGTGATTCATGGGTATTTAATCAAGGTGGCAGTGGAGTGGGAGGGCAACTTCACCCCTGCCTTTAGAAAGCCAGTGGTACTGCACCTTATCTAATTCTTCTAATGCTCACATTAAAAAAAAAATATACTGGTAAATTGGAGAGGATGCAGAGGATGCAAAAAAAAGAGATGTCTGGAAAAATACAAGGGCTGAGGAAAATGCTTTGCTATGAGTTACTCTCAATCTTCTTAGCTTATTGAAAAGAAGATTGAGAGATGACTTGTCTTCAGAGTTAAGTGCCTCCATGCCTCCACAGCAGGAAAACACTAGTTTATAAGAGGTTCTTTAATCTATTGATGAAGTTATAACAAGAACCAGTGTTTGGATGCTGAAGTGAAATGACTCAAGTGTGTGTTTACCTCAACAAGAGTAAATAAGCAGTGACAAGAGTGACAGTGAATATTTTTTCTTGTATCTACATCAGGACAAGAAGCTTTTCTGAAAAACATACTTACTGCTTGGTGTTTTGTTGTTGGGTATGGGAGAGAGGGACCCTGTGCATTGTACAGGCTTAAGCAGTCATTTTCCTTTCTCTTCTTTCATAGTCCAGGCATTCGAGTGAGTTTGACCCAACTCCACAAAAGAATGTGGAATTTGATGGTGAAAGTATTGAAACACGGTTGAAGGCTTTGGCCTAAGCAATTAAACTCTTTTTGAAATATCATTAAGCAAACAGTGTCACGTGAAGTGCCTTCAGGCAACTGGATGAGTTTTCATTTTAGAAATAAAGGGGAATGAAATTAGGTAGAGTAGCAGGGTGAGACACTGAACCAAGACAAAATGTGATGTCAAAGGTGATGACAAAGATGCAGAAGTGGAGAGATTACTGGTCATAACCCATCCTAGGAACAGGTCCTGGGGTAGCCAGCCAGCCATGAAAGCAAGGCAGGTCTGTGGCAATATCATCACACTAACTTTTTTGGGGGTCCTATTAACATTGCAGTGAATGAATACTGGGCAAACAGGACATTGCAGGTGTCTTATTTCTGTATTGTCATTTTTTTCTGAGTTTATAGTCTTCTAAACAGGAATAAAGAACAGAAAACTCCAATAATTTAACTGGATAAATCACTTTTGCCTTCTCAAATTTGTGGCACTTTTGGTGCTCTGGTGCTCTTGACTCCCTTATTTTGCACTTACTGAATGAGCTGAAGGCAAGACCTTGGAAGCCTGTATGTGCAAGTCCTTTTAACAGAGGACCATTTATCATCCATTTGATAAGCAAGGGGAAAAAGGTCTGAACTTCAGCATTATGTTACTATGTGTTATGAAAGACATGGAATTTTAATGGCCTTTTTAATATAGTTTTCTTGTGTTTATATTAGGATTCATGTTTTGCACCCCACCACCCCCGGTCCCATGCAAAGAAAGCATTGTTTCTTCTCAAGTAGTGGACTACTAAAGAGAGTCCTAAAATCTTTCCTCCTTCATCTTAACAAGTATGTATTAAAATATACAAGGCCTCAGTCTGAGGTTTGCTACGTGCATTTTTGAACTTGGTGGTTTTGAAGGTAGGAACAACCAATTATTGATAGATGGCTTGCAAGTGACAGGTTGTAGTCAAATTTAACCCAGGGCAGAAATGACCAAAAGCTGGTGAAGTTTGATGTCTAATCTGAAATGATCTATTTGTCTCATTGGAAGTCTGAGAAGTTATTCAAATCAGAAAAAAACAGTGCTGCAGATGGTACCAACTGTCAGTCCTTGTTGGCAATCACATTAGAGAGGGCAAGAACCTGAGCAGGGCTTTTCAGACAGAGGATTTGCAGCTATCTGTCTGCTTGTCTGTTGGAGCTGCTACAAAAGGTAGATCTGTTTTGTGGAAAAAAAAAACCCAAACAAACAAAAAACTTTTAAAATGTTCAAAACATACTGATGGCTTACTAAAGGAAAAGAGATTTTCGTACACCTTTCTGGCCTGGCTTTCAGTTCCTGTTTTTTCTCTCTGTACACTAGCTCTTTTATTTTTTTTCTTTTTTTTTTTTCATTTTTTGTTACTATTTTGATTCCAAACTAAGGATGGAGAGAAGTGTAAATGGAGGAGAAAAACTTCCAGCTCAAATTCAATAAAACCAAACATCCTTTCACAGACTTAATATTTAGATTCAAATACATCTTTTTTTGTGTGTGGTTTATTCTACTATTTGAATAACTAATTGTCTAAAAAGTCTAATAATTATCTAATTACCTAAAAAAGTCTGTTTATGGATCAGTTTATTCCTCAGCTGTCTCATTATCTGTCTGTGACCCTTGTGTAGGAAACTGCCCAGCATGGGATTGACCTTGGTGAGATCCATGGTCTTGCACTGATTTCTGTAGAGCAGGGCTTTGTCTATTGAAACTGCATAGTGCAGCAGTGGAGAGTCATCCAGTGTTTTCCATGCTCTGAATTAATCTGTTCTCCTTTGGGGAGTCCTTCTCAGAGGAATTCCATTGCCAGGTTTTTCACCTTTTGTGGGGTTCATGTCTCAGTGTACCTTGATACAGGCCACAGGGATATCCACAGAATTGGAAATCAAGTTCTCTGACCTGAGATCTGAAACAGTCTAGGAGCTGCTGGGTGGACCTAAACCATGTACATTGTGTTGAAAATACAGTGATCATATTCCCCTATGTTCAGCCTCAGCCACAGCAAATTAGAGTGATTCAGCAGGGGAAAAATGTGCAGCTCTCTCTGGACCAGTCCTTGCTGGGATGAAAGCATGTTACCTCTTTACATGATGGAGCTGTAATGGTGATAATGATATCACTGACTGGAAACAGCCTGAATTTTCATATCACTATGACAAGTAAGAAGAGACATGCCTCAGGTAAAGCAAACAGTGAGTCAGATGTCTCTTCAAATCATACAAGGCGCTTAAAGGGAGATATTGTTGGCCAGTGAGCTGCATGGGGAAGCAGCTGAGAGGCATCACCCAGCCTGCAGATACCTGGGGGTGCCTCTGAGCTTGGGTGTGCTTTCAGGCTGCTTATGGGGGCAAAACCAAGCCAGGCATCACTCCCAGGTCTTCTGTCCTTACCTGCACTTTGCTTTCTACTGAACAAGAGAAATGTGGTGGCATGGAATAAAAGCTGTGACACATCCCAGTCAGGTGCCCTAATGGGATGAGGGGGGATCAGAGCCCTACAACTGCTCACTGCTCACTCTTGAAATGACCAGCAGACTTTGATCTGTCCCTGTCCTGCAGGATGATCTCTGGAGGTTCACTTCAGCTCTCCTCGTGTTGATTTCCACACCTGTAAGAAGCAGGCAAGGTTTATTCCTCTTAAAAAAATATTTGAAAATTTCCTACCGAAAAATGCAAAGTAATAAGTAGGAGTTACTACTCAAAAGTATTTTCTGCTTCTGACTGGCATTGCCTGGGTGTAATTCTGAGCTGTCAGTCCATTCCCTGTGAGATGGTCTTTTGCAGACTTTATAATATTCCTGCAGGAAAAGCACTGCATTTTTGTACAGTGTTATTATTGGCTTGGAAATAACCAACACAAAATGATTTCTTTAGGATTTCTAGCAGGAATCCCAGTCACTCTCTTCTGCTGCATTACACAAATATGCAACATGTGATACTACCCAGTGATGGGAGACAGCAGCTTTATAAAGAAATGCAAATGATAAACACAGGACACGTTCTGTAGCACTAAAAGCTATCTCCATATTTGTATAGTAGGAATGGACAGCTTGATTTTCACCTGTGTATGAGAGTGATACTGGAGTTTTTAAAATATCTAAGAGAAAAAGGGAGTTTGTGAGCTTTAGAAGTCGCATGTAAAAATTGGCTTTGAGTTTTAAAGCCTGCAGTTTTGTGGGACTGTTATTTATGGGCTAAAGAAAAATATTTCCTTTCTTTTTTGGCAGTTGAAGCTTTTCACTGCTCTTTGGTTATGTTGCTCTGCTGAGCTACAGAGCCCAGTGTGCAGTCAATTATACACTCATGCTGCTTTCAGATTCACTTACCCAGTGATGATGACTGTCTGTGAGCAAAATCCATCAGAGAGTTATTATCTCCCAAGCAAAAGCCTCAAACGTTCAGGCATCTAATCTGCCCCTGAAAATCAGTACCTGTTCTCAAAAACACAAGACCTCAAATGGCTTATTATTTTGGATGCTTGAAGGCTGGAAACACTTCCAAAAATCTCTTGTCTGGAGCTTAACAACTCAGTGGTGTCTCAGGTCTGCTGGCCAGTATAAGCAGTGTCAGAGGTGCAATGTATTACCCGTGGTACAAAAGATCATGTTATAATTACATGAACCTTTTTGTTGTACACCACAATACTCACTGTAATGCTAGATAATGGTTTAGGTAGCATGCTAATTGGCTGTATGAGTGTTTTAAGCAGTGAATCTCTAGCTATCCTCTATTTATGACATGCATGTGATTAGTGAATGTGCTTCTTAGTTCTGAACCCGTGATTCCAGCTACAACTTCGAGCCTGGTGTTGGGTTTCCTTTTTCCCTTTCAGGACTTGGGGTATCCAAGCTCAGGTTAGTTCTCTGTGCCTGTTTTCCCTCCCTCACAGCATTTATTGGTTCATGTCATAGCTTAGACCCAGTTAATCTTAGTCATGGTGGTTGGTATTGCAGGACTAAATAGACAGTATGGATGTTCTTGCAGGACCGTGGTGAAACTTTTGCTATTTGAAGGGTAACTTCTGTCTTGAATTAGTGCCCGAGAAAGTATAAAAATGTAAAGCTCCTGATGACCTAATGAGTTTATGTAACTGTGGTCCTAGTGCAGAATTCTTTTAATCATAATTTATCACCTTAAAGATGTTTAGAAAGAAACTTCTCTGAAAGTTGGTGTTGTGTTTGAGCTGTTCATCCAGGCTTCACCTATTGGCAATTGAGAGAAGGGGAGAGTGCACCTCTCTGGAGGTACAGTTAGTTACTTAGGATGAAGCACCATAGTCAAGAGGCCATTAAACTGAGCTGAAACTAAGTGAGATGAATCCAAACTATGATAGAGAAAGGTCAGCACAGCATCTTCACTTGCCTCCACACTCTACAGGCCAGAATATATTTCCCAGTAACTTTTAACAAACCTACTACTGAGCAGCAATGAGATTCTCTCCTATGTGGCACAAATGTCACTGGAGTGACTGAGCTTTCCATGTCCTGCAGAGTTGGGGTATTTTGTAGAGTATGTTTTCAGATGATTCCAGAAGTGGATTATGCCTATTTTTCACAGAAAGCAAAAAGCCCCTCAGCACTACTTGCCAACTTAACCTGGGAGCAGAACCTCTCTAACCACCCCCCAGATAATCCAATTTCTCTTGATACAATTGCTGATTGCCAAGGACAGAACTCCAAAGCTCAGCTACTTCTCTTCAGATGGCAACTACTGATGCTTTGTTACTGTTTATGAAATGACTGGGAAAATGTTTGTCCAGAAATATTGTTCCACTGCTGTGTCTGCTCCTGCTATGGTGTAACCTTTTAAGGCTAGGACATCTTCTCCTGAGAATAGTAGAGAAGATCCTAGAGTTAGTAGCATGTTCTCCACTGATAAGTTCTGCCAAGTGACAGATAAATTCCTATGTTGATGAAGGCTCAATCATTATTTTAATCTTTAAAATTACATTGGCCTTTTGGGACGGGATGGCACAGAACAGGGACATCTGGCAGGTTCAACAGAATGGATCAACTGCCGATTCCCCTGTTGGTGAACTTGGCCAACAAGCTCTTTCAGCAGATGTTTGTCCTTAGGCATTGAATGCTTTCTGGATGTGTCTTTCCTCTGCCTCTCAGGAGCAAATGCCAGCACAATGGAAATTCACATAAACTCACTGACCAACATTAGGAAGTGGTGACCCGACGATGGGCTCCAGCATGTAAACTGGGTTCCTTGAAGGAACAGAAGCTAATGCCTCCTCCAGGGAGTTATAATGAAGACATTCAGAGTGTAAGGAACATTCTTGTAGTGTTTGTCAGTGGTTGTTAGGTACAGTCTCTTTTATTTTTGGAACAATTTCATCTTTCCTGACATCTTTGATTTGAATGCTATATTGACTCTGCTCTGTATACGTTCAAGCAGGTATATTAAAAATGCAAGAGGAACTTCATTTTAAAGGTGGTGGTGGGAGAAAAGAAAGAAAATAATTATTGTTACACATTGGAGCATATTAATGAATACATTAATAATTGATCCACTGTTATGTTTTCCCCTAATAGTCATCAAAATCTGTATAAACCTGCACTACAATACATAACATCTCATTACAACGTTTGCTCAAAAAATCAATGCATATCTAAGTTATTTGTGTCAAAACTCATTTATTTCCACAATAACATGGACTGTCAAACCTTGACATCCTGTTAATAACATCCAGTGCATTTGCATATTATTCAAATATTTCCTTTTATGAAATGGGGGACTTTTACTTACACCGTCCTACTTGCAGAGCTTCATATATTTGCACATTAGCTCAATTCACACAGTTATAGAAGGGTTACCTGTGGCAACTAATTATACTGCACTTTATGCATATTAATGAGCCTTGTGAGCAGCCATCCTCTGTTCTGTGGTGAGATGAGGAGGGAAAAAATAACAGTGTAAGTGGGAGACCTATTACAGGCAAAATGCAGGCGAGTGGAAGACAGATATTTTATAATGTTTTCTCTTTGATGCCCACAGCCTTTTAGAACAGACTAACCTGAGTGGGAAAAATATCTCACAGCAGTCCTAGCAGCTCTGAGGTCAGATGTGAGAAATTATTGCCTTTTTCCCCTCTCCTTTATTTCTTTCTTTTTTTTTTTTTCCTTTCTTTCTCTTCTTCTCTATCCCCTCATCTGGTACCTTTAGTTCACGGGCCCTGTCTTTGCAAGGTGCTGAGTGCTGCCCTCAACCCCAGTGGCACTCAGCACCTCACAAGATCAGGCTTTGACTGCAGATCCTAAAGCTGCCATCTGCCCTGTGATGAAGTAATCCTGAAAAAGGCCTTTTCACCTGAGTAGATGGGAACAACATATTTTGTTTTGAAGGAGGTTTTAGCAACACATGCCAGCAGGAACGAGGACCTGGCTGTAGGTTCAGGCCATTCTCATGACCAGGTGTCACAAGGACAATGAGAAGAGTCAAGCCATGGGAATGGGAAGAGTTGGCAGCCCTGCTGCAGTGCAGAGGAGGGCCACATCCTGTGCATGCAAATGATGGTGATCTGTCAGCCTAGAGGTCTTGCAAAGGGCAAAAACCAAGGGAGAGTGTGTCAGAGCATCCTTGGAGGTCACCCAGAACTCAAGGTTGAGCTGTGCTTCTGTGCTGGGGTCTTTCTTGAGATTGTCTCCACCTATTATAAATAAATAAAGAAGAGAAGGAAAAGCTCCTGCACTGACACAATGGAAGACAGAAAAGGAAGATTTGATTTTATGCAACAGCAGATGTCTCCTAAGCAGTAATCACAGTGTCAGATAGAAAAACTAATCATATTTCAGTCGCTTGTTCAGATCTCTGATTAAAATTCAGTGATACCATTCCTGGATCCTAAAATGCAACAGTCATCAGAAACAAAAGAGAATGTATCATAATTAATGCAATTAAAAGAGCCCTTTCCTTTCTCTCTCTATTTCTGGGTAAGCAATGCTGACCTTACCAGAGATGAAAATCATTCTCCTCAGGACTAAGATCTGATTTAGTGTGGGAGTAAGAAATCCCAGCTCCTTATAGCCATCTCCAGGATGTGAGTACATGGGTTCTTGTGCACATGGAAAATAAATAGTCTTGGTTGCTTATTCCCTTCAGCAGAGGGGAGAGGGCAGATGGAGCTGTGTATCCAGCCTCCCTTATTTTCTGCAGCATACAGCTTTGTCCATGACATGGTTATTTCCACTCGCAGTTTTAGTCAGAACTGGCAGTTAGCACCCCAATCTACTCTTTCGAGGACAAGCCAGATCTCCAGATTCTGAATTTTTTCACAGTCAGTCCCTGGGCCACCTGCCATGCAAATCAGCCAGAATCTGCTGACTAAATCCCATCTCAAATGAGAGCAGGGTCTATATCTTTCGTGTCAATGGAGAGATATGGAGAGATACAGACATGGATGTTGCTGGGTAGCCCTGGGGCAATTCCCTTGCCATCAGCTGGCCTAGGCAGAGAGATGAATCAAGAGAGATGTGCAGGTTGAGGAGTGAAATCAGGCAGTGCTGTTTCATGTTGATTGTGATTTCAGGTCTGATAATCAGTGAGTTTTCACAGGGAATGCTTTCAGTGAGGATTTATTTGGCTTTGGGTATGACCTATTTTTGAGCAAAACCAGACTTAAAATATTTGAATGATACAAAGTAGAAATAAATACAAAATAAACCAATGTTTATGCTATCAATGTAGGAGAATATTTTTGTAGCAAAACAGCTATATCAATCAACAAAAGGAATGTTTGATCTTCCCTTCTCTAGCTGGAATGACAATGCCCACTTCATTTAAAACAAGACAAAATCAATTCTTTTTCGCTTTACAATGGCACTTGAAGACTTTTCTGGACTGGATATGGTTTAATTCAGTAACTTGGTTAGGTGGAAAGCTCCATTTTCTTGTTGTTTTGAGAGTTCTGCTGTAGTGTAGGACTTCAGAGTAATTATTCTGTGCTGTATCACGTACCAACTCTGAGGAAAGAATTAAGAGCATGAGTGATAAGCTAGTTAAGACATACAAGCATTTATTTTATTCCAGAGCTCCTGAACTCTGAGTTACTACTATCAGGTGTTAAAAAAAAAATACTCCAGTACTTCACTAATCAAGCTGACAACCTGCTGTCTTATTAACATAACTCTAATGTGTCTGAGAGATCCAACACAGCAGATTGATTATGTTCACGTCTCAGCCGCGGCGCTGATGATGATACGCTAGTAAATATATCAATGCATCACAAGCTTCGTGTGCAGAAGTCTTTCTGTGACATTTTCTGAATGAGATATGAAAATGAGAATGGCTTGTGCATTTACTCAAGTAGCTGAGTCGAGAAGGCTGCAGCATGAGGCAGAAGTGCACCTGGCAACGATGATTAACTGTGGTCTTGGTCCTCCATGTGTTGTAGAAGTGTCACTCAGACAAGCAATGCAATTGCTTGATCTACAGATTCCCAGAGTAAGAAGTCATCAATTTGCACAGATTGTTTTGTTCCTGAGGAAACAGTAAGTGAATTGTGCCTAAGTGGAGAGATTGGCCTTACTGGTTCTGTCCTGTTTCTGCTGGAGGGGAACGTGGTAGGCCAGGAAACTAAGTAGATAGTCATTGCCTTGAGGCAGGTTAATTAGCACAGGTAAGAGGCATTGCTACAATCAAAAATATCTGTCTTTACTTCCTTTCTTTTACAGATTTTCTATGTGACAAGAAGTCACCTAGGGGTTTTTTTGTACCTAGATGCAAAGTGGGGATCACAGTGCTTGCTTTCTTCTGTCCTCTGGCTCCCCATATCACAGTCTAGCACAAGGGAGCTCAGTTGATCTCTCCTTGCACTAAAACAATGAACTGAAAAGGTACAGTAACAATAGTTTGGGAACATCATGCACAAGTTACTGCAGAAAGATAACCCAGGAATGAACATTTTCATTGGCCAAGGCTTGATTCTGAATTGTCAGGTTTGAACTCCCAAAAGACTTTGTGACCAGGCACTGTGCTTCGGACAAGGAGTGAGGCAGGGATCCCATGTCACTTTTCACTTGGAACAGGTTAGTTGTCACAATAACACCATCTATTCCTTGGACACTCATGCTTAGTGAAATAACCCTGGGTATTCATATAGGTTAACTTAAAGCACACAATGAGTTTCCAAAATTATATGGCCAGTTTCTCTAGCATCATGCTGTAACCAAAGTAGACAGCTCTCCTGCAGCACCTCAAGGTTTTTTTTTTTTGATTTGTTTTCAGGAACAGCTTTTCTTTGCAGCAGCTACCAGAGCTCTGTGGGAGATCATGCTTTTAACTTTGCCTCAGCACTAGCAGATGTGAACTCTTCCAGAGCTTTTGGGATGATGGGCAGCTGTATTTGACCTCATACCAAATTCTTTGGGCAGCTTCACCTGAAGAGGCAGTCAGTGCAGTAACCAGTATCCTCACCACTGCAGGGGTGCAGGGGGGGCAGAGCACATACAAGACTGAAACATCATTTTAGCTTAGAATTTCTTTTGACACAGAAGCTAACATCTCTCTATGTCAGTGACAGTGGGAGAGGAAATAAACTCCCTCTTCTTGCTGAGAGATGTGGTAACCAAGACAGGAAATCGAAGGCAGACCAGATACTGAGATCACTTGAGAAGTTCATGTGTGGTCTGACCTAGCAACAGCTCACACGTGTCCTTGCAGGAGTTCACTCTGTTTCAGCCTCTGGTGCCAAGGACGTGTTGGTGCTCCAGACTTTATTGCAGCCTTGGCTTTTAGGGGAACTGAGAGCTTCTGCAAACAGCACCACTGCGACGCTGACACTTACGGGATTTTATTGCCCTTGGCAGCAATTCTTTCCTAATGTAAAACTGAGCTACTGTATCTTACAGGAAAGGACCTAAACAATGATGTATTCAGGCTGATGGGACTGGATTAACCCATTAATAAATAGGAGGTGAAGAGAGCAATCTTGTTGAACGTAATGTATGCTAATGACGTGACCTGGCTAATGGAGCCCTTTTCTATATTCTGTCATTGCGCACATCAATTATGCAGCCTCAATTATCATCCTGTTTTTGTATCGTGTGGCTGAGAAATGAGAGACTTAATAGAGATGTTTCACCCAGTAAAATGCCTGATTAGGTTATGAAAGCAGAAACTCAAGGAAGAGAAGGAAAAAAAAAAACTTTGTTACATTATATCCTGATTTAATTAGCCAAAAGATATTATTCTCGGTAAGGGCCTTTGAAGTTGTAGAAATATTGCTGTAGGCTCAGCTGCAGAGATGACTAACTGTCGTAATACCTACAGCAAATACACTGACAGAGCACTTACACACAGACACATCTTAGCTAAGCACTGTGAATTAGGCCAAGATCATTGTTTACTCCATGTGGTTCCTCAGGAAGGGGAAAAGGAGAGGAGGGACTTTGGAGAGTCAGAGCTGTGGTTACATCTAGCAGGAAAACAGCGAGCACATGTTACTAGTGACACTGTGGTGGATTGCAAGGGGTGTGCTGGCCTTACATAGTTCTCAGATAAATACATTTTCCTCTTTGCTGGGTGGTTCTATCCCTTTCTCTTCCTTTTTGCCTTTTATTTATTTGTTTAAAAATCTAGGTTACACCAAGTTACTTTAAGTTTTACTGGCCTTGGGATTTTGTGTTCCTGTCACTACCTTAGTGATGGGGACATAAAAGGTTCATTGAAATCTGTCAGCTTCGCTCCTTGTTGCCTCAGGATGGTTTCAGGTAACTTGTGTTTCTGACATGGACACAAATGATAGTTGGCCCTGCAGGACAGGGGAGGACCTTGGAGACAACCCAATGTGTGATGAGAAGTTACCAGAGCGAAAAAAATTGTGGAAAAAAGCCATTGTTTTGCAGTAACTGAACCTGTACAGGGAGCTGTGACCCTTGGCTTGTGCTTGCTAGTCAAAACCTGTACCTTTTGACAGGGTGAGAAAAACACATGGTGAGGAAGAAACTAAGTAGTGGGATGAAGGTGGAAGGAGTGGAGTCATGTCTGCAGTCCTTAAGGCAGATCCAGGCTCTGTTGCCCTCAACAGCATATAGACTTTGCACTGAGGGAAATCTGGCCCTTTCAGACCTGGCCTGAAAACAGCTCTCTTGAGCTCTCTTCCACAGTGGCAGGAGTATAACTATAAACTCTGTTTTATTTTGGTTTAGAAGTAACCAGCTGGCTTGATCCCTGATAGAAATCACTGTTTTGATTTGATCGGTTCTTGACTGAATTGCAGTGGCATAGAAAGCTGGTGTAAAGCCATGGTGAATCAGGTCCTTGGTGTGTGTCAAAGCTGTTAGTTCTTTCCTTCCCCCAGGGTCTCACCTGCTGTGAGGATAAGGATAAGGAGTGATGTCACGCTCACTGAGGACAAGATTGGAATGACAAAATGCCCAGAGGGCAATATTTACTCAAATGTTCTTGGCCAGTCCATCTTCTAGGCTCAGTAAATAAGTTGGGATGCTCAGGGAGAAATAAACCCCTGGGCCAAATATCCATCTGTAGCTCTTGGGTTTGAGTGCCTCCGCTCTTGGGCATCTGTCCGTAGAAGCGTGTTTATGGCCTGACTCCGAAGAGCTGAGTTTGCAGCTGAAGCTCCTCTTAGCTGCAGATGTCTGTTGCTTCTAGAAATGGCTGATACTGACCTAAACTTCTAAATGCCTCACTTTGTAGTAGAGCCAGAGAAAATAGTATTGAACCTGGGATATGCTAACTCGGAGCAGCACGGTGTCACAAGCCACACTTTATCGCTGGTACCAGCAGTCTGTGTAACTCAGCATCAAGTTTCCTTATTATCATGTGCTTTGTGGACAGTGAAGAAACCTTCAGACACCTTGTTTATACCACCCAGGTAGTGTGCATCTGTGATCTAATGTGCATGAGAGGTTGCACCAAGGAGCAGGAATCACCTTAGGTGGCTGAAATTTGTCACATAGCTTGCTATCTAAGGAATGGTATTTAAAGACTAGGTTAGAGCAATATGAATTTCATTGATTATTTTTTTAACTTGTTGTGAATTGTTCCTCAACACTGGTGAGCTAATTTGGTGCAGGCAGGACACGTCTGAAACTTCTGAGATGCTGTGAGAATTTTAAATTTGAAAACAAAATTAAAAAATTCAAAAGACTTTGCACTAAGAAAGCTCTTGGTTAAAGCAGTGAGGTGGATTGATTCTTCTCTCCTACAGATTTTTGAATGGTGACATTCAAATACAAGAAAATGGTGGGTTTTAATGTCTACATCCCCTCTTCTTGCACACATACACTCCTCACAAGTTTTACTGCAAACTTCAGTTTTAATTTGGGTGCCTTTGTGGACAGGAGGGAGGTCATGCTTTTGAAGTGCATGCTTCATTATTGCTTTGTGTACTTTCCTATTAACTTCAACACAGTATCCAGCTTATCATTGCTTGATCCTTCATGCATCTCAAATGCAACACTAACTGCTAGGCTGCATGTGTTTCCTGACCTTCTTTTCATTTCTATACAATGTCCATATGATCTATCGCTGCTTTGAAAATTCAACTGCAGGGTAGAAATTTCTTTGCCAGAATTGATCCTGCTCCTTCCCTCAGAAACTATCAGATAAAGGAACACTTGTGACAAATAACCACAAGAAAGATCACCACATTAAAATCTTTTGCTTTGTGCTCCGCTGGCTCTGTGTAATTTGGACGGGTCCTCGGTTACTTGTCTTTCACCTTTGGGGTAATTATTTGCTTGCGAGTGACGAAGATTCTTGATCCCATTTTGACCTGCAGAACTTCTGATAAGGAAAGATTTGCCTTCAGGCTTCAGTCCACAAAAGCCTGATATTCCTTTTTTTCACCATCACATTATATTAGTTGGAGAAGCTGTACAAGATGAAAAGCTCATTATAGCTTTAGGGTCATCACTGAGTGACTTTATCCAATGGCCTCCAAGCACTTCCACGAGGGCTTTCATATCATCCCTATTATAATAATCATGTATACATTGTTTTAATTTCTATATCCTTTTCATCTAGCTACTGAGGGAAGAGTGTTTTACAATTATTAATGTATTTAGCCTCAAAGCTTGTGAGTTAGAGAAAACTTCATTATACCCAGGGCAGGGGTGGGTGAGTTGAGGAGCAGAGAAAGGGAAGTGTTTGCTAATGGTCCTGGAGCCTAACTCGTGCCTTACTCCGTGTGTGACTCAGTGTTGAATAAAATCAGGGCTAATATAGCTTCAAGCAGTTCTTTCATATGGCAGTGTGCTGTGTGATAATATCATTACTATTTGTTTAACTAAGGTGGACTTGTTCTGTGCCTCTTGGCTGGATGGAGTTTTACTGAACCTGGACAATTTTGAGTTTTCAGTTAAAAATTAAAATATCCACGATATATAAGAAGAAACCCAAAATTTTGGGGTACTTAAATGATTTAGACTGAAATTCTGAGAGCTGTAATTCAGACACTGTATGCTCTCATTCCCTTCCCCATGGGGACTTACTCTCCCGTGACACGCAGCAGTCACGTCACGGGTAGATGTCTCTCACAGGTTGTGGAAGTTGGATCTGGGATCATAAAACCAGGCAGGTGAAAACAGGAGAGAGCACAAGACCTGCTCACTCCACCTCTGCTGAGGCATCTTTCACAGAAAGCAGCCCCATATTGTGAGAGATGTTCAGTTAAAACCGCGTTTCCCTTGAAAGTTTTCACCAGCTCCACACTTGTTTTCATTTGCAGTTTCTTCTAATGTCTTGCCCACTGGGTCTCCATACAGTGAAAAACGCCTCCTCCTTTAGAGCTGACCGTTAAAAAGGTGTGTTAACCGGGCAGCATCGTTTACCGGCAGTGCAGCAGCATCCAAACAAAAGCGCCTTAAGTGCAGCCGTTAATGGTTTGCAACAGCCCTGACTGTGTCAGGACAGGTCATTTAAAATTCAACCCATGTGCTTTCCCTTCCGGAGAGTTTTGTGGTTTGCACAAGAAGGGTTATTGATAGTTTATCCAAATGGTTTTTGACAGAGCCTTTCACACGTTCCTCCTAGGTGGTGCAGCACACAGGGCTGCTTTTTATCACTGTTGGTTGGATGTTACCCAAGGCGGCTGTTCTGCCCTTGTTCATCACAAAATGATCCATAAAGCAAATTGGGATATCTAAATGCACCAGGCTGTTCACAGATCCCACAGCAATTATTTCGGAGTGTTAGATGTAGAAATGTTTGCCAGAGGTGGAAAGCAAGTTGCAAATTGTATGAAACCCGCTCTTTGCAAGTAGTGGTTGGTCTCAGTCCGCTCTCACTTGCTCAAAGAGAAGCGTGGTCTCGGCAAACCATCCCAGCACTGTGTAGAAGACATATTTGGAGCTGAAATATTAAGTGCAGCCCATTATAGATGGTCCAGGTTGGAAATTGGGCCAAAGGACAAAACTAATCTCTGTCACTCTCACTGTTTACCCATTCTTCAGCCCTTGTCACCCAACATGAGGGGTCACTGGTTCTCAGCTGGTGGTGGGGATACGCTGAACCCACTGTCACTGGCTGATGATTCATGGCTTGGTGATTGAGCTGAGATCTGTTTTCATTCTTACATAGATCAGTTATCCAAATCACCAGCCATCTTGCAGGCCACAGCCAAGAAATACTTGGACTGTATGGGACCTATAGATTGCAATCTGGGTACAGATTAGGACTTTAAATACCAAAACAGATGGATATACGTGTCTACAACATGGGGCCAGATGTTTATTTTTAGGGTGTGTTTCTGTATGGATGCATATTTTCGTGCATGTGTTGCATGTAGAGATGGTTATTTGACAACTGTCATGCAGTAGCAATGTGGGTGACGTGTATTCTCTGTTTCTGTTTCAGTGTACACGTGGGTACATTGAGTGCTCTCTGTCTGTATACAAAGGCTGGGCAAGCTGCATGAAATTCAGAACTTTGCTTTCATGTGAAACATCAGATCATTCCTTTGCTGAACTGGTTGATCTGATTAGAGGTGGCTTAAAAAAAATAGTGAAATGAACAGGTGGCAGACATAAATACACAGCTGTGCATTATTGCTGATTTTATTGCTATTTTATAATGTTGTCCGCAGTTATTTTACAACAATTTTCTCTATTCATGACATTGCTGTAAATCTCACTGTAAAATGGCTCTAATGTGCAATGAACACCATTAAGCAAAATTGAGAAACTTAGAGAATTGCTCTTTTGTTGGGAAAAGAGGGACAGGGAGAGACATGCAAGTAGGGGAATAGCAGAAAGCCACAGGGAAAGAATTAGGGGACTGAAAGGCTGGTTACATAAGGAGGGTAAATCTCTGCATGTAACGCCATAAAAGCATCGTGGGATAAAGCAATAGCTGGTTTAACCCACTAGATGGAGATGGAAAGAAGCATTTTCTGTGTGATATTCCCGGTAGCTGCCTGCTCTGTACTCTGCTTTTGTATTGAATGGCTTTTACTTACAGTATCTTAAGCCTGTCCTTAAAGCAATTACAAGATTTCTCCAGAGTAACATTTGGCATGTGTGGGCTATATCTAGGCTTTTAGCACCGGCTAATTTACTTGGTGTAATTTTGTATATGTTCCCATTTATATTCATGGTCAGTATCTATTGTAGTTACAGGCTTTTTCATGTAAAAGGCACCACATTCTTCTCTTAATTTTACTGAGAATTAATACAGCTTCTTGTATGTCAGCAGGATGAGGCTAGGGAATTAGAAATATTTTTCCCTCTGAAAATCAATCTCTCAGTGGCTCTATCTATCATTAACTTTGCTTGCTGCTTTATTTGGAGTTGAGTCCTCTGACTGCAGAGGACTGAAATACAGAACTCCCTCTCCTTTGAGAAGTTCCTCACCAGTGTTTACTCCAAAGTCCAAAGCAAATCTTGGTAATGTCCTGTGGTGAAAAAATGTCAAACTCCAAAATATTTCTGTTGGTGATGCAGTCACCCCCTTTTTCTGAAAGATGATTCGATCACAAAATGAAGCCAACAGTTTACAAATGCCTCAAAACCAGAAATGTTGAGGTTGAAAAAAAACAAACAACAATTAACTCAGAACTCCTGGCACTTGGTGTTTCTAAGAGAAAAGGTGGAGAGGATGTTCTGCAGCTGGGGATGCCCAGGCTGTGGCAGCCTATGTGCTGCATAGCCCCACAGCTGTGCTCACTCACTAGTCACATCTGGAAAGCTCCCAGCTCCTGTATGCTCCCGTCTCACCTTCCCAGACGCTCTGGTTTCTGAGGTGGCCCTGGGAGCCCAGCTTTGCTAACAAAGCCTGAAGAGAATAGGATTCCCATCTGTGGAATCCATGCCCAAAGACCCACTGTGATGTGTTTGAAGTTTACAGGGTCTTACTGAAAAATTGTTTTGAATCCAGCAAAAGAGCATCTTCCACTGAATTCATGTGCTGCCTGAAATTTCTGACCAGTTCTGCACTGATTGTTTTGGGATGTGGGGAACAAAGCTCAGTGATCAGAAAGTCATGGAGCATCTTCTATGTTGGGACCTGACAGTTCTCGTAGTGTTTGGGAACTAGAAAGGCCTTTGCTGTATATTCTGTGCATCTTTTTTTATTGAGGCTTCAGAGTTGGTTGTGTGACCTGGACAGGCTAAGAGCCCGTGGCTGAGTGGCTGCCCTGCTGATGGATAAGCACAGAGCTGCTTTGCCCTTGACTGCATGACCATCCCTTGAGCGCTGGGCTGGCTTACAGCCCCCTTCCACTGTGCAGTAAGCTTTCCTCTTGCAGTGTACCTGCTCTATTGCTTGTAAAGACTCTGATGGTTGAGCAGATAAAGCATGTTTGAACATGTCTGTGAGAGTTATGCAGATCATGTAACACCACCCCACAGGGCCGTGGTCCAGCCGGTGAGGTTGTGTGTCTCCATGCACTGGTGGCACCTGAAACATTTCCTCCAGCCTCTTTCAACCCGGGGAGGACAGGCAGCTCCAGAGCAGCACTTACTCTTTCATTCTTTGCTTTCCTCTCTCAAGTGTCCCTGTGTGGGGCAGAGATGTGTGTACAGATTTCTGCACCCCTCAGACAGCAGCCATCCGTTTGGAAAAGTGGGTCCCAGGGCTCAACATGCTCACACTTGCAGGTCTCAGCCTTGGCAGGGCAGAACCTATGACACTTGTTAAGCTGTTTATTCAGTGTTACTGTCACTTTTCATTCTTCAAACTGAGATCAGCAACCACTTCAGCAGATCCTTCTCTCTCAACAATCAACATCATGAATCACTTTCAAGACTGCCAAATGTCAGCAGTGTGACCAGGAGTTAGAACACTTGGAACTGCTCTTGCAGA
Source organism: Heliornis fulica (assembly GCA_013399135.1). Taxonomy (NCBI): domain Eukaryota; kingdom Metazoa; phylum Chordata; class Aves; order Gruiformes; family Heliornithidae; genus Heliornis; species Heliornis fulica. The sequence goes on along the minus strand of VXBZ01012460.1, from coordinate 664,013 downwards.
GGAGCTTTCCCATATGCAAGCTTTGGCCTCCTTACAAGATTATGGGTGATTTTTAGGAGGTGGTGATGTACAGGATATCAGAGGGAATGCTGTAGTGGTCTGCTGTGGGTATGAACTGCAGGTACTGCTTCTTCCCTTTCTCTCCTTTGCGGAGTTTCAGTGTCATTCCTTTGGTAGGGGCCACAGCTTACCAAGGGTAAGCATGGTTTGTCCTGCTTATGATTGGGAAACCTCCATTAGAAGAAAACAAGGAATGGGTCTCGATTTGTGGAGTTGCCTGTAGGCTTGAAATGATGCTGTGCTGTGGTTAAAGGCAGGTACTGCTCCTGAGTGACTACCACTTAATGTGGCTTAGCTGTGCTGTCTCACAGACCACAGCCCTGGGCAATTGCCCTCGTTGCTTGTCCCTAAAACTGCCTCAGGAGGCTTCCCACAGTTAGCAATCTGTTTTAATCCCCGGAGAGATTATTTACTCTCATACTTCAGCTCTTACAGCTGAGCCTGTGCCTGGTCTTCATTTCAGAGCTGCCCGAGTGCTGGCTGCAACAGCTGCCTTGTCCGAGGTGAATTTTCAGCTGTGCCAGAAGAGGTTTGCAAGGAAGTTTGTGTTATACTTAGTCATGCTGCTTGGTTCCAGAGATGTTATTTGTCCCACAAGACCACAAATGCAAAAATCACTTACAAACATATAAAAGCCCACAAACCACCGAGCACCAGGCAGAAAGGTGCTTTTACAAGCCACTGATTGCTCCAAGGGTCTCTCTGGCGTTGACAGCCAGCCATTTGTTGGCCTTTTGTAACCAAATACGCAAACGATGTCTCTCAGGTGGCAGGGGGAGTTTGTTTCCAGATCTAAGTGCTGTTGCCAAGAGTGTGTTAGAGTAGTAGAAAATAAGTATTTGTTTAAAGAGGGATTACACTTTCCAACTCAGAAATGTGTGAGGTTTTTCAAACTGATTGCGACTCTCTCTCTCTCTCTCTCTCTCTCTCTGGAGAGGACAAGTGTGTTGTCTGGCTGTAAACTGAAGTGGAAGGAAATTGGACTAAGGGTTTTTAGATGATATTTGAACAATGTCTTTTGAAAGTCCTCAGATAGGCAGCAAATATGTCACTGCAAGGGACGATCAGAGTCTGCTGGCTCTGCAAAATCTCACTTACCCACTGGAACCCAACTTGCCATAATGGGGACTCCAGACACCAGCTGATTTTTCTGTGCTAGGTGGGTGCTTATAACAGCAGAAATTCAGTTTGTACACCAGGTATAGGGCTGTAAAAGGCAGGTTGCTCAGCTCACTTTCTGTGTCTGAAGGGCCATACACTGAGTATGAACCTAATCTTTTTGCCTACCAAAGTCCTGTTAACTTGTATTTTATGCCTTTTATTTCTCTACTGGAAATGTCTGGGCTCTGTGAGTATTCATACCATGCTCCCAGTTCCCAGAACACCAAAGTGAGGGGGCAGTAGGAAATGTATGATCCTAGAGGACTAGGATGAGGAGTCATGATGTCATGAGAGCAGACCAGATAATTTCTCCTGTGTTCAAATGGGTGGTTGTACTCTAAGAGGAAGAGTTTGAGTTGGCCAGTGTCATGTGCAGAGGTGTGAATATGGAAAATGTCTTGTGTGAGAGCAGGGAAGGACGGGGAATAATCTGTCCTGTGTGATGAGGTGGGAGGGATATTATACTCGGTGACACGGGCACCCCTGGGTGTGAGGCAGGTCTTGGGCTGGGATGCCAGCCCTCTGCTAAAGGAAACCATTTGGAAGGGAAACCTGTGGGTCAGTCTGACCTCCAGAAGTGGCACAAATAGTACTTTGGTCATCTTCCTGTGTGGTGACAGTTTTCTGCGCTGGGGGGGAACACCCAACCCTGAACATCTTTAACGTCCCTGCCTGTGACAGAGACACAGGTAACATGTTTATTGAAGGATCTGTCTTTTGCATGTTGTAAACCCATGTATCTATTTCAGGGTAGAGCAGCTTCATTTAAACTGCCAGGAAAGATTAAATTATATTATTCTTTTAAAATGACACGAGGGTGACAGACGCCGGTTTCCCTGCACAATGGTAGACAGTGAAGCGGAACTTTGAGCGTGTACCTGCTCCCTCCCGGGGAGGAGCATATCGATTGAAGAGCCGTGTAGTGCATCAGAAGGATGAGGAAGTGTGGATTAATTTCAACCATCAGATGTAAAACATGAACATCCCCTTCTTGAGCTAAATCACAAAGGGGGGGACTCAGGAACTGTCAGGTCTCACAGCACAGGCAGAGCAGGGGACCTTATGGTGCTGAGAGGGACCAAAGACCATCAAAGGAACAGCTTTAGGGATTTTAGGGTTGGTATGTTCTTTTATATAAATATTGTTATTTTCCTCTCCCTTTGCTATTCTAGTAAACTGTCCTTAACCCATTAATTTTACCTTATTTTTCCAATTCTCCTTCCTGTCCCATCAGGGTGGGGGGTAGAGTGAGTGAGCAGACATGTGGTGCTCAGCTGCTGGCTGGGGCTAAACCACAGCAGCTCATTTTGGTACCCAAAACAGATGGGGTCCAAAGGGTAGAGATAACAGATCTGTCCAGATGTGTATTATATACATTTATTAGTTAAATAGCTGCTGATCACAATGGTGTTCTGCTTGTTTGTGTGGCTGTGTTATGTAAACCCTTCCTTGCTGTATGTATTCCCCATAGTGCTGTTTATCACCTTTGGGAGAGGGATCAGGATTCTCATTTTGCTGTGCTGTGTAATACCGACTTTTGATACGATAACATCATTGGTCATGAGGTTAAGCTGGTATTTGTATGTGGCATTGCTGTCATGCCTGTACTGTGGACAGCATCTCTCCAAATTTATTAGTAATCACACTCATTCTAGGGGGAGGGGGGGGTGGGGATACCTTCTGCTCTTTTACCTCCCACTTTNGCTATTCTAGTAAACTGTCCTTAACCCATTAATTTTACCTTATTTTTCCAATTCTCCTTCCTGTCCCATCAGGGTGGGGGGTAGAGTGAGTGAGCAGACATGTGGTGCTCAGCTGCTGGCTGGGGCTAAACCACAGCAATTTATTTTGGTACCCAAAACAGATGGGGTCCAAAGGGTAGAGATAACAGATCTGTCCAGATGTGTATTATATACATTTATTAGTTAAATAGCTGCTGATCACAATGGTGTTCTGCTTGTTTGTGTGGCTGTGTTATGTAAACCCTTCCTTGCTGTATGTATTCCCCATAGTGCTGTTTATCACCTTTGGGAGAGGGATCAGGATTCTCATTTTGCTGTGCTGTGTAATACCGACTTTTGATACGATAACATCATTGGTCATGAGGTTAAGCTGGTATTTGTATGTGGCATTGCTGTCATGCCTGTACTGTGGACAGCATCTCTCCAAATTTATTAGTAATCACACTCATTCTAGGGGGAGGGGGGGGTGGGGATNGGAGGGGGGGTGGGTATACCTTCTGCTCTTTCACCTCCCACTTTTCATTCAGGCTAGTTACAACAGCTTTTAAGAATTTTAAATATCCTTGTGATGTTCAAGCCAGCATGTTCCTATCACTAGGTCTCTGAATGTGTTTCAGATCATCTTTAGATTCTTAAAACAAAAAAACCCAAACCAGTTTTAAGAATAGCACCCAGAGGCTGGATAGTATTTGGGTGGCTTGGAAAGATGGGCATCATCAGTTCCCAATGGATGCAATCAACAGAATAGCAGTCATGTCTCCACAAACTAGCTCATGCTTTCTTAAGCATTGTAGGTGTTTGGAGAATGCATATCTCAGATTACAGTCTGATTTTAAGTCTTCTCTATCATGTAACCCAGAAGAAGAACCATTTCAAATGAGGTGCTGAGCAATGACAGGCCTTTCAGCAAATCAAACAGGAAATTGTCCACACAGTGAACCCTTGGGTCACTTCAGAAAGGACTAGATGTTAAAAATGTATTCTGAACCACAGCTGGGGGAGAATGGCCCTATCTGGAGTCTCTGGCTGAAAGTACCAGGGGAGACTCTAGGTCAGCCTCTGGGGTTTTGGAGTCATGGATACAAAGGGTCTGAAACCCATGACACTTCAACTGAAAAGGAGATATTGGCGATTTCAGAAGGGATTGGTACTGAAGCCCAGCTCCTCCTGGCATCCTGACTGCCAGTGCTGGGCTGTTCCAAAGGAGGTCCCCTCTACACACCACACAACTGATGCTACGTGGAGTAGGTGGATCGTGCTGATCCCACAGCATGTAGGAAACCTGGATTATTCAGGAATTGTGGAATTGATCATGGACTGGCCTGAAGGCAGAGATTTTGGAATATCACCAGAGGAGGGGATGCATGCTGAGGAGGTCCCACCGTATAACAAGAAAATAAGCAAGATACCCTGTTTACTGACAGGTCCTGTTGCACTGTGGAAAAGCATCGGAGCTGGAAGACTGCTGTACAGAGTCCTACACAACAGGTTGCAGAAACTACTGAAGGAGAAGGTAATTTGAGCCAGTTTGTGGAATTGAAAGCCACCCAGCTGGCTTTAGATATTCATGAACAAGAAAAGTGGCCTGTGCTCTATCTCTACACTGACTCATGGATGGTGGCCAGTGCCCTGCGGGGGTGGTTACAGCAATGGAAGCAGAGAAACTGGCAATGCAGAGGCAAACCCATCTGGATTGCCTCATTGTGGCAAGATGTTGCTGCCTGGTTGTAAAAGTACGTCACATCGATGCCCATGTACGCGTGAGTCGGGCCAGCGAGAAACATCAAAATAAACAGCAGTGGACTAGGCCGTTAAGGTTGTCAAGTGTCTCAGGTGGATCTGGACTGGCAACAGTCATATATAAATGGGCTCATGATTGAGGGGTGGACTTCATCATGGACACTATTGCACAGGTTATTCATGAATGTGAGATATATGCTGCAACCAAAGAATCCAAGAGGTTGAAACCTCTGTGGTATGGGAGATGATGGCTGAAAAATAAATGTAGGGAGGCTTGGCAGGCTGATAATATCACTCCCACAAACCTGCCAAGGCAAGTGCCATGTGCTTGGAATGATGGAAGGAACCACCAGATGGCTGGAAATATATCCCATGGCCCACACCACCACCCAGAACACTATCCTAGGCCTTGAAAAATAAGTCCTGTGGTGACAATGGCACCCCAGAAATAATTGAGACAGCCAGTGGGACTAATTTTCAAAACAACCTCATAGTCACTTGGGCCAAAAAGCATGGCATTGAGTGGCATCCTTATCATGCACTGGTCTCTGGGAAAATCAAATGGAACAATGGACTGCTAAAGACTACACTGAGAGAAGTGGGTAGTGGGACCTTCCAACACTGTGATACATATTTAGAAAAGGCCACCTGGTTATTCACAGAATCACACAAAATCCCAGACTGGTCTGGGTTGGAAGTGACCCCAAGGTCATTGAGTTCCAACTCCCTGCCACAGGTAGGGCCACCAACCTCCAGGCCTGGATCTAGATAAGGTTGCCCAGGGCCCCATCCAACCTGGCCTTGAACACCTCCAGGCTTGAGGCATCCACCACTGCTCTGGGCAGCCTGTTCCAGCCCCTCAGCACTTTTTCCATGATATCCAACCTACCCCTTCCCTCCTCCAGCTTCAATCCATTCCCTCTAGTCAACATCACTCTGTATGCATGTATTTCTCCAGGTGAACATATCAGGGTCTAACTGTTCTGCATAATGATCATAAAGCTTAGAGCATGATGCATTTAGGAACAATGAGACCTCTTTCTATGTTTCCTTATATGGGGTCACTTCACACGTCATAGAATCATAGAATGATTAGGGTTAGAATTGACTCCCAGAGGTCATCTAGTCCAACCCCCCTGCAAGAAGCAGGGACACCCCCAACTAGATCAGGTTGCTCAGGGCCTCATCCAACCTGGCCTTGAACGTCTCCAGGGATCCAGGGGCATCCACCACCTCCCTGGGCAACCTGTTCCAGTGCTCCACCACTCTTAAAGAACTTTTTTCTAATATCCAATCTAAATCTCCCTCCCTCTATTTTGAAACCATCACCCCTTGTCCTGTCACAACAGGCCCTACTGAACAGTCAGGGGAACGCGGCTTAAAAACAGACATCACAAGGCCGCTTAGCAACTCCTGGCTTGACTAAGTAACTACCCTTGGTACATGTGAAAGCCAGTTTGTTTCGGAAGGTTGAATTCCTAAATACTCAAATCATACACACAACTGCTTACACAAAGCATTAGTTATGCTTAGTTCACTAACAAGATTGATGGGCGCGCTGTGCTGGAGGCAGTGAGACCATACCGCGCAACAAATGCTCTTCTCTGACAATGGCGCCTGGCGCTCTAGGTTAGATACCGGTAATTTATCACAAAGGCTTGACAAGTTTTAACAATACATCAGGTAGATTTACTCTCACTTTGAGCTTAATGTCCCTCATTCTCTTATGTTCTAGGAATGATCCTTCGGTGAGGCCCGGAGGCTGGGAAGCTGGCTTAGAGGCGTAATGGGACTTGCTCGTGGCTATCGTCAAATCTGAAATTGTTCCTTTGAATACTGTCTGCAGCCCTTAAGATGCAGACTGCAAGACTTTAATGCCACCATAGGGTTTTTCTCGGTAGAGAAAAATCTTCCTCTTGATATTCAGCAGTTTCTTTATGGGGTTGTTTGGTCTCTAGACACGAGAAAATCCTGGCAATTTTGATCATTTGAAGAGAATGAGTAATGCGTGGTGCTTAGTACAGTGTGTCGCTCTTCAACTCACTGATTATGCTTTATTTTCTATTATGTTGAATGGAGTGATTCTATTATGGACTATCATTTTCTCTTTTTACTGCGGTTTATTTCAAGGATTCCTGCTGGAGCCCTATCTACAGAACATTTCTAGATTACAATTGACTATCTAAGACTGTTTCAGGAATACTTAATGGGCCAACTCAAATTAGCCAATCTGAAGGAGTGAATTTTGGCCTTGAGAGCTCTCTGAATACATGCCATTCCACAAGCAAAGGGAAAAGGCTGTCTGCTGACAGAATTTCAGTAGGTGTCAGTGTGGATTTTAAGCTGGATGCTGAGCCTGAGTATTTGGGTTCATTTCTTTGTGAGTTTATCACAGTCCTGTTCTCAGTTATCAGCCCTTGGTTCAATTTAACCTCCTCTTTCCACACTGATCAAAGATTGCTGGTGATAAATAGTCACTAACTTAGATAATAGAGTGAGGACTAAGAGAAGTCTTTTGCTCCTGTGGTTGTAAGTCTCCACAAAACCATGACCCAAAAATGCTGCCTGCGTATCTGGGGACTGTAACAGAGCCACACATCTGGCCGAGGCACGGAGATACTTAACATCTGTCCTCATGCAACCTTCAGCTTTCTTATCTGGCAGGAAATGACAAGCCCTCATGGGAAGATCAAAAGAGCTCATCTCATCCAGTTCATCAACATTTGGGCCTAACCCCAGTTGCTGTCAAGAGTACATCAAAGGTAAACACAAGAACAGACAGGCAAATAATGGCCAAGAAGAAAGGTGGGCTGCCAGCGAGAGGCTGCCTGATCTTTGGGGAATGATACACAGTAACAGCCTTTAGAAAGGACATTGTGATGGGTGAGAGCAAACACTGAGCAAGGTAAAAGGCAGCAAGGAGACAGTTTACAGCAGTTTATTCCAGATTTTGGTCAATGTTTCTGCACATTTCTCATCTGATTGGTTTATCTGACTCTAATTGCTACATTTTCAAAACTTACGTGATATATACTGTCAGAAAATACACTGCTTATTGATGGGACTGAATTCCAAAGCATCCTCTTCAAGCTACAGAATTAACTACTTTATTATGTTCTTCCTCTTTAGCTTGAGGAAATTATAAAAAGAGCAAAATTATAGGCTGGAGGCATATCTTTACCCCCAAACCCTCTTCTTTCACTAGTTATTAAATCTTGCAAAGGTTTTAATTTCATAAACTGAGATGGATACAGGCACACTTATTCAATAAGTTGTCTTTCAGGGATCATTATTAAAATATCAAAGAATGATTGAATTTTCCCTCTGCGTGGTTTTAGTGTTTTGCACTGTCTGAGACAGAATTGTTTGTATGTAAGTCACAGCTGAAGGATGCCCTGAGAAAAATGTCAGTGTGGACCCAAGCTTTTCTTGTCTATTTTCTAGGTGAGTTTCATTTGAGTGACATTTATCAAGTACAGAGAGGACCAGGGAGATTGATATCCATTACAGAGCAATGCAGAAGCCCTCAGGAAATTAAGACAGTGATTAAAGAGAGCATGGCACATCCTGACCAGGGCTTTTCATATCGATTAAGCTTCTCACCCTTGCAGAAGAATGTAGGTTAGGCTGGGAGACCAACGAGGTCTGTGTGAACCTCTGAAGCTCCACCTTACTGCAACCCCCCATGACTAGCTAGCAGCCTTGGGATGTGTTTCCCTCTCCTCACTGCTACATGACTGTTAAGAGATGCCTTTTGCTCCAGAGATGGTGGATTTCAGGGTATTTTTATTTGGCACTGCATTCCCTTTTGGGGGAAGAGCATAACTAGCTATTTCAGAAGGGGTTATGCTTACTGTATGTGAAGCATGAGCTTGTTTGTTTGCTTGTTTAAATGAAGATGGAGTTAAGTGCATGCTTAAGTGATTTCCTGGTGGAGGATCCAAGTTAGGACTTTGTGATGGTTATTAAGGGGCCATTAGAAAGAAAAGAACAAACCCCCCAACCAGTAAGGTCACTCCATGTTTGTTAGCAGCCCAGAGAAGAATGTGAGTAGCTCTCTTCTTTCTAAAATATTCTAGTGCATTCCTCCAGTCGTGCTTTCATTGGGAAATAGCACTTCACAAGGAGGCCTTGGTACATGTACCTGTAAAATCTCTTGTGTGTTTGATGTTGGTACTTCTCTGAAGATGTATTTTTTTCCAACACAAGCCTGAGTCAGTAACAGACAGCTCAGAGGAAAGGCTGAGCTCCAGGAACAAATACAGCTTTCGTCTCCTCTCTTTGAGGGCTTTGGATCGCAAAAAGAAACGTAACCTGGCTGTTCAGCGTGTTTCTGTTCTGCGTTCAAAAGTCTGATGTGGAGGGGACCAAGAGCTGGTAATCGGTATTGAGTTAATTCCTGCCTTCATTGTTGCTGCCTTGCAAACTTCAAAGCAGAAAAGCTACTCTCTTTACACCTACAAGCATAATTTCCAGAGCTGAAGCAGGGTACATTTCACATGCAAATTCAAGAGCCTGCCTTATCTGAGAGGGTGGACATGCCGTTTAATGGGACAACAGCACCTCTCCTTCCCAGAAGGGGAGCAAGGGAGGTGAAGTAAAATGGTATTTTTTCTGTTGTTTTAGAGAAAAAGAGGTGTACCTTTACAAAAGGGTAAAAATGCCACCTTGTGCTTTGTTTTTATGCTTTGAATTGTGTTGAATGCTGGAAAAAAAAAAGTAGAATTCCGTTTACCATCTAGAGCCTTATATTACATTTTTCATAAGCTGTTGGAAGCATAATGCAGAAATCAAAGACTTGGCAAAGGAGCAGGTCAGCTTTACAACCTTCCTCTTTCTCAGGCATTTGAAATACACAGATTTGTGCACATTAATCCTGACGTTATTAATGCAGTGGGAAAACAGGGAGCAAATTTATTGTGTTTATGGTTCTCACTGTTGGCTTTTTTTTCATATTCTCTTTGGGACAGTAATTCCTCTCATTTGTTATTTCAAAAGACTACTTCTTGGTCTTGAATATCAGTGAGTTTTTTTCATTGACTCTAAAAGCAACATTATTGGGAAGGAAATTTATTCAAAGCAGAGAAGAGTGACTGCCAGGGGGCCAGGCAGGAGTGTAACTGTCGGTATGATTTAGGCAGGTCACTTGGCCCTCAAGTGGTGCAGGATGCTATGTGTAAACATAAAAAGAGCTGAAGCTCCTAAGTACTTGGAAAGTTGCATTTTTTTCCACACATTAGTTTCCTGTGTGGGTTGTCAGGTGTGTGGGCAGCTTTTTAATGTGCTCAGGAAAAAAAACTCAGCCTAGTACAGAGTGTTTTTGGGTGAAGGCAGTGCTTTTCACTGGATGCATTGCTGCTGAGGCTTGCTCTCCTCAAGCAGCAATCAGGGAGCATGTTGCTGTTCAGGCACACAGGGCAGTGTGGGCTGGCCATCACCTCCCTCCACCCCAGATGTCTGCGAGAGAAACGACTGATGACCTCTGCAGAAACTGATGAATTCATTATTAATTGCTGTGGACACAAAGTCTGATTAAAATCAGCCTTTATTAAATTAAATAAGCTCCATCTGTTAATAGTGTGTGTGCCCTTCCACTGAAGACTGAGAAAGAAAGTCAAAGGGAGCATTTTTCAGATTATATTCTTGTTTCAGTTGAAGTGCAGAATAGAGAAGTGGCTCGGTCCTTATGTTTAGGCCAGGTCACCCTAAATCTCCTGCCTTTAATGAACCAAACCCAAACCCCAGCTCCAGTGTCAGTGTGAAGTGGGAATAGGAATAAATATTCAGATTCAGTGGAATGAATCTTAATGGTTGGGCCCCTGCTCTTTGGGGTTGATGATTAATGTGAGTCAGGGACTAAAATCATATTGTGGGTGAAACAGACTTGTTGCTCCATTCTCATTCTTCTTCTAAAGAATTAAATGTGTTGGGATGAAATTTCTACTGGGGTTTTCAGGTACCTCTGTGGGAATCTTAATGTAAAGACAGATGTAATTTGGCTGGATGCTTTTCTCCCTCGATTTCATTCTGTTTTTTCATGCCCCTCAGATCCATAGTCAATGAAGTACAGAGAACTTGCCATTTGTGTTTGCATGTACATGTCTACCTTCCCACTCAATGCAGCTTTTAACTCCCCCTTTGATATGCCAGCAAGATGATGCAGAACTGGGTTGTAAATGTGGAAGAACCTTTAGTAAAAGAAACCCCAAGGAGGGGAAATTGGCAGAACTATGATATAGCTGATAAGATAGTGGTGCCTGTTCTCCATATCTCCCTTCCCTTCCTGGAATAGCCTCTTGGTGTATTCAGATTCTGGGTCTGAAAGGGCTGCTTGACACTGTTTACAAATTAGCCCAGATGAATTACTGCTACAAATGACCCCTGGGCAGCTTTCTGATAGACCTGCTGAGCTAAAAAGCCTTTGGGTGGATAAAAGAGAGCTCTGGAGAGGGTGTGGCATCTCTGAGTCAGTGATGTTGTCACATACCTTCTGCCACCTTCTGCTTTCTGTGCCATTGAGCAAGCAGCACCGAAACTGTGATGCCTGGATGAGGATACAATGCAGCACAGTATGGTACCTGGGGCAGTCTGTGGTCATGAGGGATGCTCTGGCTTTTGGTTGACTTGTGTGAAGGAAGAAGTCTGAGGAAGCAGAAGGCATCTGAGTCCCACATGAGAAAGAGTGAGCAGATGCCATGTACGAAGGGAGAAGGATGCTCATGTCACCTGATGTCACAACAGGATTTTCCCTGCAGTCATGCTCCAACACTTCTCCCGCCACAGTTTTCAGGGAGCTGCTGTTTTGGGGTTTTTTCCTCTTTAATTTGAAGACTGTGTTTATGCTTTTGGTTTTTTATAGGGAATAACTCAATTCTGTCCATGTACTCCAACTCCAGCTCACTTCTAGAGCCTGGAGAATCACAGGAGTTTAATATAATGCTTGAATAATCCTACTTCCACTGAAATCAGGGACAAAACTCTCTCTGATTTCATGTAGGCTGAGCTATTTTCTGAAGTTGCAAGGCAATGTGGTTGAGTCTCTGATTTGTTTATTGAAAGTTGAGGCTCTATAAAGGCAGGAGTCCTTCCCATATTTAGCTGTGTTGAAAATATCACAAGGACATCCTTATGTGTGGTTTGTTATATTGCATTCCTTGACCTTGGTCATGTGAGAAAAAATGAATTTTTGTGTGTAAGTAGCAGAGGTAAACATAAAATAATGTTTTGAGGAGATTTATTTTAGGATTGGGGAAAAAAAAGCAAAAGCTTTGTTATATATTCTGTCTCAGCAAGAGGAGAGCAACTCTTATACAGTGAGGTAAGAAAAGAGAGAAAAGGGTGTAATTAAAAGAAAGTTGAACTTCAGCTGAACTTTTCACCAGATACTGGAATATTGTCCCAAAGGATGTGGTAAAAGTGTCACTGTCTGAGTCACTTCTAATAGCACTACACTGAATTTCTGGCCACTAAAGCAATGTACAGCAGTGAGCAGGACCATTGCCCTTCCTCCACTCTCACTGGTCTTTTTTTTTTTNTGGTTTTTTTTTTTTTTTTTTTTGCACGTTTCTGTGATAGCATCTGGCCTGTTTTGACAATTCCCTTATCGGAGAACAGCCCTGTCCTCCCTGTCAGGTCTTCCAAATCAGTAACACTTGGAGAGATAGGACTGCTCCCTGGCTAAAGTCAGGTCTCTATAGCCAAGAAAATTTCTTTGCCTTTGAATTTAGGATGAAAACTCCTAAATCATGAGATCAACAATACTGAAAAAGACCTGGGGTCCTGGAAGATGTGCACCTCATAAATCATGATCAATACTAATGTCTGAAACAAGAGCACTCACTGGCTACTTGGAGAAGAAACCACAAGTGTGGTAAGCACTGAGCAAAAAAGCCAAGTGTCACAAGTAAGACATACATACAGTACAGACACTGGGAAAACAAGGCAGGAATCTTTCCCCAGTGCAATTTAGAAACAGCCAAAATACAGGCTGGTACTAGATAACTGCTGCTGTGTGCCCACAGAACTGAGAGGACCATCATCAGCTAAGTGTGCCATGGACTTGACCAGGGTTAACATAGGAAACCTGTGGGAAAATGAGGCAAGAAAGGAAATCCCCTCAAACTCAAGGGAGAGGACTGTGGGATGTTTATTGTCAGCTGAAGTCAGCCCAAAAATCTGTCTGACCAGCAGCAGGAATCATGTCACATTATTTTGAAAATATTTGAGCTCAACTCACCATTGTCCTGATAATCCTAATCAATCCTACCACCTCTTATTGTGGTTGTTGTGTACCTGCCTTCTCATAACCATCTGTGGCACTGGGAAGCAGTGTAACTTCATCTCTGTCACAGGGCCTTCAAAATGAAGAGGTTTTTAACCAAATGGCTAGTATGATCTGACTTCACTGGGTGCTTAAATCCCAACAAATGAACAAATACTTCTTTTGATCGATGTCTTTGTTCTGTCTATATTCTAGTTTAGCAGATTCAGAGCTTCAATCATGTGCATAAAATTTCATACCTAAGATGTCCCCCTATATCTTAATTTTTACTGAAAGGCATAATGCATCAGTTTCTTGTGCCTGTGAGGGAAGACTTGGGTGTTGGCAGACCAATGCTGAGGAAGAAACCAGAAGCATTGAGGTTTTTTTTGGGGAAAAGTGGAAGCAATCCTAGTTTTCTTCGAGCAAGGAGCCAGACTTGACCAGCAGTTGGCCTTGGATAGATGGGCAAACTGTATTTCGGAGGAGTTTGAGAAAGGTAGTTTATCCCAGGGGGTCTTTTGGATGTTTGCTTGCAATTATATTTGTTTTAGCAAAGTGAACAGAATTTGCTCTTTGGATTTTCATTTCCATGCCCAGAGTTTAGAGTTGCAGGTACCACCTGTTAACACTATGCAAACAAAATATAATTGACTCCCGCAGGAATCCCTCTGAAAGGCAGCACCTTGGGATTAAAGTTGCAGAGCCATCTATCTAAAATGATGTGGCAGATTTAATTAACGTGTCTAAAAATACACAGGCTGCAATAAAGCCTTTGCTTCTGCCCGTGTCTGTTCCCTGAAGGGGAATGCACATAATTTTCAAAATCTTGGGTTCTGTCAGCCACCTGTGAGTTGAATTTATTGATGCATGAGATTATCATAAAATTAATTTGGACACTGCTGAATTATGAGGTTGAAAACAGGTTGAGGAGTAGTTTCTCACCCAGTTTAAGCAATATGCTGTCAATAATGTTCTTTCTAGCCCATATGTAGAGCATTACTTGATTGCTACAGTTACAAACTGTAAATGCATGGAGATGGGATGCACGTAGCCCCTTGTGGCATGGATCTCTATAGTGTGGTACTGGGGATCATTTGGAATGACTCAAATCTGAGCAGCAGATAACTGCAGACAGCAAATACATTTCACTACTTGCCACTCAGGAGACGGATCTTTGCTACAGAGTCAGAAAATGGCAAGGAGCCTTCAGTCAATATGTCTGTCTAACCATCACTTGGGGTTTCAGGCTTTATATCCACTTTTTAATTAAAAGAACTTGTTTTTGTTAAAACAGTAGTGGGCAGTGATGAAATGCAGTTTGCTCAGACTGCAGTAAAGATGTTAAAGGAAGAGAATAAATAACATTTCTTAAGAGTGCTAACATGGTCCACACAGAAGTTGCTCCTAGGGAACCTTCTTGTGCTGGCAGGTTTTGGCATTGCTTTTTGCCAGTTGTTCCCAGTGTTGTCTCTAGGCTTTAAGGTGTAACAGAATGCCTGGAGTTAGATGCCCTTGGTCAGGCTCAACGAAGCCATATTAATGGCTTCACTCACAAGCCCAGATAGGAAATTTCAGGTCAGGTTCTTCTCTGGTAGAGCTCCAACCAGTCCAATGACAATCTCCCAGAGCATTGACCAAACAAACCTAATCAGCAGTACTACTCCTTGGAACTGAAATAATGCTCTTCATCCAGACATTTCAGACCCTGCTGAAACATGTACATGGGAATGGAGTGGGGAAAGAGGCTGCAAACCACTCTGGGCACTGAAATCCTTGGTCAAACTTTAAAAATATGTGTCTTGCTGCACATGCAGTCCCATGTGACAGGATGCAGTACTGCTGAGAAGGGACTTCAGGGTTTGGAAATTGTAATTTGGGGTCTTGGCAGAGCCAAGTAGATATTGTCTATTATGCTTAATTTCTGTTTCAAAGATATTTTACTATCTAGAGATTGATAAAGTCACTATTGAGAAACTGAAAGTTTGGGATCTGCTTGATTTCAATGGCTGTTACTCTTGGAAGAAGGGCTGTAGTGCATAGACCTTATTTGGTCCTGGTTGTGATGGCTGCCTCAGTTGCCTGCTGATTATCTGCCTGTTAGCACAGCAGATGGCTGTCGGTGCCCTGGTAACTCAAGTGGCCTCCCCAGCCATTTTTATAACTACACTTCAGGGACTGGATGTAGGTGCCAAGGTGACTGTTCCAATTTTAAAGCCAGTAAGATAAGATGATTGAGAAAGCTTTAAATAAAAGCTAACCTGTGGAAATCCCTTGACAAATCATCCGTTTGTGAACTTTTACTTCCTCTTGCATTGCCTTAATCTCCTCCATCAGACAGGCTAAAGAAGGTCCAAGGGTACAAGAGAACTATTTTAATTTAGACCACCAACCTCATCCACATTAACAGCTGGGCTGTTTGCAAAGGCCTTCTGTGTGTGCCAGAACATGTGCCAGAGGGCTAAAACCTGGGTTTCCATCAAAATGGACTAAAAATATAAAATAAAAATGAGAAACAGTAAAATATTTCCTCATGATAGAGGGAGAAGCAGGGAAGACCTGTTGTGCAATGCAAATTCACATCTCTACCATCTGACTTCTCTGCCATCAGCAAAGGCCTATGCTAAACTTTAAGAATATATTTATGTCTGTACCACTGTCAGTGATTGTTTTGTTTTGTATTTCTGATTGTGGTAGGATTGCAGGGGTATTTTAGTGTGCCTGCAAGTATGTGAGCTAATCTAGCGAGGTCTGGTGGGCCACTCACATGTCCTGTTACCTGATCAGGGCTGTACGGTCGGGGTTGTGAGGCTTAATGACTTTGCACAATGTTAAATTGTGCATCCTCTTGGAGAGAAGGTTCTGGCTCTTTTTCAAGATCTATAAATACCCTGGAAGGCAGCCTGATTTCTTGTCGAGGACCGTGGGCAGGGTGCAGGCTGGGGGTGTGTACACGTGTGCTCTGCAGGGAGCAAGGCCTTCAGTCAGCCAGACTCCTTCTCTAAAGAGATGGTGAGAAACAACACAGAGAGAAACAGGCAGTTCCCCCAGGCAGGATGGTTCTATTTACTTTTTTCACCTTTAAAATACTTTATCAAAATGTCAGGACATTGTTAAATAGATCACCTGTGTCCCCCCTGTGGGTATCCTTCCCTCAGGTAGGGAGGAAAATGTCCAGATCCGGGAGATATAAACAAGAGGATTCTTTTGGAGAAGGTCTGGGGGTGTGAAGATGATGAAAATATCTAGGATTGTGACTAACAGGGGAATCTGTGAGACCTAACAGACCTCATGGCACTGCATCTTCCTGGGAGTGCACAGAGAAACACATGGTTGCCTGGGAAGCTCTGCAGAGCAATGTGCTAGGACAGAGTTAGCCCTTGTGCATGGGATTTACCTACTGCAGTTGTGAGAGCAAGGAACGATTGCTGCAGCCTCCAGGAAATGCTTTTTGTTAATGTATGTTACTGCTTTTTCCCCACAAATGGGTGCAGAGCCGATGGCTGGTATCTGCAGGCTGTGGGGCTGTCTGCAGCAGCAGGAGGCACGAGGCAGTGCACCAGGGATACCACCAGCCCCAGTGAATAAGTTCTCAGAATTGTTTTTATAGCAGACACCGAATAAGTCTTTTGGACTCCAAAGTAAATGTTTCTTCTGGAATTTCTCAGTGGATTTTTATTAGAGCTGGCTGAGGCTGGAGGAAACAGTCCCTCTGACGTCAGAGGCTTTATTTCGGGCTGTTTCCATTTTTATACTGTGCTCCTCTGGGCATGTGAGGCATTTCTACTACATAGCAGATCCGCCTGGAACTGCTTTACTCCTTTCTGCTCTGATTTAAAGCAGATAAAAGTTCTTGCTTGTTTCCAATTACAAGAACGCATTTCAGTCTAATTTCAGGTATCATTTGGAGTTTATGTCACTGGATATTTAGTTCTTTGGAGCACGAACCTTGGGCAGACCAGGTTTCTCATAAATAAGACAGCAAAGATGCTGAGCCTAATCTGTTGCTAGAGATAAATTGTTGCCCTCCCTCTCTGTGTGTGTGGTAAAATGTGTGGCATGGCATCTGCTGGCACCTGCCCAGGTGTTTGAATCTGTTTAGCTAGACTTGTTGCATGTGTTCTTCATTTATCACAAGCCATGTCTAAACTTGGCAAGTGCTTGCCTAGGCCATGGGCAGCAGCTCTGCCAGGTGAGCCATTGGTGGCTGGGCTGGGCTGGAAGTCTTCTTCCTGCAGATCTTGAAGGCAATTGAACCGTGCTAACCAGCAAACCTCAGCTATGTCCACGTACAGGCAGTAGTGGAAATGGTTTGACACACAAATCAGAAATGTCCCTTCGTTTATAGCCAACGACTCTTGGCTGAGAAAGACCTGGACTTGGGCTCGGACCTGCAAGAGACCAGATGGCTAATGTGGTCATCAGCTATTGCACCGTAATCCCACATCAAAACTTGGCTTTCCACAGAGGTCTGTGAACAGGAGTGAAATGTAGAATGTTAAATACAAAGCAAAGCAGAACCACTCCATTATAACCTGCAGTGATGGGAATTCAGTGCTGCTTTTAAGCAGCAGGGTTCTTAACTCCAGGCTTTTTCTATTTGGTTTTATTTCCCAAACCCTGCATTATCTTGTTAGGAGAGACATTATTTCCCTTTGGTAATTTCTCTTCCCTTCCTCCACACTCCAACATTTTTTAGGCTCGCAGCGCAGAGATTAAAATTTATGGTTGTTGGAGCTCTGTCTGTCTTTATTTCCCCCCTTCCCTAATTCTTCAACTCATCATGTTAAAATACCTCTAATTAAATCTGTTCTCACTTAAAATGCAGTCCTGCCTTCAGTAGGCAAAAATTACATTTGGACTCTCTGCATTCAGTCTAACCTTGGCAGTATTTCAACAGACATCAGTGGTGCTATGCTGGGTAAGATGGGTTTTGATGGATCAGAGTCCAGCCTCTGGTCCCTTGCAATCACAACCAGTACACTACTATCTGTCAGAGGTTGGTAGCTCACGTGTGAGGTTATATGAGCACAAGTACGTGTCTTGTCTGGGTCAACTGGGGCTCAACACCGGATCAACCGGCTCGGAGGGGGAATTGCAAGGAGCCTTTCGGATCCTCTGCATTGCTCTGCTCTGTTGGGGAGGGTTTATTAGTCTGGGAGTAGTGTCCAGCCCACAGTGGCCGTGGCTGCACCCAGATGAGGAGGTCTGCAGAGGTGACAGACACTGTCAGACCTGTCAGAGGTCCTGCATTACTGCTTTTTTGCTGTCAGGTTTATCCCAACAGGTCAATACCTACATAATCAAAAATTGCAGGTGGATTCCTGTGCAAGCCTTTGGCTGGTGTGTATTAGGTGAGCAGGGATCCACTTCTTGGATCAAGTCTCTCATAAGGACATCTCCCTGGAGGTAATTACCCAGCCACCTGAATTCCACATGTGCTTCCAGCTGGCTGTGGCACGTTTTCTCATGGTCTGTCCCAGATTTCTGTGTTTCTGTACACAGCTGTCTTTCAGGAGTGGCTGGATTTAATGGCATGGGATTTTTTTCATCCTCCCAGAGGTTTAGTACCACTCTTTGCATTCCTTACCAAAAGAAGAGCTGGAGGCTCTGCAGAGTCCACGTGAGAATTTGCTGTTGCTATTCAACCCTGATATATCAGCAATCTCAAATGCTGTGATAGGTATGGAGCCAGTAAATAGCTTTGAGAATTCTTTGGAATAAAAGATACATATATGGTAAGAGATCTAATTATTTTTATTGCTAGGACTGTGCTGAGCAACACTGCTGGGGAAAGATCACACATTGCTGTTCTATTTCTCTTGGGATAGAATAGGAGACTTGCTTAGACCCAGGAAAAACTGCTTCTGTGCCTGCCTCTGATTCATGCTGCATAGTTAAATGCCATGGGAAAGCACTTGTAATACAAACACTTTTGTTTATAGGCAGACATTTAATTATCATACTACAGGATTCTCAGGACCACCTGCCACATGAGATTTCTGGCTAGGACATTTAACATCAAATTAAAACAGCATCACATGCCTGTTTAGCTGAAAACCTGATAGTAGTATTTGTACTTCCCTCTTCTCTGTAAAGAGCTTCCTGGATGATATTTCTGTGCAGATTAGTCAGGAGAAGTCAGCGTGACTGTCAGCTTGATGACGTCTTTGTGACTGGATCAGAGAGCAAATATTGTGATCTGTTCAGCATGGGCTCCATTTCTTCTCCAAGGAATGTAGGTCGTTTGCTAGGAGAACTGGACATCAATGGAAAGAAAAACCAAAGTGGGTTGTTTCCAGGCTTTTGAATCTGAAGTTTTATTGATAGTCCTGAATGCTTTGGGAAAATGCATAACGGTCCCGCTACAATGTGGAAAATAATGCTACATGTTGATAACCCTGGATAAAGGAAAGTTTGGAAGCCTACTTCTAATTCTCATGCACTTTGTAAGTTTGAATCCTTTTCTCAGACAAGTAAAGATTATATTTGTGAATGAGTGCACAGGGCCATGTTTTCTCTCCTCATCCCTCTCTGCTTTTTCCTGCACCTGTCACATCTGCCTGCTGGGTCACAGTCCCATCTTTGACACCCTCTGTGCACTGGTTCCCTTTCCTTCTCCTCCTGCCAGCTCACTTTAGTCCCAGTGTCTGGGATCAGATGTGCTTCCAGTATCCCAGTGAGGGATTACTTGTTGTGGTGAGTAAAGTCCCCAAAGGTAATTCAGAAACACAGCTCCTCATGAGTCCAAATGCACAAGGTTTATGAAGCAACTAAGTCATCTTCTGGTGCTGACCTGCTGACAGTGTATACAGCAGCTGAGTGCCAGGGTTTCTCAAACAGTGGCACTGGAAAATGCAGTGGTGGCAACACAGAAATCCCTTTTCTAACAATTTGGCCATAAGGAGAAATCTGCAGGTTTCCTGGTTTGTTCTAGTGTGCCTTGTCAGGAAATTAGCCTACACCAAGAACAGGAGATGAACTAGCAAACTGTTTCACTAACATTTTTTTGGAACAAAAAATCCCATTTGTTCTGTAGAGAGAGATTTTCTTAAATGCCAGTGTCTTAAAGTGGTAAGTGACACTGCCTTGTCATCGTGCTGTGACATAGGACAGGTGAGAGTCAATCACTCCAGATCAGGACATGTGCTTCTCTGGGGACCTCCCATCCGTATTTCCTCCTCACTTCTGTCCTGTCTCTGGGTCTGGTCTTTGCTTTGTTGTGATAAACCCGTAGCTACTAGACTCCCAGGAGTAAATACAGAGGTTTATACATTTTCAGGCTTTCTGGGGCTGTGGCTGGTTGAGCCAGCCCTCCTACATGAAAGCTGGAGCTAGCTGGACTCGTGCACTGCTATTCAAAAGTCAGGCAAAGCATCAAATGTGCTCAGTGGCATTGGCAAAAGGTGGTCAAAGCAATGCAGCCCAAACAACAGCCCTTGGAAACTGCAAAACTCCTGCTTCCCCTAGGCAGTATCTTGCCTCAGAAAAGATAACATACAGATTTAATTTACCTCTGTCTTGTTTGGCACCAGTAAGCAGGAAGAGGAAAACTGCTTCTGGCTCTGCAGATACCTTGAGGTGGTAAAGCTGGTCTCTCTTTTTTTGTTTTTTTTTTTTCTTCAGTGTATGTGAAGCAGCTCGTTGCCAGGGTCAGTGGTCATCCTGGGTGATGGTCTTCATGTCTGCTGAGTGCTGGAGTGGTATTCAGGCTGCAGATGAGCACCAGCCTGCTCGATGCTGTGATGTCTGAGCTTGCTGGAGACATAAGCACAGCCAAGTGCAAATGCTGCAAGCGCAAAACGGAGCAGGGGAGGGAGAACCTGAAAGCATATGGGAGGGGGGTTGTCACTTGTTTATAGTACATTGTTTTAATTCCCTCCTCCCTTCATCCTGTGGTCATGAAATGGTTTTTTCCAGCAGTGTCATAGTGTGAGGAAATAAAAAAGCACATAGTCCTGTTGCAATGAAATCTGCTGGTGGAAATCATGTGAATGTTTTGAAAGACCAGGAGTTTCTTCACAGATTAGAGTGATTACTGTGTCTGAATTGCAACTTGAAGAACTGATCTGCCCTGTGTTGCCACACTGGATATGATGAAAAATGACCCATAGTCCATCAGGAACATAATCCATTCTTTGTGGCGCACACTGGGCGAGTGTCTTGGGATTTTGACAAAAATACTTCAGAGATGGAGGGAGAAGGGAGTTAAATAAACCTAGAGAATACCCTGTATAACAGCTGCATGGTTGGTGACAGGCTTTCAGCTTGAAAAAAACAGTTCAGGGACAGTTACCTCTCAGCAGAGTTGAAAATCTCATGTTTGAAGCAAGCACCTCATTTCCACTGTGCTTCCACAGGAAGCCTGAGGGCCCTGAGCGTCTTATACAGATGAGGTGAAGAGGATGGACTTCAAAGTCTGTACCAGAGGGATGAGACGTGAAGTCTGTGAAGAAGCTTTGTGGTTATTGTAGCTGCTGGAAGCAGGAGTCCCAGAAGGAGCTGAGTGTGTGTGAGGCAGCTGGTGGGATTGGGTTTCCCTGGTGAAGAGACCCTGCCATGTCCTTGGTCTGCTTTATTTGAGAAAAGAAAGAGGTGGTGCTTGCTCATGCTGGTGTTTCTGGGATGGTGTCTGAGCTCAGATGGCTGTATCTCAAGTTGGGCTCAGAAAGGAGGGAGGGATTCATGCTGTGTTGCTGTGGAAGCACCTGACGTAACCGAGTTCTTTCCATGAATGAAACCTGAATTTCCCAGAAGCCAGGCTTTTATTTACAATGCACTGTGACATCCTGTGGGGGCTGCTGATCACCCAGATCATCTTCTCTGCGAGGAAACCTGAACCTCACACATGTGGCTTAGAAGAAGGAAACACTTTCCTCCAAAACCACTCCCCACTTCCCCTTTCACTTTGAGCTCCTGCAGTGCTCAGTCACTGCTGGAGGGGCTGAAGGAGCTGGTACACAACCCACGAAGTCCCCAGTCTCTCAGGAGCTGGGTGACCACAGGGGCTGGCATTCAGCCTGTCCAGGGCCATGAGTACCAGCTGCATGGCCGAGAGCATGGCTGGGTCAGAGCCACACTCTGTGTGAATGAGCAGGGCACCCTTGATGCATAAGAACTTGTGGTTATTGGTGTTTGGGGTTTTTTTCCTTTGTATGCAAACTCTTTTTGTCATGAGTCATGAGTTACTGCAGCCCCAGAAACGAGATTGTTGGGAAGAACTGAGACCAGTACGATGCGGCACAGGGCCAGAGGTTGAAAGTCTTCTTCCTGGAAAATTTAATAGAACCTGCTCTAAATCAGAGGCTCATTTTTATTTAAACACCTTATTTAACATAGGAGGTGCTCTTAGGTTTTCCTAAACAGAATAATTAAAAATGCTAAGTAGAATTTATGACATAATTGAAGACTTAGTGTGATTATATTTGATAAATCCTATATACTATGGTTAAAAATGTTCTACAAAAGATTATTCTGTTAAATTGTGCATAAAATCCAAACAACTTTTTTCACCAAGGAGTATTATTTTTAAACTTCACCTCTTTTCAAAAATTGCATCTTAGTACTTTCAGTCAGCTAGAAAATGCTTGGCCATGAACCTTGTCAAATCTGGATGACTTGCGGTTTGTCACGCTGCTGTTACGCCTCGTGATTTCAGCTGACTGCAATTAATAATGATAATACTTGCTTTTAATTACTTGGGGTACTTCTCTTGTTTATTGAAGGCATGTTTAGCACTTGCAGAAAGCACCATGGACTCTCTAACCTACCATGGGGAGGGGATTAATCCTGCTGGGTTCACGCTCTGAACTCTGTGGGACCAAAAGGAGCTGGGCTGCTTTGCTTGGTAAGAGCCCTGACTGCTTCAGCCCGTGAAACACTGATGTCCTCCCCTCACAAAGCAGTAGCATGGTGTAGGGTTAAATGACATTTAAACCACGTTAGGATTCGGGTGACTGCAAAACCCCAACCCTCTGTGGGCTCACATATGCTTCAGCACGTTTGCAGCACGCAGCCGGCACTCTGTGGAACAGCCCATCGCCGGTGGAAACACAAACAAGGGCTGTCAGAAAATCTCTGTTCAAAGGTCAGTGGTAAATGACAGGCACTTAAACGTTTATTTGTATCTGTTCCACAAGCTGGAAAATAATAGGATTGGATTTTGATCAAGAACTCTGCTTTATTCCCTCCAGCCATTAGCTTGGTGGTCTCCTGTACCCTGTGATGAAGTATAGTTGATAGTAAAGGGAAGAGAGCTTTCATGGTTCGGTTTTTTTGAGGTTATTTTGCTAATGGAGTGTTTGAGCATTTTATGACAGTTAGGGTTTTGTGGTGAAAACCCAAAGATCCTCTTTTAGAGAAGAAAAGCAGGTTAGAGCTTGCAAAATATGAGAGGCCTTGCTGCTTGGGTAGGCTCCCGGGTTCCCCTTGGGACCCACAGTTATGTGTGGATATATGTATATATGTGTGTATTTATTTATAATTGTTTATTTATGTGCTCTTAGAAACTAGTAAGTTTTCCAGAAAACTCAGAGATATTAGGAAACAGTTTCCATCCTGATTCAGAAATTAGTAACTTTTCTTGAAAGAGCATTAGCAGTGGATGTGTGTGTAGTCCTACATCCCACCAAATGCCCTTCATACATGTTTCTAGAGAAGGATTCATTAGGTGTTTACCAGGCTCAAAATCACAGGACACGAGCCCACTGGCGTGTCCTCTCCTCATCAGCAAACACAGTAGCAGGGCTGTCCCATCGCATGGTGCTGTACAAATATCAGAAATACAGGTGGCTCCTGCCTCGTGGACAGTGTGATCAACTTCACAACTCAATTTCCTTGTCAGCACAACATTCCCTGAAGTGTGTTCTTGCCCTTCCTATGTCTTCACTAGTCAGATTAAGATCATCATCAAGTGAGGAGCAAAACGATGTGGTATCGAGGCGCTGCATCTTCAAGAAAGCCTCATTTCCTCTCCTTCCTGTCCACCCTTCCACTGCTCCGTTGTTACGTAGCACAGTATCTACACCCTCAGCTGCTCCAGCAGATGAAGTGAGCGATGGAGGTGTCATGCTTGGAGGTAATTAAAGGTTACTGCTCTCAGTCCTCACCCAACAATGTCCCCTTTGCACAATGTACCTTAGTGGAAACTTCAGTCTGAGTTTTAGAGTCGGTCGGTCTTTTAACTTCTAATAGTCCTTCCACTTCCATTATATCCCCTGAGTAATGCCTGCTTGGAGGACAGTGCAGTAAGTGACTTCTTCCTAATCTGATTTCTGATTCTTAGTGGCCTGGATAGATCAGCATTAGTTTGCTATTTCAATCTGATCCATCAGAGTCCTCTGCTGCACAGGGCTGCTTTTTTATATCAGTTACGGTGCAAAACCACAGCTTGATTCAGCTGGTTCTCAGTGAGCCCAACCAGGTCATGCGTGCGAGGAGCAGAGACGATGAACAGCCTCCTGCTGTACCAAACCCGGTGCAGGAGCTGAGCAGAGAGGTTTGCTGTTGCCCAGAGCTGCTGGGCAGAAAAGAGACTTCTCTCAGCTATGAACAGGGGGTGTGATGCAATGCAATGGTAACTGTTTATGCATTAAATTAATACTTTGGCATCTGGATGCTGGCAGGATTCACTCAATTCCCTTTATCACTGCTTCTGCAAAGAGTGGACTGTTTCTGAGTGCAACTTGAACTAGAAATCTCCACAACAGCAGTGCTTTTAATGTGTTTGATGGAGGTTACAAGTAAGCTGGTCATCAGACATAGCAGAACAAGGTGAACAGAGTGACATGGTGGGGACTGGCATGGGTTTGGGGATGGAATATCATTACGCTATCTTTTATGAAGTGATATGTTTCTCCCTGCTGTCCAAACCCTTACTGATGGATGCTGCTCTTGCCAGAGAGAAAACAGAGGGATACCGTGGTCTTTTCCTGACTTAAGGTGTCTAAACTTGCTTCAGAGAAGCTGCATCTGCCATTGCATCAGAAAATCCTTCCTGGGAATTAGGTGAGGTTGGTAATGCTCTGGGCATGTGTGTGGGCTCCCAAGCATGGAAGGATGCTGCAGTCAGGCGTAGTCACTACCACCCACCTTTTCTTCAGAATGGCTGGTTATGGAAGGGCACAACACTGACAGTGTAACGAGGTGAGAGTTGGGGTAGGAATAGCTTTGGGACCAGTGATTTGACTTGTTGGCTTCTGGAAAAAATCTGCTTGAGTCTGTAGTTTGGATGAATTCCCAATTTCCTTTGGGGTTTCCCTTTCTCACGGCTCCCTTTCAGACATGTTTGTTGCTCAAACCCAATGAGATTTCTTTGTTTGGCATTGCTAGACTACATGTCCAAACTGAATCTGAAATTCCACCATCCTCCCTCACTGTGTCCACCAGCCCCAACCTGCAAGAAAGCACATGATCCTCCTCAACATCCGTCAGTCTGATTAGCAGGGCAAGAAGATGAAGAAAACAACCCGTTTCATCCACAGGCTGACAGACGTAATGTTGTGGGGATTTTTTTGTCAGCAAGCAAGAAACAGAGACATGGTTGAGCTGAGTTTTCAAGGGCTGTTGTCTCAAAGGCCTCTTGAAGCTTTGCAAACCTCCACAAAACCCAAGAGCTGTGAAAACTCCTGGATATGATTGCACAAACTTGGAGTGGCATGTGCCGAAGTCAGTCCATCTGCTGCCTGTGCCAAGTGCAGAATGAAATAAGGCCATAGGCATGAATGGAAAACATCACTGACTCAGAGATCTGTGAGATCCTGACTTTGGTCTGGGTTTGGTGAGGGGCAGTTGCCTTTCCAGCAAGGTTAAGAGTAAGTTGTTTTAAGTGAAGACCTTTCTGAGTACTTCCCTGCCTGTTTTTTTCTGGCTTGGCAGCCTCGATGTTATGGAAATGTGATGTAGGCATGGGGTGAAATTTGTTGATTTTGGTATAAAGGCTTACACTTTTATTCTTATAAAGGGCTTGAGCTTGGGTGTCTGAGGCTAAAAGCAGAAGTTTCTACTCTTTGAAGTAAACAACTGTGAGGTAGGCAAAAGTGGTAGCATAGTTGTGTGCAGTACTTGGAGAATTTTCCAGGACAGACTTGCTAGAAGTATGGGAGTAATTGGTAACTACTGCCCAGACTATGCCTGGTGGGTCATGTCTTATTCTGATTGTGGGAACAGAGGTGGGAGGTACTCTGTCCCTTCCAGATCATGTTGAATTCAGTCCCAGTGATACCAGGTGTGGTTTTGGACCAAAGAGACTGAATTCCAGACAGATGTTAAAACTTCTGTCCCCTTT
Source organism: Heliornis fulica (assembly GCA_013399135.1). NCBI lineage: Eukaryota > Metazoa > Chordata > Aves > Gruiformes > Heliornithidae > Heliornis > Heliornis fulica. The sequence goes on along the minus strand of VXBZ01012460.1, from coordinate 637,765 downwards.
TTGTCTGTCCCTGACACCCAGAGCTTTAGAGTAGAGTGAAAATGTGCATGAATTGTGTGGTGTTCAATAGGTCTGGAGCCAAAAGCAAAGCAGGATGCATTCACTCATCATACTCTGCCTTTCTTCCCAAAACCTGTATCTGTTGCCTCAAGTCAGAGGTAGTGAGAAGAATATCCAGTTTCCTACACAGCAGCATGGTCTTATGTGTGTTCTCCATTTCCAGATCTTTGTTTCTGTTGCTCTACTTATGGGTGGATCACAGAAGTAATTACCTAAATGAGCCAGGCGCCAGAACACCATCAGTGATCGCGTACTCCAAAGAATAACAATGATTAGGTCACCTTCCTCACTTATCTTGGGTTCCCATCCTTAAAATAAAGGCAGCAGTAGTTTTGCTTTTAAAAGAGCAGGATGAACTTGTTCGTTTTTGAAGTGTTAATTGTTGTTGTTGTTATTACTCATACGGATGACAGGCAAGCACTTAATGGATTCTGGATAAGTTACAATAGGCCGTGACTGCTATTGTCATGAGTAGTGCAGCATAAATTTACTGTTCATACTAATGCAAACTCCATGACATACTTGTGGTCCATTCCCAACCAGTCACTGTGGCCAGGACGTCCTTAGAGTGGTGATCATTGTGTGTTACACCTCCAACCTTTCAGGACATTGCCCATCCAGTAGAGTATCTTCACATGTGCCTCCGAACAGGAGCTGTTTCCTTACCCTGTTCCCTTCCTGCCTGGCAGTGGCAGAGTCCATCTGGAGCAGTTTCTTTCTTTCTCCTTTAAATGGCACAGAAGCATCTCAGACATCCAGCTGCTGATTCCAGCTGCTATTAGAGAATTGATGCAGAAAAGCAAATTCTCTCTAAGTGTGTCTTTGCACGGGACTAAACATTGCTTGTCCTGGTTTTTTTTCTTCACAGAGAGCGTTGCTAATTATATCCCTTAATAACTTGCTAGGAGTGACCTGGGGTGCATGGGGTGATAAAATGGGAGGAGGTTTGGTGTGTGTATTTGGGTAAGTAGGGGTGGTGTCATCTTTGCTGTTGGCTCTCTGACAGGCGTGACGCCAGTTTCCTCCATTTGCAGCCATCTCACTGGGATAAGGCAGAGTTACAAATGACTCATCTTCCCCAAGAGCTCTGCCCAATCCTCCACAGGCTGAGCCACACGAGCCACACACCCCTTTCTGGTTGGGGCCACCTCTTCCCAGCCGCCGCTGGCCAGTGGCCCACGCCACCACATCCCCACAGAGGTTCTTGGTGTTCACCTCTCCCTCCTCCCAGTGACTTTTCAGCCAAAGGCCACCTCTAACAGTTGACTAGGTGGCATGTTGCGTCAGTTCCTGTACAGCTCATGATTCAGTGCTTGTACAAGTTCCATACCTGTTAGGGATGTGCCAGAAACCACAAATGTTCCTAAGCCAGCAATTGCAGAAAACCCAAGATCTTCCATTCAGATGAAGACAGCAAAGTCTGCAATAGATTTTCTTGCAAATTGGTTTCATTTCATTGCCAAGAGATGAGAGCAGGAAAAGGATGCCAAGGGATGAGAGCAGGAAAACCAGCATCTGGATTTCTAGAGCCCAGAAAGCCAGAGATCTCCAAGAGCATAATGACACCTTATTCTGCACTCAAGTTGTGTGAAGGGTACAAAAGTCCTCCTGGAAGCAAGGCCATGAAAGCATTAAGGTTTTTAGGAAAATCCCAGGCTGTGAGATCAATTAAAAGAAAACACTCCCGAGGTGCATGGGAGCAAAATGCAAACATCTCTGCAGGCGTCAGCTGGGAAATATCATTATCCAAACAAGTGTTGGCACAGTAGCAGCCACCGCGGTGTGCGAGCTGCGTGTCCTGCTGCCAGACCTCGGGCAGAAGGGCTGCCCTGCTGCCGGTGGAGTCATGTGTAACCCAAGAAGGAGCATCTCCTGGCATCCTGTGATGCCTCCCACCAGCTCTGTCTGCCAGAGAGCCAGGAATGTGTGCCAGTGATGGCAAGATTGCTTCTCACTGAGCGTAGCAGAGGCTGGGACGCAGCCTTATTAATTTCATTCAGCCGTTGGCTCAAATGAGTCGAGCTGGCAAGGAGAGCTGTGACAGCAAATGCTTGTGTAGCGAGGCAGGAAGCCTTGTTCCCTGCTTTCCTCCTGCTTGTTTGCCACCTCTGCTCTGTGTAGGACTTTAAGATCGATGTGATTTAGGTGTAAGGGGGGAAGGGAAGGGTTGAACACTTCGAATGGCTGAGGGCTGGCAATAGAATAGGTGGGTTTTGCTCAGGGGTTGTAGTTGAGATGTAGCCAAGATAGCAGAGTCTGGCATGGGGCTATCTGGAGAGAAGGAAGGAGTCAAGGAGCAGTTGAAGGGCTGGGATGCATTGCTGCCTGCTCAGGCCTGTGGGTGATGGCTTATGCTTGGGAGAAGGGCACTGCTCTGAATGATGGTTGGGGAGAAGAGGAGGGGACAGTGATGAATCGAGCCTGGTCCATTCTGGATTGCCATCCTTCTGTAAATTAAAACATGTTCCTATGTGATCTAGTCTAGATGATCCTGCTTGGGCAGGGGGGTTGGACTGGATGATCTTTCGAGGTCCCTTCCAACTCCTGATATTCTGTGATTCTGTGTAAACATCCCAAGTCAAAGCTGATGATGTTGAACTTCTTGTCATGCCATTCTCTCTTTTGCTTTTCCCCTCCTAAAGCAAAATTTTCTGACAGCATGTGTTTAACAGTGTGTGTTGCAGGCAGAGATGGGGATCCCCTTGAATTGTGAACTGTTGTAGGCACGGGAATCCTCTCTAAATAGCCTTGAAGTCATTTTCCCAACGTGCTTGGATTGTGAGTGTGTGCCAGATCCCCATAAGGGCTGCCTGGCTGTGATCAAACAGAAGGCTTAATGACAGGAGATGCAAATGATTGCTGTGGTTGCTGGTTGAAGACAGTCTGAGCAGGAACTGAGTCCTCATGGAGCTGCTCTGCGTGAGGTGGGGGTGGAGCGGGGCTGGTGGTGGTGAGGTCAGCCTGCGGTGTGCCCTGATGCTGCAGAGGTGAACATGGGGGGCAAAAAATGGATGCACATGGCTTGAACAGGGCTCTGTTCTCTGCCAGCTTTCAAAAAGGTGTGTTTGATAAATAACTTTAAGCATAAATTGAGTGTGAGAGGAAGGCTGGTGCTCTTATCTCTGCCTGGTTTTCCCACCAGCTGCACAGTGCGCAGCTGGCATGACCTCCCCCTCCCTGTGTTCCAGTACACGCTGTGACGCGCTGTGTGTGATAGGAAAGTATTTCACTGCTTGGTTTGGGCTTCTGCCTGGGAAAAATACATACCTGGCACACACCCAAGAGTTATTTATAGCAGGAGTTCCTAGAAGAAAGTGTGACAACTTCAGAAAACAAGGAATTGCAAAATAATCCTGTAGAGAACAGCAAATTACCCACACCCCCTACACACACAACTCCCTCCAACAGCCCCAAATCCTAGTGAGAGTCAGTACCCAGGGCTTTAATGAAGAAAACACCACCAAGAATCCACAGAGAGCTTAAGAGTCCTGTATGAAATGCCACTTCATGGGCAACAGCCCATGTGAAAGAACCCATGAGCTTTTTGTCCTTGTGACAAACCCTTTGGAAGCAAACCCCAAGGATATCAAGAGCCAATTCCCCAGCAACATGGCAACAGTGTCTTTGAGGTCTCCTCCACTATGTAAATCTGTGCTTCAGACTCTTCCAGTCCTCAAACCCTTCTTGGTTCTGTTGAGCATCTTAAATACAAGTTTTACTAACAGAAGAAAACACGTCTCCAGTGTGACCTCTGCATGGGGCCTGTACAGCTGTTGGACTGGTTGTTCCAACCAGGTAGAGGCGATTTTTGCATCAGGTGCCATTTCCTCCTTCAGGACTCCCAGACAGCAGATGTACCACTCACCTTGTCAAGAGCTGCTGGGCAGAGAGGTCCCAGGCTTTGTTTCTTTGCTGTGCCCAGCTGGTTATTACAACAGGGTGACCTTGACCCTTTCTGGGCTAAGGGAGTTCAGTGTATAATTGAGCAGCGAACCCAAAAACAACACCACCACCCCAACCAAAACCCCAAACCAGACATTATCTAACTTCTACGTGGAGCAGATTCCAGTCCAGCTTATCCTACTGCCTCTTTCCCAGCACTTCTCTGTAAACACCATTTACATTGTAAGTTGATGCAACCCACGCGTCTTGCAGTTGTGATACACTTACCGGTTCCACCCGCCCGACTAGTTGTAACAGGCACTAAATTATGGGGGTTTTGTGACTTGTTTACTTTATGTGCCTGCAATTTCCTAGTTTATATGAACAGAGAGGTTTTGTAGTCTTTAATTTAATATTATTCATAGATTTCATTGAGTAGAAGTTAACTTTGTAAAGCACTTTAATGGGCAGTGTCTTTTTAATTATATATGGCAAAACCTATAGAAACAAAGGAAAATTAACCCAATTTGTTACAGCTGGTTCATAAAGAGCCCTTGAGGTGACTGAGCATCACTTTCCCTTTTTATTGTGCTTCACGTTTCCCAACTCCTGTCAATTTATTTCCCAATAACCTCTCTTTCCTGGAGCAGGTTCCGCATTCAGTTTGGCTGCCTCTTCTTCAGCCAGTGCTGAGCCAAACCCAAACATCTTGTCAGTTATTTTAGGCAGGAGGAGGAAGATTGACAGAGTTTCCTGGAGTTTTCTTTTCCTGCTGCTACCTGGAAACGTGCAAAACACTCTTTTCCTGGATGCTGCTGTGTATTATGAGACCTGAGGATCCAAATGCTTTGCACGCAGTGCCTTGCCCCAAAATGATTCCCCTGTGCTCTTGGTAAGGCTTCAGACCCACTGCTTGTTCTCACTCCCATCTTATTTCTCCACTTCTCTTTGTGTCCCTGTCACAGGCACACAAACCTGTAAAATAAGAGAGAAACTTCTCTCCTCGAAACCTGGGTGGATGCCCTTCCTGATGCAGCAGTGTGTGTCTTTCAGCTGGAGGCTGCTGTTGACTCATGAAGTTCAACTACCTCCTACAATCATCTTTAAATGACCCCTTTCAATCCTCTTGAACTTTTAATCACAGAATATTAGGAGATAGAAGAGACCTCGAAAGAGCATTCAGTCCAACCCCCACTTCCAGAGTAGGATCATCTAGAGTAGATCACATAGGAACATGTCCAGATTGGTCTTGAATGTATCCAGAGAAGGAGACCACACAACCTCTCTGGGCAGCCTGTCCCAGTAATCTGTCACCCTCACAGTGACAAAGTTCCTCCTTATATTAAGATGGAACTTTCTATGTTCCACTTTGGAACCATTTCCCCTTGTTCTATCACTACCACATTGGTCATGGAGGTGACCAAGAAGCATTTTCTATGCTATACAATGGCTAAATGACTGTAGTGGTTAATATGTCTCCTTTCTGCAGCAAAAGCTGCCAGGAGCTTCGAGATAATCTATGCCCTTCTCGAGGTATCCATCAAACACTGTCTGGCACACCAGTGAAGTGTGAGGCACAGCTCTGGTTTCTATAGCTGGAATATGTTTGAGTACCAGAGAAACCATGTCCCGGGCGCAGCATTAATTAAACAGAATGGCCCTGCTTCAGGCCCCAGTGGACAAGCATCCACATGGCAACTGTGAGCCTTGTAGCAGCAAGAGATTAAGGAATTAATTGGCAGGGTTAATCTTCATGTCAGGGTTGAAAATGAATTGTTAATTTGTTTAGATGAGTGTAAAGTCCTCTCCCAGCGATGGCAGGTGGGATCACATGAGAAAAGCCTGTGAAGCTGCCCTTCCTGGGGACCTCTCTATTTAACACCTCCTGCAGACAGACCTCTCAAATTCTGTGCCCCCGACGTGTGAGACTCCTGCGTGGGGTCGGAGGAGCAGGTTGTGCCGCTCGCTCGCGTGAAGGCGTCCTCGCAGACGACAGCACAGCTGCTCTGGCCGTGAGCTGCCAGAGGGACTGGCTGCAGCCTGGGAGGCCCCTTTGCATGGAGCCTCTGCTTTCCTTCCTCACCTCGCTCCCGTCTGCTGAGCAGATCTGATGGCTGCATTGCAGGGACTGGAGGAGGCCAACCTGCTCTAGGATCTCAGGCCGAAGGGGAGAGGTGCTGACACCCAGATGCTGCTGTCAGGGCAAGTACCAGCTTTGCACACAGGGTGCAAACCTTGAGAGGTCTGTATGGACACTGAACCCTCCTCTCCTCCAGGATGCTGTGGTACAAGCATCTGTCAGATCTGTTAACCATTTTCCTTTTCTGCTCTCAATTCACACTCAGGACAGCAGAATATTTTCCATTTTAGTATCCTTCTGATCTGTTAAGGCTAATGCATTGGTCACATCACATTAAGACATAGGATAAAAGCACTTCAGGGCTCAAATTATTTAAATGAAAATTTAACTTTTACTTGTGCTCTCTTTTGTGCATTGATTAATCTAATTAGCTCAGCAATAAGAATCACTTTTTCCTTGTGCTGTGGTCTGATACATTGTGACGGGTGCAATGTGATTCTAGAGGTGACATCAAATAGGACTGGCCTATAAACAAACCTGGGACCTTTCTGGGTGTGCAACAATCCTGTTTATGATCTTGGGGCTAAAATACTTCCCTATTGACCATGCTTCAGTTCCCACCATCAACTCTTACACCCAGTCCTTCGTTTTCCCTGAGGGAGGGCTGAGGGGAGTGTGTGTTTGTGTTCCCAAAACAGAGGTGCTGCTGTTCACGACACAGAGGCACCGCGAGGTCCGACCTACCTGACGATGTGCCAGTTGTGATTGTGGTCTGATGCTCTGAGGTTGACTTGTAAGAAGTGACCCTTATGCAGTATGTGCTCCTCATTTGTCAAAAAAACTTTGTGTGTGTCTATAAATGTCACACAACTGGGTCCTGAAGTACAGGTGTGATACCCTCTTGTTGTCCCCAGCAGTCAGGGCAAGCCCCTTCTCTCTGTGGCCAGCACCCGAGTTGCGGGGGAGGCTGATGCGTGTGGGAGTTCTTCATAGCCAGCACTGTTTGTCTGGGTCACTGTCCTGCATGGGTCTCTGTCCTGCGTGTCTCTGTCCTGTGTGTGTCTTTCTCCTGCATGTGTCTCTCTCTCCTGTGTGTCTCTCTCATGCCTGCATACACCGTGTGTGTCACGGAGACCAAGTCCTGCTGGAAAATTGCCAGTGGTTGGTTTTGGTGTTGAGGTTACGTCCTCTCCCATCAGAACTTGCTGCTCACTCTGCCTGACACCAAGTGTGACTCCTTTCCATACCTGCCCCATTTCCTACTCTAGGTGATCCTGCTCTGGAAGCAGGGGTTGGACTGAATGCCCTTTGGAGGTCCCTTCCAACTCCTAAAGTTCTGTGATTCCCACTCATCCAGTACACTCCCCCCTTCCCCCCCCCTGCCATGACTGCTCACCATTTTTACCTCTGTCCTGTTTGATAAGACCAGAAATACTTCATGCTGCTCCCCTCGTCTCCATGAGCTTCCAGAGACTCCAGTGCAGTCCTTCAGTGTCAGTGAGCTGTCTTGGTGAGGGGAGAGCGGGGCAGGGGTGTTCCTGGAGGTGGGGGACACGGTACAACCAGAAGCAAAGCAGATGGGCTGATGTTCGAGTGATGCCTTTTCCTAGGTGTCACAGTTGTTGAGTGCTAAGCAAAAAAAAAAAGCTGGACATGGTACTTAGGTGTCCTTAACCTGACCAGTCTCCTGTTGGTCACATAGAGTAAGGAGAAGTTCTGCCATCAGTTGACACAGCAAATATCTTGTGCTTTTGAATGAAAATGTTTTGGGGTTGCTCTGCATCTCCATGTTCCTCAGATTAATCGAGGTATGTGTTTGTGGGTGCCTGTCAAACACCAGCTCCTGCTTTCACCTTGCATTTCATGTTCTCTTCACCCTCCAGGCAGCCAGATGGTTGAATGTCAGCCAAAACTAGGTTGGATTTCCTTTTTTCTTTTGAAGGGCCCAGTGCTCAGAGATGTATCAGTAATACAGTTGTAGTCAAGCAGATAAAGTCTGTGCTGTGTAACTAAGAGGGCCCACAGCATGTTGCTGGTGTAAGCACCTACTCTAGTGATGTCTCACTTGAGCTGCCATTTTGCAGTCCATTTCTAATGGTGCTTTACTGGTTCTTTGACTTAGCATTGCCAGTTGTCCTAAAAAGCCAGTAATGAGGTGATGCTCCAAGTACAGCTTTTGTGTACTGATGTTTCCTTGTAGTCATTTAGAAACGATGACTACAGAATTTGGAGCAAGACTGTCACCCTGTCTATGCCACATTTCAAATTTTAATATTAAAAAGGAATGACTGGGATCTTCATACATCTAATCAGTTCTTTAGAGCATCTACTTTGTGCAGCAGCCAGTGCTACCTGTACTGATGGTAACATAGGATATAGTCACCTTTAGACACAAAAGCCAGTTTGGATCCCTGTAGCTCATCCACTGCCCCAAGTAGATCATCAAAAATCAGCAGACACCTCCTAGAACGTGGGTATTTCTACTGGGGGCTTGGAGGCAGCAGAGATTGATTACATTCCCATCAACCTTGTCCACAAACACCTTGTTACATATATATATATATATATAGTAGTGATTTTACAAATTATTTTGGTGTTCCCTTTCACTGTGTCAATTGGGTGATAAATAATGGAAAATGTGATTTTCATTGTTTAGAACTTGCCTGAGGAGTTGATTGAATGATCTTTGCAGGTGAATTGCATGTTTCAACCAAGTGTCAGAGGCATTAGAACTGTGAACATGAACCTGCAGTATCTGCTCTGACCACGCCTGGCAGAGCACCTTACTCACTACTTGTTTGAACCTGTTTTAATAGACAATTAGTCAACAGAAATAATAAACATTTTTAAAGCCCTATAAAACTTAAAGAGCGCATGAAGTGGGGTAGCTCCTGTGAACTCAGTGATTGGGTATTTTAAGGTCACTTGGTGAGAGACCTCAGAATTTGAGGTTTTGTCTTTTTTCTTTTCTCCAAGTCATGACTCCTCCTGCAAGTGCTGGTGCTTGAACACATCTCCCTGACCAGCATCTTCACCTGGATTTTCCAAGGAGAGGTTTGCCACGTTCCCTCGAAAGCGGAAACAGGAAGAAGACAGCAACTGCTGTTTGTCATTCTTCAAGTCTTTGGGCTGCAGGACACTGACAGAGATTTCCTCATCTGTACCACAGCTTAGGTGAGTTACATGGCAGAAGGAATTTGTCATGTTTTCCCACGGTGGGAGGCACACTGCCTTTGTCCCTGTGTGCTATGGGCATACCACTGTTCTGATGCATCCAGTTGACTACACAGCAGAGATGTTCAAGGGAGGTAGAAACCAGGAACCAGGTAGTTCTTGACATGTGTCTCTGACTCCAAAACAGAGATGAAGAGCACAAGGTAGGTTTGACACTTTTATTAACAAAGAACCCATGGGGCTCATTCATTAGTACAAAATACAATCATGTTCCTGTATGTTAAACAGCGTGGTTTGTTTTTTTTTTTAATTTTTTTTTATTTTGTCTCTCTTAAACTGTTTCACAGTTATCAAAACAAAGCCCCTGCATATTGAACTTATTATTGTGCAAACAGTAATTATTTTAAGGATCAATTTCTGCACTAAGCCAAGTGTCAGAGAGCAGAACTTAATCATTTCACCCCTCCTTTGAAGGGCCACATGTGCTTCCTAAGAAACACATTCTAGTTGTCTTTTTTTTTGCAGCAAACAATCTAAGGCCACAGTTTATCTGCAAATAATAAAAAACAACTCAAAGATTTTAGGAAAAAAAAAAAAAAGAAAGCACATCTTTACCCTTCATGCTCTTTTTTTGCTTGACCATGTTCATACCAGGTAGCACACATCACCTATCAGGTATTACAGTCCAAAAAAGCACCTAGTGCTCTTTAAGCTAGTATTTTGAATTAACATGCAAGTTAATACACAGCCACATTACTTTTCAGGTAACTATTATGGTATCTGCTTAAGGGAAATACGCTTGTTCCCTTTCCAGGTGATGCAAATGGAAATTCTGCATTGATTGTATGGGCACACCCTCACTTAGATAAAGGCATGAGAGCTACTTCTTCAGACTGGAGATAAATACTACTTGTCAGAGGGTCCTTTCTAAACCTCACACTCAAATTTTGGTTAAAGCTGCATTTGCTATAGAAGACAATACTTGAAGTTGCAAATGAAAACGTTTAACTGCAGTTTGGGAACGTGACTCTCGTTCGGGGTGTATTTTATACTGATGCACAAGTGACTTGAGGTGAAGTGCTAGAAATCAGACAATGTAAGGAAGTCATACTAAATGAAGACTAAAAATATATATCCGTGTATGCCTGTAGAAAAATCCCTGCTTCTTATGGTGAAGACAGATTTCATAAAAAAATACTGATACTTTTTTTTTTTTAACTGCAGTTACTGATGAAATGAAGGGAAACCCAATTACTGTTCTTGTAGTTATCAGAAAGTACAATGTTTTACCACATGAAGCACCGGGTTTTAACTCCATGCCCTTCTGTAAGAAAGACATATGGAGTAGTTCTAGTAGTTCAAAATCCCCTGTAGTTCAGACTGGACTGTAAACATGTGTACTGACAACGCTGTGTTTCTGCTCCTTTAAGTGATCTGTTGATGGAGGATTACTTATTCCAATTGATGCTTGGCAGGAAGAAAACATTCTACTTTAAATGAAGGCAGCAGAAGGGCCAAGTAAAATGCTGTGCCTTCAGTCTTAGCAGCAACAAACTCTCACTGTTCTAAATGACCTGAGGAAGAAAACATTAAAATATTGCACCAAAACAAAATTAAACAGCAAAAACCAAAGAGACACACAAACAAAAATAGTATGGATAGCAAATGACCAGTGCAGCCCCTGACAATAGATCTCTAGACAAAAATGCAGGAGTAATGAAAAGCTTTGTGCCATTACCAGAGGATTTCATTCCCCTGTTGTCTGCTTTCATTTCACTTATAAGCTATGTCTATTCTGGCTATATTTACACCTCTCCTTACTCCTCCAATCTCATTCACTAACCACAGAAACCATTTAGGGTCCCTTTTAGAACCTTGAAGTATACTGGAGCTTTAACAAGACTTTTTTTTTTTTTGGTCTCAGATCTGACCTTAAGTAAATATCCAAAACAGAGGTAGGCTTATAAAGGCTTCTGAATAAATAAGTATTGTCCATTTTGCGAAGTACACCTGCTGTTGGCAAAAGGCTCCTCCCTTGCCATGCTTCTCCTTACCATGCTATCCATAGGCTTAAGATGCAGAAAAAAAACAAACCTCACAGTAGAAGAGGCTAGAATAATTCCCTTAAGAAATCCCTTGAAAGAAAGCATAGTGCATAAGCTCTTAAAGTTCAATTTTCTTTTACATCCTCGTGCCTTCCGTCCAGTAAATGGTTGCCTTCATAGTATTGCGTAATAGCTATTCTCTCATCCACGATGTCTTTAGGATCATTATGAATGATGAAATAGTACCACTTGGCAGTTGTCAGAAGGGCAGGTTCTCAGGAAATACCAAGTTAAGCTTGAGTGAAGACTTCACATTTTAGCAGTGTTCCTTTCTTAGGTGCAGACAGTGCAAAACTGAAGCCCCCTGAACACGGGAATCTTTTGGAAATGTTTCCTCACACCACGTTCCCTTCTACTACGCAACTTTTACTTCAGGAAGTTCTCAGTCTTTTTACATAAATTCTTCTGGAGTGTTCCAAACAAAATATAAATTCTTTTCTCTTCAGAAGATCCTTGCATCTCCTCCTCGTACTCTATGCAGTATATCCACTTTTTAGAAAGCATTCAGTATTTTCAGGTCCTTCTCATGTATCCCAAGCAGAGCTGCTCCCACAGTGTCCTCTGTGCAGACTAATCCAGCAGATTCTCTTCCATCGCCAAACATGCTCGTACCTCCTTCTCCATTCACCTTCACCTTTCTTGTACACAAACTCAAGTTCTGAAAAAGAAAACTGTTTCCTTTTTAGCTGCACTATCAGCTTAAGCAGCAGAAAGATTTAAGACATTCAATCACAATGATGCTCGTTACAAATCCTCTTCAGAGCATGAATGAAACAGGCTGAATTTCTTCTACTTCAGTTGGATGTGGATCAATCTACAGAGGGAAGAATGGCAACAATTACTGCCTGTAATTCTTATATTTCTGTATGTGGGTTTTTTTCCCCCCCATCTGACAATAAAACCACCACCTGCTGTTTATTATTTTACCTCTGAATAAAGAGGTGGAGGCTGAAACCGGAACTCCTGTATGTAAGCAAAGACAGGACAACACAATTGGTCCTCACAGTCAATTGGTGGTGGATAAGCAGGAACATGTCTGGAGAACTCTTCCTCAGACACTACATCAGCATAATTTGGTGGTGCTGAAACACAAGAGATGCCACTGTCAGGTTTTTAAACTATTCACTCACAAGGCAACATACATATTTACACCATTCAAGACCATGAAGACTGTATTCACTGAACACTGTGCTATTGTCAAATTGTATGAAGTGCACTGTATTCATTAATACTCCAAGTAGAATTATGTTTGAGTAAGCTTCAGTGATTCAGCAGGAATGCTACCAATGCTTTTAGGGCTACTCCAACAACAAACCTGCCACTCATATCAAGATACATTCATCAAGGATTAAGTTTAAGGTGTCCTCCATTGCTACCTCCAAAGTAGCCTCCCCACTATCAGAAGTTTGTTATTTCAAGACTCAGATGAAAGTAGTCATGTAGTAAGAGAAACTTAAAGACTTGAGTTAGGGCATCCTCACCTATCCTTTCCAGATCTTAAGATTTATATGCCTATGATTAAGGGGCTGGAGCACCTTTCCTACGAGGACAGGCTGAGAGAGTTGGGGCTGTTCAGCCTGGAGAAGACGAGGCTCCGGGGAGACCTTCTAGCGGTCTGCCAGTACCTCAAGGGGGCCTACAAGAAAGATGGGGAGAGGCTGTTCAGTAGGGCCTGTTGTGATAGGACAAGGGGTGATGGTTTCAAAATAGAGGGAGGGAGATTTAGATTGGATATTAGGAAAAAGTTCTTTACTGTAAGAGTGGTGGAGCACTGGAACAGGTTGCCCAGGGAGGTGGTGGATGCCCCATCCCTGGAGAAGTTCAAGGCCAGGTTGGATGAGGCCCTGAGCAACCTGATCTAGTTGGGGGTGTCCCTGCTTCTTGCAGGGAGGGTGGACTGGATGACCTCTGGGAGTCAATTCTAACCCTAATCATTCTATGATTCTATGATTCACTTCTCCTGAGTCATACTTTAATGGCCTGCATGCCTAAGTAGTGCCCTTACACTGGCACTGCTACCCCTCTGTTGTAGGCTGTGCTATGCTGTATTACAAAGAGTTCAATGTGTATTACCTTCAGGGTGTTCTGGCATGGTCAATGCCAGCCAACTCATATCCATACTGAACTGGCTGGTAATGCTGGAGTTTCTGCTTGAAAATCCAATACATGGAATAGTGCCAATCACCAGAGGCATTTCAATCATCAATTTCTTAGCACCAGGGATATGGATATACACCTATGAGACAACCCCCAAATAAAAGAGAAACAAAACACATCATGAGACCTCGTTGAATTGCTGCTCCTAGAAGCTACCTTAGTCCCTATAGTGTTGACTACAAGAGTAGTTTTCTCACCCCAGATATGGTTAGCTATTATGCTGGCAGCTTTATTTTCCAGCACCTTCTTTCTTTCTGCACCTTGTCTCTAGATGGCATTAAACAAATACAAATCAAGCTGGCCAAACTAATTATGCACTTCATTTTCAGTCCCATCTTCTCACTGCTGAAAAGAATCACGAGAGGAATCCATTCAGCTTGAACCACCTTCACCCAGAAACATCTGCCGGTCTGAAACATAAGCAGCTTCTTCCTCATAAAGACTTTTTCCTGCTTCCCCATTATTTCCCCATTATCTCTCCCTTTCTGAAGCTCTTCATGATCTTCAGTCTCCCACTTATATATGATATTTATTTGTATTTATTATTCCCAAATGCAAAAGCCTAGCAACTGCTCAGTAGCTAATAATCTTCTGTTCCCAACACAATGTAGTATTCAAGAGTACACACATCTGTAAAGAAAATCCATACTTACAGCTAGTGAATATTCTACTCTAATAATACAGCAGTCAAGTATAGAGGGGGATACAGGTGGGATTTTCAGAGTTTTCCCATTCCAGGTATCTGTACTCCCAGAGGCAATATGGTTTCCTCGGACATTGGCAACCATCTGACGGAAAGTTTTTGTCTTCCCACTGGCCAGGTAAGTTTGTGTTTGGAAAATGGCGGCTTTTGGAACAATCAAACGGGAAGAGCAGTTCTCAATTTCTGCATAGATTGGTATGGCTTCCCCTTAAAGACAGAAAAAGTTCAATGAATGATTTGTATTTACCAACTTTCCTCTGGAGTATCAAAGCATGTCAGGCAGCATAGACAGTGGTTTGTGATCAATACTTGTTAGTTTCCTCCAGCTAGATTTTTATTTTTCCAGAGTGGTATCCAGGCAGAATTATATCCACCTACTACATTACACATATAAACTATTCATTTTGAAACATTAAATATGAACAAGCTATAAAAGCTTTACTTGCAAATTACACACCAATTTCCCTTTATACACTTCTAACCTAATTTCAGAATGCTTTTATTTCCTCAATATATCTAATGGTATGAAGATGGCAAAGAAGCTGCTAAAAGCTCATTCTTACAGACGTGTTTCCCTTTATACACTTGATATAAACCCCTGATTACATCACCAATTAAGTATTTTATCCCAAATAAAAGCATTTTAATATTCTTTATACTCAGAAGTAAATGGCTCTTCCATGAGATTACTGACTAACAGGATTTCCTTTCAATTTATGTTCCCAAGGGGGGGTGTGAAGGTAAAGCCAATACAATTTCTGTTAAAGCAAGTTCATACAGATCACAATTTACTACCTACTTCACTGAACTATTCTTTCAACTATCAACTGTTGATTTCAGAGAGATGAAAAGAGCCCTATTAGATGCTTAATTCACACACTGAATATGACTACTCTTACCATTACAGTATCCCTTCCTCTCAATTTTGGCACTGAGAGACACTGGCCCAGAAGTGAAAAACCAACAGCCAACCATCTTCTCCTGACTTCTTAGAACAGGCATCTATAAAATATAGAGTATTTTAATTTTATGGCATAAAGCAATCAGTCACTTGCAGGTTAATGTTATGCATATCTGTTATTGCAATCTAGCTCCAAGATCCACTTGATTTCAATGCCTGTACTACTCAATGCAGCGGGAGTTTTGCCACCCTGTAAAACAGAACCAAGGTTTGAACTGCCTGAACACGTGGCTGTTGCATACTAGACTGAACTTAGGCCACTATCCCCCAAAACTTTTGGCTTGTGACAAAAACCATCTCAATTCTTTACAGAATGAATTCAGCATCACACCAGGTGGCATTTACAGAGTCTGCAAAACTTTCATTAGAATAAATTTCCAACATATGAGTACACATATCACTGGTCCAGCCAGGACTTAAGTAACTTAAAATTATTTACTGGGCACTAGATTCCAGTTAATATAATTATGAAGCAAAGAATCTGTGATGCTTTGCCCTTTTTTGATGCAGCCTTGTAATCATTAAGACAGTCACTGCCTACTTTTTGTGCCCCACAGACCTCTCCTGTGTAGGAACTTAAGGTCTACATTATCCTTGCAGTATCTGGAGATGCTCTGTTATACTCCTAGCCTACACTGTTGAATATAAACCCTATATTTTGCTTACAGATGTCACTGCCAAAATACTTCTCTAAGGTCTCTCTAGAGAGAAAGATTAAAATGTAAGCATACAAAGAGGGGGACAAAAAATCCTGCTCAAAACATCTCTTTAGCTACTGTTCACATTATGATGAAATGTTAAAATTATCCTACTATTTTAAATAAAGTAGAAATTACTCATTCATATTTAAATGAATAACCATTTAGATCCAGTTGCTATCATGGAAGTGCAAGGTATAATTTTATATTATTTTCATAATACGGGTTGAGATAAAAGAATCCAGCTCATTAGCTTCCATCTTGCCTATTTTCTCATTACTTAATGCCTGATCTTTCTTATTACTCTACAGTATTTCTAGTGACTATTAGAAACTCAATGCTTTAATGTGGCCAAATCTGTCATAAGGAAATAACTGAAAAGATCTCTGAAGCAGCTGCATACACGCACTTAATGTTAGAAAACGACATGCAAAATGGAAGGATACGTAGCATAATGGCCAGAGCATAAATGACAGGCTGGGCATGATTAATACTCTTCTATAATTACTGTTCCTCAACCCACTATTATTGTAGAGTTTAGGACACTGCAGCCCTGTGAATGTAGTTGCTCTGGTAAGAGTAACTACTCTATGCTTGTGCATGATTATTATTAAGCCTTATTTATGCATCTGAAGCCTGCATAACTTTTTGGCAAGAGCATCCCTGCCAGCAGGGATGTAATCAATGGTATTAAAAAAAGCCACTCTGTTTGCTATTCACACAACCTAAGATCATCTATTTATAGAGAAGAGCTTAGGGAGCTTATATGCTTTCAGAAGTCAGAAAATGACACTCCAGAATAACATGAAATGGTTATGGCTGGATGTGAATGCTTCTTGGAAATTATTATTTTCTTTGCAGCTGGCTTTACAGGGGGGAGGAGGAGATGAGGACCCTCTTACCAATAGAGCTGGTGAGTTGACGTCGATATGGCTAATGACCTGAAGCTCTGTCTGTACACTTTGATCAGGTGCTGCAGGCCTCTCCAGAGTTGCTTTCACGTAGTACTGAATACTGCCATACTTTCCAGCAAAAGAGGTCACCAGAGGTCTGAAACAAGCAGCCATAAAAGCATTACTGTGAGTATAATTCAGTTCCAAATGCAAACACCCCCTGCGTGTATAAATGTTCACCAATTTACAGCTTATGCTTTTAGGGCCTTTGGGAACCTGAAGCAAAAAAGGAACGTTTACGTGGTGGGTGATTTCAGACAAACATAAAGCTGACCTACTGGGTTGATTTTTTTTTAAAGTACAATACACAAAGCAGTGTCCAGCACAATCCCTTCAGGTCGGATTATTTAACTTACTCTTGAGGGAGTTGAAAGCTGAACGGAAATTCATGTCTTCCATCTAGAAGAATTAAGCTTTCCTCACCTGTAGGATAAAAAAATGAATAGTATGTTTTAGTTATTCCATAAATAGAAGAACAAAGCAGGCGTTTTTATAAATTATTTATGTATAAAACCACCCAGATGCAAGGGGCTAGAAGTTTTTATTGATCCCTGTGGGTTCTGGATTGGAGCCCATGCTTTATTTATGCTGTGATTTCAATGGAAAAAAAAATCAAGGAAACACAGAGACCTTGAGTTTGAGTTCAGGACTCTGGCCAATTTCTAATCCAAAATGGCTTCTGGAAAGCATAAAGTAAGTCTCTTTTCCTTTTCAGCAGGAAGAGTAAATTAGCTGCTGCCCATTAACATTCCAAATAACTTCTGCTATAAAAAGGCTTCAATTTAAGGTGTTATGAAATGCTATTAATAAGTCTAATATGAATATATTTATAGAGAACCTTGTATTATAGAATTTTTAAAGGCCTAAATTTACTTCTCCTACAGATAAACTTGACAAGTGTTTCACCCTTACAGAACGAAATGCCCTTCCCCTCGAATTTGTCAGTACTGCCATAGCTATGCTGCAGTGCCAGGGACAGAGCAGCCAGCCAGAGACCTCTGCAACAAAGAGCTTCCTCTGCTGCCCTAAGCCATCGCCAAAGGAGGCCGACTGCTTCCAGCGTCTTCCACGGGGGCTGCAGCTTCCCAGATGCTGCTTACGGAGCACAACGAACACCCAAATGCGCAACGTGCTTCGTGGGAGAGCCCCTGCGGGAACCCAGCGTGTAGGAAACCATAGACCTGCAGACCTTCTTCAGGCCTCGTTCTGCCTTTCCCAGGCTCTCCCACAAGGAAGCGAGTGGCCACAGGACGAAGCTGTAACAAGCCTCCCCGGGCACGAAGGTGAAGGCTACACCAGCAAGAGGTTTCGAGGGCGGGGAAGGGCTTCCCGCTGGCCGGGGCGCTTCACGCCGTTTCTCAGCACGCAGGTCCGATGCCGGTTTCTCCTCGCAGAGGGTTTTACCCCTGAGCTTTTCCCTTCTCTAGAAAAAGGAGATGAGGGCGCCTGGCCGCCTCGGGGAGCCCCTCCGCTACCCCCGGGGAATTGGGTAGGCGGATGGTGCCTCGGAGCCGTACCCCAAGGAGGGACAGCCAGTCCCCCCCGATCCCACCCTCGCTGTTACAGCGGCCAGTTGGGAAGCCTCTTCTTAGGGCCTGGCCCGCACCCCGCACCGCCACTCCCGCTGCACCCCCCGCCGCCCCTCACCTTCGGGCGGGTCCCGCAGAAGGCTCTGCCGGATGTCCAGGTACCGCACCTCCGCCTCCCGCCGCGGCCCCGGCCCCGGCGCCCTCACAGCCTCCCCCCAGGTTCCCGCCCCGGGGACAGCGGCCGCGCTCTCATTCCAAGCGACGCGTGCTCGGCCGGCGGCCTCCAGGCGCAGCCCGCGGAGCGGCAGCGGTCCCGCCAGCTCCAGCAGCACCTGGCCGGACACCGTGTCCCCGCTGCAGTAGCTACCGCCGCCGCGCCGGGCCTCGTCCTCTAGCACCAGGGCCAGCGTCTTCACCGTCCCGCCGGCCCCGGGGCCCAGGCCCGGCCCGGCCGCCGCCATAGCTCCCCGGCTCCGGGGGAAGCCTGGGGGCGCCTCGATGGTTCCTTTAAAACGCGCCCGTCTCTGCCAGCGCCCGTGGAGGAAAGTCCCGCCCCAGCCCGCTCCTCATTGGTCACCCCTCAGCTCTTCACCCTACTATTCGCCGCGGACTGCCC
>VXBZ01012460.1:584167-616306 GCA_013399135.1 Heliornis fulica | reverse complement strand
TGTGTTCAGTTCTGGGCCCCTCACTCCAAGGAGGACATGGAGGTCCTGGAGCAGGTCCAAAGGAGGACAACCAAGCTGGGGGTTTGGAGAACAAACCTGCTGAGGAGCTGCTGGGAGGGTTGAGTCTAGAAAAGAGGAGACTGAGGGGAGACCTTCTCACTGCTTAGAGTGACCAGACAGGAGGGTGGAGAGAGGTGGGCGATGGTCTCTTCTGCCCAGGGACAGGGGACAGGACAAGGGGAATGGCCTCAAGCTGCACCAGGGCAGGTTCAGGTGAGATGGGAGGAAGAAATTCTTCGCCGAAAGAGCGGGTGGGGGGGGGAACAGGCTGTCCAGGGAAGTGGTTGGGTCACCATGGGGGGATGTATTTAAAAGATGAGATGTATACGAGGTGTTCAGGGATATGATTTAGGAGAGGATAAAGGACAGTTTCACTTGATGATGTTAATGGTCTTTTCTAACCTAGTGATGCTGTGAATACCTGTTACAAAACAAAACGCATCACGTGTGCTTGACAGATACTAAAACTAATTTTGTTCTCTGAAGTGTCATATTCTATGATTACCTGAGTTGGCAGTCGTGCATCTTCCTGAAGGTGTGTGTGGTGAATGATCTGCCAGCATTTCCATTGGTACCGAAGGAGTCATTTCCCGGTCCGAGTCACCTGCCTGCCTGAAGTTTCTGACAGTTGCATCTTCCTGCATTCTTCCATCCCTTCAGAGTGCCAGAAAATATCAGCCTGGTGCTTCCCATCTGACTCAGACAATTACTGAAATTAGCAAAAACTGTCTTCCAGACTCAGAGTATTGGCTTTTAAATATTTGACAAGGTAACACCAGGCTTCCTCAGTATCCCTGGCATACCTTTGTGATATATGTCCTGTGAAATATGGGATGGTGTTTACAGATACTTCTGTGATGAAGAAATTTTCTTTGTAGAGAGCAAGGTAGGCCTTTCAAACCCCTTTTGTTGGCCACAAGTTAATGCACAGCTCTCTTAATTGATAATAGCCTGGGAAAAAGTAATGTGATTACAGGTGGGTTTAATTCATAGGGTTTATCTGGAGCCTTGGCCCCAGGTTCCCCCACTCGTGGTTAAGAATACATAACTAAAGAAAATAATGATCTGATGCTTGTTTGAGTATTCAAAGAATTTTTGGATTTTGATACCCCTTTGTGCTTTTGGAAAAGCTTTTATAGAAACTCTAGATGTTGCATTATGGTTGGGAATTGTGGTCTGTAAAATCATGCTGTTATTGTTGGGTTTAGTTCAATTAAACAAAGTTTGAAGGTATAGTTTTGGGTAAGTTTTTGGTTTTGGTTTTTTTTTTTTAATGTTAGCAAGCATCAGGTTACCTTTGTAGCTAGTCAACAGAATGATACATATAGATGAAAAAAAATCAAAATAAGCCCTCATCTCCTTTTTTTTTTTCCCTGTATGAATTAGATTTTGTATAAAAGTAATTAATTCTCTTATGGATGTTATATGACCATTCAGATATTGCCTCCTGTTTGTTCTTTGCAAGTGCCAAGGAACCAGATAGGGACATGAATAAACACACACAATTGCATATGAAACAAAACATTATACAGAATTAGTGAGAGTGGAGAGGCTTGAATATCTTGAACAATTGGCCCATAGAGGACACAATTAAGAGGAACAGTGTGTCACAGTCAGATGATACTTGTTCCGGCTGTTTGTTTGCCCTTTAATATACTCCTTTTCAGTGAGGTTCCAAGTCCAGAACTTGTTGAAATTACCCTGGAGTGATTGGTTTTCTCATGCACCCATCTTCAGAATACTTTATTGTGCATGAGGCATTTTAGCTGACCGACCCAGTGAAGCTGTAGCATGAATGGTGGAAACTACCACGCTGCTATTTTAGTCTCTGGTATAGCAGAAGGAAACAACAGAAGATGAACAGTGTGGGTGTATGTGTGTGACTGGGTATTTGTTTCAGGGGGGTGTATGTGTGAAAGATCAAGAAATACATTAATGCACTCAATTATATTTGAATTTTGCTTACTTTGCCACTTTATTCAGGACCATGTAAGAAAGAGCTGCCTGAACAAATTAATGGAGTAAAAAAATTTACAAGCCTGTAAAAGTAAATACACACAGAACGGTCTCTTTTGAGAGAATCCCCAAAACTCTGAGCAGCTCTAGCAATAGTCACAGACATTTTGAGGGTGAAGAAACTAGGAGAACATCTTCCTACAACAGCTGGTAACCTCCTAGTTCTGATGGCTAATTTGGAAATGACTGCTGTGATCAGCTCACTGAATTTAGATGGATCTGGCAGTGTAAGTTTCTACATGTAGTCGTTACTTTAAACTTATTTCAGTGTATATAACAAAAATAGGCCATTAGGGCTTTAATCTGCCAGAAGGCTTGAACATATTGTATAGATTGCAGGTTTCCACAACAGGAAGGACAACTGGTATACAACTGCTTTTGTGGAAGATCCAAGGCAAGAAGTGGTTTTAGCAGCAGTAACCGATGCCAAGAAGGTCTCTGTTTTTCAGGGTTCCAAGCTGTGAGTAGGAAGGAAGTGAAAAACTTGATCAGTATTTACTGTGCTCTTTCTGCTGAAGGGAACTGAGATAGAGCTTTTAATCATGAGTCAGACTCTGGTACTAGGGGTTTGCCAGCTTAGCCTTTCAGATCTTAGTCAATAGCCTGACGCTTCAGAGAGCAAAGTGCTATTTTTTGCTACTGGAGGAGAACTTTAGGAAGTGTTTATGAGAGCTGCTAACAGCTAATTTACGAACTGTGGTTTTCTTATTTGAAGTTGCTGTACTATAACATCCGTGCAAGTGTCTTACCCAGCACCAAACACAGTGGCTGATAACCCAGTGGCTAAAACCTCAGCGACAGAGCAGCAGTTGAGACTGGTGGAAGAGCCACGAGGCTCCGCTCAAATAAGGCCTTGCAAAGGCTGTGAACAGTGTGCAAACCCCACACTGACCTTCCTTCTGCCTAGTAGGGAGGATTTACACCTATACATCAAATTTTATCTGCAAGCAGTCTCAATTATCTCTGTGACTTTGACAGACATTAGAAAGCAGTTGAATAAGAGCAGTGTTTACCCCTGGAAGTAGATACTACAGACTCTTAAGTTCTACAAAAGCCCTCAGAATATAAGAACTTTTGTGACAGGTACTCAGAAATCATCTTTCTGGGTTTGTTTATGTAGTCAGGACAGGGAGGGATGGGAGACAATTCCTTTCTTTCCCCAGTTTCTGCCTTTTTACCAGCAAGCTCCTTTATCAATGCTGTGCCAAAAATGCAGCCCTGGAGCAGAGTATGGATTCTCCCTGGCACTCCCAATCAGCACAAGAAGGTGACCAGTGGGTGTTGGTGACACTTGCTGTCATGTGCAGTCTTTTATTGGTTTTAGTCTATTGCCACTAATTGAAAGGTCAGCCAAATTTTTCTTAGACAATTAAGTGACATTTACAGACAGAAGATTGCAAGGAGCCAGAGATGTTTTTCCAAGTGCTGCTGCAAACACAGTGCCCAGCTAATCTGATATGTCACCACTGCTAACATGCAAAACACTAATGAGTGTATTTTTAAGAATAATGCCATATGTGGTACATTGAGAAAAGCAGATATGGAGATACTGGCCCAGGAATCTCAATATGTGATTTATCTCAGTGGGGGTTTGCTCACATAGCCCGTGAGACAAGGCACAATCATCCTGAAGGCCAAAAGACCAATCCTAAGACAAGGTTGTCTCTGGGAATAAAAAATGACAAATGGCAGCATGATAACTGATGTAGAAATCTGAGGCAGAGGAGGGGCAGAGTGGGACAGGGGTCTCTTTACCAGGTCCTAGCCCGGCACTGGCTCTGCATCCCAGCCTGTGATGATGGACCACTGTGTTGTTTCATGCACTGGTAAAGAAAACACTTGAGTGACCTGTTTGCTTTAATATTTCTATGGTGAATCATATTGCAGGGTCTGTTATAGCTTGTTCCCCTAGATAAAAGGGATCTAAATCCAGCACTCAGCTGGGCAGCAGAGGACTGCTTGAGGGTGGCTTTGGCAGTTTACAGCTACTACAGGCTCTGCAAGGAGTGTGCAGAGAGAAATGGATGTGGTTAGAACATCCCTTCATTCCCTGAGGACAGAAAGGTTTATCGGGGTTAGTGACACCGGCACAATTCCAGTGGCCTCTGGAAGTGCTCCTCTGGAGGAAGAGCTTCCTGCCATTGAAATGTTTACCCCTCTGCATTTCAGTGATTCTGATTTCAAAGCAAGGTGGTCAGAAATGTTCTTACAAATATCTGTCACAAAGGGAGGACACAGATTTTTGTTGTTGAGTCAGCTCTAAACAGGAGCTGCATTATTCATGTGTGGCTTGTGGTTTGGTGTTCCAGCTCAAGGCAGTGGATAGCCAGAAAGGGAAGGGGGAATCAACAGGCTCATTTGGGTTCTTAGTTATGTGCTCCTTTAGCTGGTTCCTGCTATGGGCTGTAATTTGGGGGTTTTGTAAAGTATGCTTTTTTTTTTTAATTTTATTTTTTAAATTTAAACTGAAAAGCTTTGAGCTTCAGAGGAACCTGAACCTCACACCAGAAAACCTCCCACTGAGGGGAAGTGCACACCTGGATCTGAACTGGGGGATCCCTGTAAACAAGGCTGCATGCCTTGTGGTGACTGCAGCCTTACCAGTTCACAGCAAGCAGTGGTGTGGGATCATATCTGTGAGGAAACCCAGAGGACATATCCAAAAATCATTGTAAAGATCGTTCCAACTCCCCTGTTTGCTGGGCAGCATCTGGTAGAAGTCACCCTTGTGCTGTGTATGGTCCTGCAACACAGTGATTAGCAGAGGTATGAGTGATCCACATGAAGCTGGATTTTTTTAGCAACACCATTTCTGATGGCTGCTGTTGTTGCCCAGGCTTAGGAAATATATACTTCAGCAGAAAATTGAGATAATGGGATGCTTTATGCCAAAAGGGAACGTAGAGTAAGAGCTACAGTGGGTTTAAAGTGGCGTCAGCAGCCTGAGATAACACAAGTGATTGGCAGGACAGGAGGCAGCCTGGGATTGCAGTCGAGCTCTGCTGATGGGAACACGTGCTTTGACTTAGAACGATGTTATTTGGTGTTCACTGCTGTTCCTGCACAAGTTGAAATATCACCACAGTATGGTTTTGTCCTTAAAAAGGTTGTTTGTGAGGTGCTTATGCTTGATGTCAGATTGTTGTCATGTTAAAAGAGAAGTTGTACAAATGCATCCAGGTTCTTGATGCCTGTGCATGGAGTAGCAAATCCTCCATGACAGGAGCCTTTTTCCTTGTAACATCAAGGAGGGTTTTGGAGTTCCATAGGATCTGCCCAGTGTTAAGTCCATCTAGTCAGGGTAACTCAGTATCACAAGCTGAGTCATCCTTGGATGCTTTTGCTCCAGCCTAAAAGCCAAGCCAGTGTTACAGTCTTTATATAATTGCAGTGCCCAGCACAGGAGGGGAACAAGTGAAAGCAGGGCGCCGTCACTACTAAGGTCTGTGGAGGTAAAGCAACCCTGGATGGCAGAAAGTGGCAGAAAAGCAAACATACCCTGGAACAACCAACACATGAACAATCTTTCCCAAAAATCTGGTGACCAGAGTAACCTCAGACCTGTAAGCAGGGCATTTCACTGGGTCAGTCAAGGGTGTTTGTAGTGTCCCGGGGAGGACATCAAGCTCCTGCCTCCAGTGCTGTGGAGGAAGGTAGAACAGCCCCAGCAATGGAAGCTGACTGATAAACCTAGGTGAAAAAAATCCTCTTATATTTACTGGTAACAAGCTGATGCTGCAAGGCATGAAATCTGATTATAATTATTGTCTTAGGGTAGAGCCACACCTTTTATGAGCAGGTCCCATTATGAAAGTGATTCTGAGTCTCACTCAGATCTTCATAGGCCCTGGAGAGACCAGCACGTTTCGAGTCACGTTTCCTCCCCCTTCATGTATACAAGCAAAGCCTCTCTCAAACACTGCCTCAGAGCACGTGCCCTAGGGACATCATGGACCTTGCCATATAGGTGCCAGGATGTGCCAACAACATTACTCTTTCTAGTCACCGTGGGCTTTTTATTCATCTGGCTTCAAGGAAATGGTATCTTAATTCCAGGTAGAAACTATTCATTGCTATATAGTAAATCACTGTTTTGGTACTTTGTATGAGATCAAATCTTTCATGTTACTCATTTTTTCTAGGTATGTATCTAGAGTTACCATGCTCAAAAACCTTTCCTTTGACAAGCTGAAGAAGCTGAATCTTTTACATCTTGTATCATGATGTCCGTTTCCTCAAACCCGTGAGTCTGTGTTTAAACTTTCCCAGGCAGATTTTTTTTAAAACATAATTAGTGGGTTAACCACATTATAAAATATTTAAATATTTCTTGGATGGATTTCTCAGTAACCAGTTCAAGCTGTGACTATACCAGAAATGAAAACACTGGGCTGGCAATAAGTGGCTAAGCCTGTATTTCCTATACAGAAAGTTAACTATAGAAAGTTAAAACTTTCTACCATTTCAGCTACTGAGTGGTTATATAGTGTGTTAGACATGCATAACTATGCATGTATGCATAAATATGGATGTATAAGAGAAGAACAGAGGTGTAAAGCTCACTTGCTATGGTAACTGTTGTAGTGGATGCCAATAATGGTCAGCTAGCCGTGAAAATCAAGAGAGATAAGAACACATTTAGGATTAATACTGTTCATTTTTAGAAGTGCTCACAATGGAGTTCCTATTTTGACACTTTCTTCTGAAATATGAAGTATTAGGCATTGTTGGAGCCAGGATACAGGGCTAGATGGACTTTTAACTGCCTGCTGTTGCGATTCTTATCTTCCTCTATGGGGTGAGTTAGAATTCTTTGGATCAATGAATGTACACAGTCTTTTCTTGTATCAGAATAACATTACACATCCTCTTGCCATTATAACACACTGAAAGATTATTTCCAATGATAATGACAAGACCACGTCAATCATAGGACTTTTGTAGTGGGAATTTGCTTCTTATCACATCTTTCATGTGGCAAATGTTCCCCTTTTTTCTTCTTGAATTACCACTCAGAAGTTGGTAGTAAAATGTTCAGAATTTAAAAAGGAAAAACAGAAAATGCCTCACTTCTGCTGCCACCAGTGATCTAAGTTATACAGGCATTAACTTCTCCTGTGCATCCATGATTATAAAAATGGCATAGGCAGAGCCTACATTTTGTTCTGCTTAAATATCTGTACAGATCACAGCTTTTCCCTGATAGACACTATTGTTGGAAAACATTAGTATGCACTACCTGTATTTTTCCGTGTTCAAAGGAAGCAATCACAGAGCACTTCATTTATTTTACTAAGAGCTCAGTAAATGCTGCACTGGTGCCATTCTGCAAAGAATGTATTTTCATGTAGGGGCATTATCATTAACAGATTCTTTTCAGATTCCAGGAAGAGCATGATATTTTTATTTGGCATGATGAAGTCTGAGCACTTAGAAAATTTGATTGTTTTAAGGCCTTTCATTTCCTCCACACTTTTTTTTTTTCTTAATTAAGTTCACTGGAAATTTCAGTCTTGTAGACCCAATGTTAGACATTGGACTCAGTATATAACTGCTGAAGACACTGGCTAATTGTATCCACACAATCTGAAAAATTTAGAAATGGGTTACAGAAGATGCCCACTGTAGAATAACCACACCAGGCAATTAGCTTTTCCAAAGAACAAAGATGTAGTACAAATGTGGATGGATCAACTAACTGCTGGTGGCTGGTTAGGTAATCTGGATCCTCTGAGTGCCTTGGGAGAGAAAGGAGCCTTTTTGGATATGTTTCAAACTGCTATGGATTTAGAGGTCAAACTCACTAGGGAAATTTTAGGAAGTCCACTGACATTTTCCAGAATGAGAGAGAGGGGCATAAGGCTTCCTGCAAGTCCACGAGATTTAGGCTCCTGAGTTGGTTCCTGAGCTTTAGAAGGATTGTAAGATTTAGGTTCCTGAGCTTTGGAAATGGGGCTGGTTATCACTTCAATTTAGCACATTATCTTTCTTTTGGTTATTCTATGCATTTTTGCTATTTGTCCTTCTAATAAATAACCAATTTAAAAATAATTACATTTGATTAGTCTCTTCTAAATCTTCAGGTTTCATACTTCTGGAATTTGTAAAACTTCCCAAGAAGAATGGTGGCAGAATTGCAACATTTTGCACCTTGATATTAAGTGTATATTTCACTCAGGGCCCATTTAAAATCAAAATAGAAACTTTGTAATAATCTCCCTTTACAGTTTGGGTTATGAGAAGCTGAGAATTCCCTTAGGCTTGATTGATAAAACATGGCATTTATCCTATTCCTAGGATGATGTTCAGCAAACTTTATGACAGAGGGAAACAGCTGGTAAAGTGGGTTCATGGAAAGGTGAAGGTAATATAGACATAAAAAACAAGAGGATAATGATTTTAAAAGGGATAATAGTTGTAATAACACCATTAACCTTTTGCTTCAAATTATTGAATGTGTGGTCTCTTCAGCAGGCTAATCAAAGGTTTGCATTAACTGCAATGTAAGAGGAAGTGGCAATATACAACCTGAGGTGATTTTTTCTTTCTCCCAATTATTCACTATCAAACCCTTAAAAAAAAAGAGAGAGAGAAAGACCGACCCTTTGGCTGTTGAAGAGCCCTTCCGATTCTGAAATGAAGCTGACTTGCTTTCACAAGAAACAAACTCCTGCTTCCTTCCTGCTTTGCAAGAGTAGGTTTTTTTCAAGGGAAAAAAAGAAATAAAACCCAAATATAAGTTGTTATAGACAGACATTGAAGTTGAGCACGTGTAATGGTAGTGAAGAGTTTCAGGGCAGCCTGTCAGGAAGAGCTGGCCTGGGCTCTTTGGTGGTATCACATGGAGGGGGATCATTAGCAGAGACCCACTTCAGAAGGCAGGTGTGTGCATCACTTCATAAACCAGGTGGGTACATCCCTGCAGAGGTCTGCTAGCTCACTTGGGGTGTGTGAAGCTCCACATTGCTCTGTCCAGGTCACTTCTGGTATCTGACCAGCCAGCTCAGCCTGATTTAGAGAAAAGCTGCCCTCTGGGCATTCATGTTACATGCGTGGAGGGGTGACTAGCAGAGGCAGACTGTGCTTTGACAGTTTATTCATATGCTAAAGGGCAAATGCATTGATGGTGGAAAATTGCCATAGATTATGGAAAAGCTCCTGATGGCTTGCTGGAATTGTTCAGGACTTTGTCCAGTTGGACAAATCTGCTCTGTTACACGATTTTGCAGGTGGAGGTCCTTATTGTTCACTTAAGGCATCCATCCAAGTTGCACATCAGAGCAGCTTCAGTGGGAAACTTCCCTTCTGTATGCAGCCAGCAGGGAGAGAACCACCAGTTAGACACCCAGAGCAGGATTGTCTGACTGGCTTGCAATGTGTCATGTCAATCTAGTATGAAAGGAGTAAGTGTAAAAGGAAGTTTGCACCGTTCGTCACTCATAAACCCCCATACCATTAACAGCCCCATTCTGCGGAATCAGAAGACGGTGAAAGACTTGAGGAGCAGCGTGCCTTGAATGTGAATTAACCAGATTGAATTTAAAATCAACAAGCTGAAAGGACCTGAGATAAGAAGTCAGAACATTCAGAAGAAATGAGAACTGTTCCAGGAACTGGAGGTGAGAGAAACACTAAGCCACATTAAAAATATTCAGTAAGAAAAGAGACACCTTTTCTCTTTCTGGACACCTTTTCTTAGAAGTCGTCTATAATCAGTAACCTTTCCCAGGCACTTTCCCAGGCTGTTTTTAGTAGCTGAGTCCTTTGTTTCAAAACCACCCATTGATTCAGAGCCCTAAGTGAGACGTAATTACGATGGACAGGAATCTTGCCTGCTGTAAAGGATGTGTGAGGTGTAGAAGAGAGGGAGAAAAGGGGGTGAATTAATTTTTCCAGAAGAAAGCTCTCACGACACACGTGAGGCTGCTGTAATGTATCATTAAATACATGTGTATGTAGACGTGCAGCTCTATTCATCTGTCTATTGATCCATTTATTTCCATATACACACAGGCTGATGTACATATGTGTGTGTTCCTGAAAGATAATGAACTGTTTAGGCAGCACTTTGTCAGAATATCAGTTAAAGAGTTACATCCTTTTAATGCACAGTAGTTTAAGCAAACTCCAAGGTTCTTACTCTGCAATAAACCCATTAAATCATCTTAAATACCATGTCATAATGACAATTTGATGCCACCAGATGTGGCACTAGGGATTTTTTTTTTTAAATGCTTTCCTGGAGATACAGCTTCCTGAATTTTAAATTCTCTAGCCTGTTTGCACAGCTGTTAGATCACAGAGCTCTGCCATCTTTTTGCCTTGCATCAGTTATTCACTAAATCATGTGTGGCATGACTACAAACTCACTGCATCTAAAATGTTTAGGCTCATATCCACTTCACCCTCGTAAAGGATGAATGGTTGGGCCGTATGGGAGAGGGTGTATGAGCGTTAAAATCTGGGAGCAGTATCTGATCCAGCTGTGGAGCTCCCTCCCGGGGAGATGTTAGAGATGTAGTCAGATTACCCTCTGCACACCACTTTTCGCTGCCTAGTTCACATCCTGGATCAGTGAAAAATACACTTTCCTGGCTCTTCTCACTTTGTCAGCCAAAAAAGGTAACCAGGAGTACAGCACCACTGCTGGACGAGAGAAACTTGGCAGAGGGACATGTTAGCAAGGTACAAGAGTCCAGAAAAAAACCTTTTATGAAGAATTATGATTTCACCCTGTGTATATTTAACTAGTGAAGTAAGCTGTGTGTGCCTGTGGGAACAGATATCAACAACAGAAAGATGTTAAATGAGGAGATAAATTTGTAGAGGAAAGATACTTTCCTGGTCCAGAAGCAATCCCTAATCCAAGAAGTCCCTAATTTCTGAGTGACAGAGGGAGACCATCTAAGGAGCAAGCTGTCAGTTTACCTGACCAGCAGCACTAGACTGATCAGAGATGGGACATTGGTTCTTGTTCTGATCCAGTACAGGGGGACCATGTTGTTGGGCTGTGGGTTTGTGTGGGTGAGTGCTGTGTGATCTCAGGAGGTGAACGTGGCTGCTCTCCCTCTGGGACCTTATGTTAGACACCCTTTTTCCCCTAAAAAAGGCAGTGGGCATGTGAGAGGTTGGCAAGGATTTGAAGTGAAGTCATGAATTTTGTGCAATTAGAATGTGCTAATAAGTGTGAACACATAAAGGTGATGGTGAGATTTGGAGCTGCTCTTTGATGGGTCAAAAATCATGGTCTGTGACCCCAGGGGATCCGTGAGGGCATTTCCTAAGGGTCAGAAAATTGGCACAAGACACCAGAAGTTCTCTGTAGGTGACAGACACCTACACAGCCTAGGCATGATTCAGTGTTATTGCAATGCTGACCTCTTATCAGTGCCAAAGAATTATTAAACAATAGAAATGCTCTTCAAAAGGCTGATTCAAAGCCCAGTGGAAAGATTACCATTGCCTTGCATGGAGCCTTGGTTTGATTTGCTGTTCAGCTCTGGGGCTGACACATGAGTGTTTGAGCAGCTCTGTACTGAAGAGGGCATGAAATGCTGTCTAGATTACCCTCCAGTGAAGTGTAATATTTGATAACATCAGTAAATACAAAACAGAAACAAAATGACAACAGCATTTGAGCATCTTGTGATAGCAAATGAGGTGGAAAAGTTAAATGGATATAGAAGAGGATCCCCAGAGGTCGAATCACAGCACGATGCTGGTAGGAGCCCAGTTGTTGCCATACTGATATCAACATGTGGAGCTCTAAATCTTTTTGGATCGTGGCTGAACAGAGAGATATGCTCATAGATGCCTTTTCTCTTATACATACTGTATAGGCTGTCCTCCTTTCCTACCAGCAAACAAATAAAAACTGTGCCAGATATTGCATCAGTTTACATGGAAAAGCAATGAAGCAATTTCAGGAAAGTATTAGATGTGATTTTGGCTTTTTGTTTTTTTTTGCTGTCACTTAGCAGCTAGGAAGAGGAGACGGGCTGATGTGCAGAGCCAGACGTGTATTATGTAAACTCATATCACAACTCATTGACTGTTCGTGGACCCTCGAATCTCTCTGTTTCCATCTGTTGTTTTAAGACTAAGTTGTTTGGAGGATGTCCAAATTCCTTTCCCTTCCCCAACTTTGGTGAAGTACCTGCCTGCCTTAGGCTCCATACATCAACAGCAGAGAGAGAGGCTTCTCCAAAGAGCATGATGTGTTGTGCTCCTTCTCCCTGTTCCCTCCTTCCATCCTCTTCCCCTGACTCCCCAGTCAAGAACCAGAGTTGGTTGGGGTAAATTTGGACTATGCTTCTGCCTTCAGCTGGTCATTGTTTAGGATTAAGGTAACACAGACTGTAAGAAGTACAAATGTGTGGTCCACTGTTGGTCCACAGCCCATGACTGGGCAGCAGCAGAAGCTTCCATGTCTCAGTCTAGGTAGTAGCTTGTGGCTGATGCAGTATTTCAAGAGATAACAAGGGAAAGCCAAGCATATCCAAGAAATCAGAAATGACACAGAAGATAAATAAGCAAAGCATATAAAACATAAATGCAATCCTATTAAAATTAAGTA
The DNA here is from genome assembly GCA_013399135.1 of Heliornis fulica. Taxonomy (NCBI): domain Eukaryota; kingdom Metazoa; phylum Chordata; class Aves; order Gruiformes; family Heliornithidae; genus Heliornis; species Heliornis fulica. Next base: position 603,654 of record VXBZ01012460.1, on the reverse strand, counting down.
TGTTTTAATTTCTGCAAAGAATGACATTTTGGTGTTAGGTTTACTGAACAGGAAGAGATTACATGCATCATTAAAAGAAAATGTTTTCAAGGGCCCTTTTAAAAAATTGTATCCATGTTTGCAATTGCCATGTGCAAAATATAAAAATTGGAGGGGTGGTGGGGAGGGAGGGGGGTATGTGTGGAACAGCAAGCAGTGGAAATAGCCCATTTTGTGAATTATAGGAAAAAATATACCATCTGTGATTTAGTGCAGTTCCCAAGATCCCATCTGTGATCGAAGCACAGTCCTCGTTGGAGGCTGAATCCCTGAGCCATTCCATATGATAAAATATTTCTCTTGGAAGATGCTTGGGCTAATGGGTTTGTTTTTCTGGAATATGGCATTTCTAGATGAGCCATAAAACCCTAGAGGTCTAGTTTTGCCTCAAGTGGCCGACTACAGCTGACATCAGAAGAAGCAGGAGTGAAAGGAGGTCAAACATTTAACCACCTTTTCCTCCAAAATGTCTCTACTGCTTTTTATCAGGTCAGGTGCTTGGGTCTAAGATGTCTAGATGGTGATGTAACCTCTGGTGTCAGATGTCATGGTCACCAGGCTCCTTGCACAGGGAGGACTCACCGTGCAGCTGCACATACTATTTCCTTTTGTAACTGCTCTTCTCTTTTCAGCAGAGTAGTGTGAGAGAGAGAGATCCCTTGGACTGGCAGCACGTCACTGATGCAGATGCACTTCTGCCAGCTTCTGATGCCTTGGTGTGTGTTGTCACTGTTTAAAGGTGGCCTCTGCTGTATCAGGTATTTATACAAACCTAATTCATTCCAACCCTCTGTTAATTACACACCCATGTACAGACTGGCACAATGTCAGGTACCACTGAAATTTATATTTGAATAATAAATGCATTCACCTGTTTAATATATGTTTATATTTTCTACTCTATATAATTACATGCTGATTATACAATTATAGAAAATACTTACATATTTGGCTCAATTATGCTATTACTGAAATAATGCCTGTGATAGACCTGTGTGTGTGTGCACACATATATTTAGGAAAATAGAGCCAAGGCCAGTTGTCTCAGAGTCATCCACAGCACAGGCAGCTCCATCTCGAGTGATGTGTGCTGCCTGAGCAGACGGTGATGTACCGCAGGAGTGTGTGTGTTGTGACTCGTATCACCTGTAGGGGAATCCAGCGCCACTACAAAATGGTTTCGGCTTTATTATAAACCACCTGCGATAAAGATGTTCCTCCAGCCTGATTTCATGCTTGGCTGGCCCGGCTCTCTGTGCCCCTCGGTTCTGAGGCACGGCGTGAGGTGCACGCAGGCTTGGAAAAGGGGGGAGTCAGCTGCCCACACAGACAGCCCAGAGCCACTGTCCCCTTTAGGTTGCCTTTCCTGGTTTCAGGGTGGACATTTCACTCTCCCCGTGCATCCTCAGAACGCTGCAGGCGTCCTGCCAGGCTCCGGTTACCTGCCACGGGCGTGCGAGGGGTGAAGCAGGTTCATGTCACGGCATGCCATGTCATGGTGGAGAATACAACTGCAGCTGGCTCCCGTTCAGCCCTCTGCTCTGGGTGCTCCCCTGCTTCGGGGGGTTCCTCATCACCGCCTTAATACAGACGAATAAACAAACAAGTAGCAGCCATTGATAGCATCAGCATCTGTGTTTGCGCTGCTGCCGAGTGAAACGTTTCACCCGAGCTCACACAACAAAGCAGCCATCAGAGCAGGGAGCGGGACGGGACGCCTGCCTCCCACCTGCTTTTCCCCGGATCAGCCCGCACAGCACCGGGAGAGAGGGAGGGGAAAAAAAAAAAAAAAAAGTCCTGTTCAATGGGATAAATACACCCTGGCTTTACTGCTTCTGCTCTCTACAGGTCTTGCAGCCAAAGGGTTAAAAAGAAATGAGTGTGCTTGGCGTGCTTTGTGGAGTGCCCAGAGTCTGAACATGAATGACCAAATTGCTTTTTACTTTTTAAATTAAGCCCTCTGTCTGTCCGCACGCCGCTAGCACTGCTGTTCCATTAAATAAAAGAATTTGTTCCCACTCTTATTTTTAATAGGGTAAGACCCTGCCGTTCCATCTCACAACTTTACTGACATGAGATCTTATTAAAAGCAGTCCTCCCCCTCTCCTCCTTGAAATCTGAGCTTCTGATAGCTTCATCCACATTGTGTTTATTTTATATACACAGCTCTGCAGCTGCTGCTTCCTTCTTCTCCGATAAATGACAGCATAACTGTTGCATCCACTAAAAAAGTAAATAAAATTAAATGGAGAAGAACAATACATCTCTGGCAGAGAATAATAACTCTTTTAAGGCACGTATCTAAATTGTACAGCCTGATCTTAATTGTAAGGATGATTCTTTGTTATTTCAAGCAACTTGGAACGCGGCAGCAAGCGCACGCTCTTGGCAGTACATCCAGAGAGACTTCTGTGGAAACAATGGGCAGAATTCTCCTGAACTGAAGGGAGCCCATAGCATCTTTATTAGGTTAATAGGGCTATAGTCTGTGGTGAGAAAGAATGGAAGAATATGGTAAAGTCTGCTGCTTGGTTTGTTGGTTTGGAGTTTTTTTTTTAAGGCCAGAATGTGCTAGATGAAGCACCACATGGGTGTTGTAAAGGAGGTGGGGAGCATTGGGTGTCATTAAGAGACCAGTGCATGGAGCCTCTAGACCAGCCAACCTCCAGCCCCTGCGTCTTGCTCTCCTGGTAGGACTGAGAGCTTTCCTTTATGGCCAGGCTGGTCTCATGCTGGACTGGTGCTGTGGACATCTAGTCTCATCTAGGCTCTAGGCCAATGCCTTTCTGTTGTCATCTCTCTGTTTCATCATCTCTGCTGTCGCTGATGATGTCAGCACCAAGAGTGGATTCCAGCAGCAGGGTGCTTGTAGGTGCTGGTGGTCTTTAGCCAAGGTTGTGGGGTACAATTTCACTTGTGTCTGTTCCATCCTTAGAAGTCTTCTTGAATTTGCCTGGGATTTGTCTGAGAAGCTGGGGACCAATATTGAAGCAGATTGAAGCAAGGGAGAGTCATGTGAACTCAAACTACGAAACTAGGGCAGGACAATATTTGTGGGAGCATCAGAAACTGGAATTGGTTTGGAGAATCATCCAGCTCGTTCCAGACTGAGGAGGACCTGTGTAGATCTTACAACAGCTTGGCCAATTCAGACACTGCATAGCTGAGATTTTGGGGAAAGAAAGCAAATTGCTTTCCTGACTGGTGTCTGGGGAAAAAAAGAGGATCCAGTAGAGTGATCTGGTAGAGGAAGGGTGAAGAAATACTTCCAGGCAAAGAAACACTGCCCTTGAGGAGATACAAAAGGATGAAAGGACAAAAAATAATCCAGGTGATGACTTCAGAAATGTTAAAAACTTTTATTTAAAAGAGAGAGATGAAACTATGAAAGAAGGGAAGTGCTTTGTCTGTTTTGAAAGTAGCTAGGGCTGACCTTGGGAAGATCAGGCTGGCCAGGAGCACTGTCACTCTAAGGGAGTAGCAGCAGTTGACAGCCAGCTGAGATGGGTGCCTCATCAAAAGGGTGAAGGAATAATGGCTATAAAAGAAATGAAAAAGGTTTCCAGAACAGGTGAAGTAGCACTAGTGAGAGATTTGCCCTGGTGAAGAAGGGCATCAGCTCAGGAAAGCCTGTGGTGTGGCTGTTTGTATTGTTCACAGCAGGACACAGCCTTTCTGCTCATCTGGGTGTAGAGCCAGTGCTCACCAGCTCTGCCTTTGCTGCCCTGTAACCTGTGCCCTGCCATCAGTGTGGCACTGATGATGCTATGGGCACCGAGCTCTCTGAGAGCCCTGCATACCAGGAGAGTGGGCAATTGCAGCTCCCTGGGGGTAACCTGAGTCTTGGGGGCAACCTTAAGCCTTCTGCACACCGTGTTTGCCATGTAATGGGTGATCATTTACCTTTGCACCCAGAGAGACAGCAGCAAGTTGTTTGCCGTGGCCTCAGCCTGCTCTCCTGCCCTGCTTGCTGGGCAGTCCTGGGCTGGGTGCTGCCTGGAGGCCTCACTTGGAGAGAGTGGGGTGAAACCTCAGCTTCCAGGAGAGGAGGAGAAGGAGGAGGCTGCTGCTCCAGACCATGTTCACATACCTGCTCTGCAAGGCAAGCTGAGGCTGGCTGTGGGTTACTATTCCAGTGTAGCCTCAGGGATAAATAAAAGGAGCCACGTTCCCACAGATGCTGGTCCTCGTGCCAGCTCCAGATATCAGCAGGAAGAAGGGCAGCTCCTTGTCCTCAGCCAACCCAGAGGAGAGTCTGAGACGTCCTCCTGTCTCCCTGTCTCTGTTTCCAGGGGGAAAATCCATTCTGCTGTGCTGGACTGTTTTCTTTCTTCTCCACTGTGTCGTGGTGATGAGGAACATGGCATCGCTCAGCTCCCCTTGGCCAGAAAATTCCAGACATGGACTGAGGGCAGCATCAGCCCCTCGAAGGGATCCAAGAAGTACACAACCCACCATGAGAGGCAGGAGGAATCGATGAACCTGAAGCGGTACCTTTATCTTCTGATGCTGCACTTTGGTAAATGACAACAAGGTTATAGCTGGGTCTGTTTTGTTGGTTAATCAGAAGGAATATTTACAGCTTTTGGAGTATCTAGCCTAGAAATTGTCATACAGATGCTCCTTGCATATGCTCCAACTCGAGGCAAAACACAAAGTAGTCTGATATTAATATAAGCTAGAGCTCATCATGAAGTAATCACGTCACACAGGTTTATCCTTTGGGGAAGGTGACAGTTTGGGACCCGATCAGATTCTCCTCTGTGGACTGAACACTGAATTAGGACCAACGAGGTGAAAGTCTTGCCCTGTGAATTAGGGCAATAAAAGGAGGTTTTCATTTAGGTTTTGATTTAGTTGCATCAACTCTTTAACCTTTCTTGCTGCCAAGTGCCATCTAGTGTTCACAGCCGTGCCTGCCGGCCCCTCGCAGCCAGGAGCTGTGGTGCTGGGCTGCCAACAGCTTAACGGACTAAAGGCAGACATGCAAACGAGCTTTAATTGTTAATAGCCAGGTTTTATTGCTGTGTAATACGTGGTTGTAGTCACTTAGGCAAATGAAACTTCTGGGTTTTGTTTTTTTTGGGGTTTTTTTTAAATGTGGTGGAATAGGAGATGTTTCAGCTGGGTTCAAAAATAACTGAGATGTCAGAAAGCGAAGCTGAGGCGGTGCTCAAGGAGCACGTTGTCAGGAAAACAATTGTGGAATTTCATGCACAAAATATATGCCCAATGATGTGTCAAATGTGCATGTGCAGTGAGCATCACAGCATTATTAATGTTGTTTGTGTTGCAGTGGTGCTTCTGTGTTCTCATGAGGGAAGTGGGACTGGGCACAGCACACACGGAAGGGTGCAAGATGCTCCCTTCCTCACCAGCTGCAACGAGTAGGTGAATCCAGGAACAGGAGAGCACCTTACCGACCAGCACCCACTGTGTAGGTGCATGGAGGTTAATTGTGTGTGCAAATTAGTCATGCAATAGCCTAAAATTAGACCCAGCAAAGACACAGTTTAGCATCTGAAGTGCAAAAATCGGGGAGTTATGATCCACGAAACCACTTCAAAATTGGAGGCAGAGGGGAGATTAAAAAAATGTACAAAAATAACTCCACATCCAGATTTGTATCTGGGGCATCTTTCACACTGGGCTGGGGCTGTCCTGATTGGCTTGGAAATTTCCCTGCCACATCTGATCACCCCTGAAGCCACCCTGAGCACAGACCTCAAAGACAAAGGTTGTTGTTATTATTTGTTATCTGCAAAGCGCTGACAGCACTTAGAAGTGCCAGAGGATTCATGCCTTGGGTTTTGATCTTGCAGTGGCCAGGAGCAGAGTCAAATTAGCCCAACCAACGTCCATGATAGAGAACAGCCCTGCTGACAGGGAGCGAATTAGGTCTCTGACCTAGCAAAGCATTTAACCATGTGCCACATTTTTTTACTACGTGTATCTCTGGATTAAGACCTGGATGATGTAACCTCTTTCTGTCTCAATTTTTTCTGATTGCAGTATGAAGCACAGCTCAGCTTGCTGGCTCAGAAATCCCTGTGTACAGCGTTGATGTGCTTTCTAAAGTGACTCCTTGTGTCTGGACAAAACACAAGGGTTTCCTCCTAAACTGAAGGATCTTTCCCATCTGCCATCCTTGTACTGGTGATCAATGACAAAGCAAATACAACAGCGATGAAGAATCACAGAATCACCCAATCACAGAATAGTTGGGGTTGGAATGGACCTCTGAAGATCACTAGTCCAAGAACTCTGCTAAAGCAGCTTCACCTGGAGCATGTTACAGAAGAATCTGGAAGGCTGCACAAACTATAAGGGATGCTGAGAAGTACATGGTTTATCTTCCTGGAGTTTGGGAAGCAGAAGTAAACTTGGAGCTCGAGGGAGTCACCTTGTTATCAGAATTGATATGACCTTTATGAATTTCTCCAAGAAAGAAGCTACAGGTATTTCAAAGGGAGTAGTGAGTTTAAGGTTTTACCATGGATGTTCTCATGCCATGGCAGAGGTATAGTCTCTGGAGGACAGGCTGGGAGCACATCTGCTTTGATTCCCAAGCCATATTATAAGTTTGGTGGCTTCAGGGTGGAGAGAACGGGAAGTTTATGGAGGAGACTCCAGCTGGAAATTGGTGGGTGTTCCACTTCATGATCTGCTAGCATCCCTTGGGTCAGGAAGCCTCTGGGAGAGTATGCCACAAAATACTCTCCTGTGATACCTGCTCCTTCCCCATACACATTGTTGGATGTCAGAAATCACTGGGCAAGGTGGACCTCTGGTCTGCCCCCAGGGCACTGCTCTTACCTTCCCTGTTCCTCTTTAATTTCCACCTCTTCTGACCTATTGCCTTGCTTCCACTGCTCTGACAGGGCACAATATCCCTCCCCACTCTCTTGTGCTGAGCTGGGAAAGGACACTTGTGTACTGAGTTACAGACTGCTTGGATCATCTTAAATTTGGATGGAAAATTAAAACATGGGAATTTATCAGCTCATGCACTAAATGATTGGTTCAACTGATTCTCATATGTGTGGGCCACAAGTGCTTGGTGATCCCAGTCCCGAGAAAGCACCTGAAGCTGGATCTTCACAGGCTCTTCAATTAGCAATACAAGAGAAATACACCTAAGAGGGTGCTTCTGAGCTAGAGGCAACCTCAGAGATTTGCATGTCAGGGTTACAGCTCCCCTGGTGAGTGGAACCACCAGTTCCTTCCTAAAACCCAAGCACAATGCAGCATATGCCCAACCAGCACAGAGTGTGCTGGGAAACTCGAACTGGGTTTTGTTTATTGTCATGTACTCTGAGCAGCAACATTTGTGCAGATCAGATCAGATCTGAAGATGGGAAGACAAAAAGCCCACCCCTCTTTTAAATACCACAGCACAGTGTGTTTCTTTAGTGCCACCTCTTGGCCATCAGACTAAGTTTTCATGAGAAGATGAGCCTCTTGTATGATGTGAACATGTTAAACCTGTTCTGCTCCGTACTGGTGTTTCATGGAAGGGAGGAAATACTGTAGCATAGAAGAAAAGCCTGCAATACTTGTAATTCTTCCTTCATTTTTGTAACAGGCTTGTGTTATGATGGGCATGGTGTGGGTTTTGATGTAGAATCCTACCAGCTGGTGTGTGCTCAGGCTCTGAATACGATCATACCAGAAAATTAAAGCATTTTTCAAATATAAAAAGATGACAGCATTTTTCCCAATGCAAAAATAAATTATTTAAACCAAGCAAATGTTGGATTTTTTTTTTCCTTTATCTCCTCTAGGTTGCACTTCCACCACACAGGGGGCCTTTTTCAGCAATCTTTCCATCGACATCAGAACTTTGGGTTGAGCCAAATGCCATTTCTTCAGGCCCACAGATCCCAGAATTCATGACTGACTTGTCTGGAGCCAGGAAAAGGTAAGTAATACAAACAAGGCAAGGTTAACATTTTCTCCCCAGGAGCATGAACATCCATAGCAGGTTTTTTTTTCAGAAATTTAGCAATTGAGAAAAGTAGACAATGCTCTTTAGATAGCCACTTGCACTTGAGGTGAGGCTTTCAAGTGACAGATCATCCATTACATCCTTAGGTAACCTGTGAGGAGAGTTTGAGTGAATGAATGAATGATTAGAGTTGGAAGGGACTCCCAGAGGTCATCTAGTCCAACCCCCCTGCAAGAAGCAGGGACACCCCCAACTAGATCAGGTTGCTCAGGGCCTCATCCAACCTGGCCTTGAACGTCTCCAGGGATCCAGGGGCATCCACCACCTCCCTGGGCAACCTGTTCCAGTGCTCCACCACTCTCACAGGAAAGAACTTTTTTTCTAATATCCAATCTAAATCTCCCTCCCTCTGTTTTAAAACGATCACCCCTTGTCCTGTCACAACAGACCCTACTGAACAGCCTCTCCCCATCTTTCTTGTAGGCCCCCTTGAGGTACTGGCAGACGGCTCTAAGGTCTCCCTGGAGCCTCCTCTTCTCCAGGCTGAACATCCCCAACTCTCTCAGCCTGTCCTCATAGGAAAGGTGCTCCAGCCCCTTTGATTGCCTCCCTGTGACATGAAACATACGGATCCGGTTCATGTAACTTCAGTTTCTTTTTGGTTTTTGTTACATCTCAATGATGAGCTCTTTTAACCAGGACTACCTGGTTTCTTTTGAAAGCCCGGATGCTGTCCTAATTGCCAACTGCTCATTAATAAAATGAACTCAATAATATGTTTGAAATATACCTTCTGATATGAATTACATATGGCCCAGCTTTACTCTTTAAGTCCTGCCTCAGACACTGATTGGAATGGTTTATCCAAGTGCTTATCTTTAAGCCCCAAAATAATCCCACTGAACTCGGCAGTAGAAGGCAGCCCTCAGTATTAAAAATAAAATCTCCAACCCAAGCATTTTACAAATTTAAGACCCAGCAACCCAAGTGTTTGCCAACTGCAATCGTTCTTTTCATTTTCCCTTCTCTTGGGCATATTATGTGACTCTAGTTTTACTCATTAAAGTCTCAGATTGTGCTTGTTTTGTTAACAACCGTTAGGGCAGGGGTTCTTACTCTTAATTGGCACCATCTGGAAATGAGAAGGAAATTGCTCAGGATGAACGCGGAGACGGGGAAAGGCCTTGCACTTTTCCATGGTTGCAAAACTTGTCCCGTTTGGAACAGCCACAGCTGACCAGAGAACTGGCTCCCCCTTCATTTCTGCTGGGAGCTGGAGGGAGAGGGACATTTTCTTTCAGGAAAAAAACAATCTCCACGTTGCCAGCAGAACCAGAAAATAATCATTTAAAAGCAGAAAGTTGCACAATTCGGGCTGCTAGCGAACTAGGCCTTTTTATGCAAATTGAATATCTTTGTTCCCAGGTTTGTTTTTTTTTTTTTTTTCCAATCTTGCACCACTTGTTCAGCATTTCCTCATTTTCTGGCACTGGTTTCCATAGCTGCATGCAATCACACTCTCACACAGATGCCGTTCCGTGTTCAAAGCACTGAATGCTACGGGGCATATTAGTGTTTTTACGCTTTAGATCTATCTTTATGTAACTTGAGAGCTCATTAATATATACCATTTTGTGTGATTAAAAAACAACAACCTGGCACATGAGAAGCTTTGAACGGGAGAATGGATTGCAAGGAAAATAGCTTTCTTCTCATTATGCAGATTTTAAGCTAGACATGAGATGAGCCCAGCGAGTCAATGGGTGAGGTACAACTTCTGCAAGGTAATCATTCCCTGGCTGCATCTGAGCAGACTGTGGGTTGTGTCAGAAAAACCCAGGAAAGGTCAAATGCTCTTTGAAACATAAAGGTTTTCACATCATGATTTCACAATAGTGATCATAGTTGAGGGAAAAAATCCCACTATGGTCCTCTTAAGGTTGTTAAAAAATCTCAGGGAAAGCCATTCACTGTTTCTGAGGAAAAGGTACAGACAGGACTGAGATGTGGAGGTACAAGTGATGGGCTCACTATGAACATCTGGGTGCACACACCAGCCAGGTGTAAATACTCAGGCTGTTGGTGAAGCACAGCTCTCCCTGGAGTTACAGCCTGAAACCTTGACTTGAACACTGTTGTGTCAAAGAAGGATTCAGGTTATGGCTGTCAGAGCAGAATTCTCCTCTAGCTGTGTATGCTAGCTTTGCAGGAGCGAGGAGATACTCGTCTCCTGCCCCAAATAAGGTGATGTGGGTATTCTTCTGACCACCAGTGCTGACTTTTCAAGCTGTTTTCTGTCTAATGACACCAGCCTGTCTCCTGCTCACCAGATCACAGGCTGTTTTAGAAACACACACCACAAGCGATTACCCTTTTCGGTTGCATGCCTGTCCCTGATATGGCTGTCTCTCCTGCCAGGGCATCCTGATAACCTCTGGAGATCACACAGCACAACATCACATCCTCACTCATGCAGTGATGGCTGCAACGATGAGGAGCAGTGGGAGGAATCGGGAACCAAAGCCTACTCAGGATACAGCATCCCAAAGCTCAGAGATCTGAAGGTAAGGAAACTGCTTGATGCATTTCACTGCAATCAGAATAGAGACACAGTCCCAAGGGGCAGGAAGACATTTTGCTGTGAGAGGAAGGAGCCAGTGCAGCATGAAACAAAAATGCCTGTTACTGTGGTACCTGTAAATGCTGTAGGAGTATGTGTTTTGTATGGCAACAGTGAGCAAAACAGAGAGCTGCTCCCCCCAATCCTTTTGAGAAGTCTGTATTTCTAAGGAACAGCTTCACAGAGGAAGAAAGATACTTTGCATTCGGATGGTTGGGAGTCTGCTTTTGTTACAGCTTGGGCAGTGGCAATAATGGAAAATCTGGTGTATAATCCACCTGGTGTTCACTAAAACCTTCTAGAAATGGGCAAGCAAACACATTTTTCCCATCTTAATCCCCAAGTTTGTGCTAAGGGGTATGTGACTCGAGTATCAATACAGCCCCTGGCTGGATAGAGGAATGATGGGGAGATCCATTCGATGCATTTCCCCAGTGCAGGGCAGGTTTTTTTCCCTTTTTTCCTTCTTCACATTCAAAGGGATGTACTGATTAGAGGCAACTGTGACAGCAAATTGTGACTAATGTATGAAATGAAAATCCTTGCCTGATGGCACGGAGATCTTAGACAGCTACTCTGCAATTACTGCCTCGCTACAATTTCTGCCGGGTGTTACTCCAACACAATGCTGAGCACAGGCAATTTATTGTTGAGGTCATAAAAAAAAAAATCTCATTAAACCTACACTGTTAAAGACTAGGTGGTTTACCGGCTCCTGTTCCTCCTCGGTGTGAAGCCTTGGAGGCTGTCTGGGTGGCTGCCCAAGGGACACGTCCCTCTCTGGTGGGAAGAGCAGGAGTTGCAGCGCAGAGGGCGAGCTGTGTGCCGTGCAGGAGGATGCAGAGGCTGCCTCGCTCCCTGCGCTGCCGAACCGGGGGGATGTAACCAGCTGCTGGGAGTGCGGGAGACAGGCAGGGAGGCTTGGAGCTGAGCAAGTCTATTGCGTAGCCAACGGCCCGAATTCCATAGCCGTTTCACTCCCAGCAATAGCAGAACCCCTGGGGACTTGGCACTGTCTCCCACGGGATGATCTGTTGAATAGTCTGCAAGATGCTGGACCAATTTCCCTCGGCAGCAGCATCAGGTGCTCGCAACTGCTGCTCGGAGCAGGCAGGGCCAGTTGGCAGCAGCGTGGGCGTCGTGCAAATGTGCTGATGTAGCACTGACATGGGAGCTCCTGCCAGGGCCCTGCCTGCAGAAGGCAAGGCAGGCACTAGAGCTGTCTTTGTGCAGTGTAATTTACTGACAGCCCCAGCTGTCCTGTCTCCTGTTTGGAGGTGGTGGAGACCCACCACAGAGGTGCCACCACTGTGCCAGTCAGGGTGAATCAGGCTCTCCAAACAGCCACCACCCAGGCACTTCGCCTTCTCCAGCCGATGACCTGAGCCAGGAGATGGCATCTGTGCAGCCTGGCTCGTGCCAGCTGGCTGTCAGAGCTGTGTGGAGGGGGGAGCGGCTCAGGGAGTGGGTGCTCTGTGGCAGTCATGAGCCTGGCTGGGGGTCAACTGCCTGTGGGAAAAAAACAAGCTGGATCTGCTCCAGGGAAGGTGTCTCACATTGCTGGGACCAGAGGCTCAAATTAGTCCACGAGAACGTGAATGTAATTATGGAGGTTGAGAGAGCCCAACAAAACCCCCATCCCATTTTCCTTCCAAGAAAGTGACATTGTATATTTAAAATGAGTTCATTCTCTCCCCACAACACCTTAGTTCATCCCTTTACCTCTCTCACCTATAAAGCTTTATTTTCTATAGGAATACTATGATTTATAGAACATATTTTATGGTGATGGGGAAGCAACACCATAATATCAGGTACCCAAGGAGAAATATTTGTATATACAGAGAGAATTTAATCTCAAACACTCCTTTCACCTATTCATCTCTGATTCATATTGCCCCAGGCTCTGTGGCAGTGTGAACATTGACACCCTTTGATGTTAAAAGAAGCCCAGTGACTGGCCTTTGGAGAGATTTGTGATGTCTCTATCAGCCTGTCAATGGAAAACCAGGCAGCAAAGCCAGGCCCCCTAAAGATTTCAAGGCCTTGTAGGCAGAGGGATTGTGTAAGCATTTTACCTCCAGAGTGCTTGAGAGGCTGAGCAGACGTGGCCAGGCTTAACTGAGTGCTTGCAGGGTGCTGTGCTGTAATCAGCATCACACAGCTCTCCATGTTTTGGCCCAGAAAAGGTGCCAGCATCAGCAATGGGAGTATTTAGGAACTGCACACCCCTGGGTGATGGAGTGCTTCAGTTTCTGTTGCAGCCTAGTAGGGATGTGATAACCCATGGCCAAAGGAAGGAACAAACCAGTTTTACTAGGAGTGGAAAACATGCTCTTTACTTTCTGAGAGGTAAATAAGCTCTGCCCAGAATTTCTCCTCACATCTATGGTGTCAAGCATCCAGGGTGTTGTACCCCAAGGTGAAATAGTCTTGAGGCTGTTTGACATCCCACAAGGAAAGGACCACAGGCGTCAGCAGTGTGTTCCACACCGCACGCCCCTGGCGCGGGAGCAGACCCTGCGCCGAGGTTAGCGGGGGCAAACTGGTGCCAGGAAGGACAGGAGCTGGTGCTCCTTGTGAGTTGAATTCCCAGGCAGTGTGTTGGGTATCACTTTGGAAGATAGGATTAAAATCCAATACAATGCCGATAAATTGGAGAAATGGCTTGAAAACAGTAAAATGTGATATAATAAAGACAGCTGTAGAATGGTTTACACAGAATTAGGGATTGCTGGCTAGGCACAGCAGGATCTGAGGATTACTGGGGATTATAAACTGAAGATGCATCTGAAATATGATGCTATTGCAGAACCAAACAAAGGACCAGTGTTCTGTGCTCATACTGAGGCCGAGAGCCCAGTTGAACTGGGCATGTCCAAGGTTGCAGCTCAACAGGAGAGGTGCAGAAACCATCCAAGCACCTGGAAACCAAGAGCAGTGGGGAGCTGGTACATAAGTACCACTTGGCAAAGAAAGACAGAGAGATTGCCTGTGAGGGAGAGGCTGGATCTGCTTCCTGGTTGTTGAGAACCAAAAAGTGAAGCAGCAAAGGAGAATCAGCAAGGACCCAGCAAGCAAATGAGTGTTGCTAAATGCCATGTTCTAATTGTGACTGCTGTGCTACCGGAGAGGGAATTGTGCTCAGTCTGCTGGTTTGTGTCTAGTTCACTTACATGTGATGGAGATGAAAAGTTGAACTTTTCTTTTTAAAAAAATCCCATTTCTGTTGGTCAGCAATGAAGGGGGCAGGAATATGGCAGTAAATGTCTTTGCTTCTCTGGCTGCAGCACTGAAAAGCTCATTCTGATACCATTAGTGGTGCCGTGTATTGTCCTTAACTCGTGTCCCTTTGGAAACTCCAACACAGCATCATCCTTCCTTTGCCTCTTCCCTTGTGCCCTTCAAGTGAATGGACTGAAACTTAAAGGTTGTGAACAGGGTATCTGAGGCAGGAGAGCAGATAGCCACAAATTTGCCTCAGTGGAAAAGTGGAGAATAATTGTGGGTTCTGATTTTCCAGGGAGCCTCTGTGGGGAACTAATAGTCTAGACTTGTCCTTTTTGAGGCCTAATTATGTCTCTCTGTCAAACTATAAAAACAAGAGTCTGTAGCATCACAAGGGAAAATGAAAGCTATTGGCCTGTGTTCTGCATTTAATAGGATGTCAAAATCTAAAGCACAGTCTGACTGGTTTTTGACTGAGGTTAGAAAAGAAAATGCAACTAATTAGGCTGTTTCTGAATATATCTCTCTGCCTAATAGCTGTAGACTTGCACATTGTAACATACCAGGAGTCCCAAACTCTCTGATCAGTGCTGCTCTCTGGATAGGAGAGGTCTTTCCCACTGATGGGATTCAGGCTCCACCAGAGCAGTGTCACTGCTAGTGGGGACAGATCCTGGGGAAAAACCTTGTCCTGTTGTACCTCTCTGTGTTCAGGAGATGGAGAAATGGGACTTGGGTTTTAGGTGTAAGGAGGTGCAGCTGGAGAGGAGCAGGGTGCTCAGTGGGAAGTGTCCCATTCTGTTGATGAACTAGTCTTTTACAGCTTGACTTTAAGATTCATTTCCAGGCTCTTTGAAGATGAGGGAAAGTATAGAAAGTGCCTTGTGTATGCAATGTGGGCTTTACTCTTTGGGTGTCATGATCTCTGAATCAAAGGGTCACACAGTCATCTCAAACATAGATAAAGTATGGGAACTAGAATTCACCCCCAAAACACCTCAGACATCTGAGCATCAGTTGATCCCAATGTTTTTCTAGCCACACTGTTCTCCTGGGTGCTGCTCCTTCACCTGCACCCAAGCTCTGCTCCCAGACTCTTACAGCTGCCTCCTCCTTGTTTGCAGTCCTTGGTATTCATCAGAGGACACCGTGATCATGTGTCTCTAGAAAACCTGAGACAAGAAAGCACGATGCACTGCATTGGAACTGCTCATGCATTGACTACACCTTCGAGTCTGCTGTGTCAGGGAATGTTAGATGATGTCTTAGTGCCTTCCTATATCCTTTGGAAGTTAGTTTGGGGGATTTTTTTTCATGTTGAAATCATTTCTTGGAGAGAACTGCGGCAGTTACAACTTCCTTTTACCTTTCCCTTGCCAGCTGCCCTTATTCTGAACCAACGCTACGCTCAGCTGGCTCCTCATGTTTTACAGATGAACTGAAATAAAAGTGGAATTTGTCCCACTGTGAGAGAAAGGAAGAGGAAAAAAAAATAACTGTCTACAAGATTTTTCATGCAAGTCCCACATCCTTAGTTTTGCCCTCCTTTTGACACAGAAATTTGATTGTCTTCTGCTTGGACATTCTAGGGGGCCTTTCTGGTTTTTGGTCTTCTTTTCTGACCTGACTTTGGGTTAATGCAGAAACTGCCAACTTGGCCTTATAGTCAAAACTAAACACTGCAATTCAAACTCAGAGGACATCAATGGGCAGGAAAAAAATGTGGCCTCAAAATGGTGATTTCTTTTTCATGTCACTTCTGCAAGGTCTTGCAGGGGGGTTTCAGTCAGGAAAGAAGAGTCAGTGAACCCATAAAAAAATGGAAGGTCTTTCCAGGAGTCAGCCTGAAAAGAAAGAAAAAGGGTGGAAAAGAGTGTAAAAGGAGAAAGACTTGTATAACCCAAAGGAGCTTTGGAAGTGGAGAGTAATGAGAGCCCCTGGATCTCCTTGCCAAAATACTGTGTGACTTCTCAGCACTTGCATGGAGATTTATAGCTGTATTTTCCAATAACTTCACACTGATTTCACCCACAAATAATAGTTTCTGTGGACACAGTGAACCCATCCTGTACAGCATGTGTTTTCCCAGGCTGTAGCTGGAAAAGAGACTTAGAGCAGCTTGGGACCAGAACTGGAAGCAGGAATCAGCTGCTCACTAGGAAACCTTGTCTGGGAAAACCATTCTTCTCTGTCTGTGTATGAAGTTGATTAATTTTGATGGATTTATGGATGACATACATCAACATGCACTGTGGCAGTGGCAAGGAAAAGGACTTGGAAATGCCTTGGAAAAGGAAAGGAAATGCCTCTGGTCTGGTCTGTGTTCCCAGTTGTAGAATTGATCCCACCAAAACCAAGGATGGAAAACCTAGAGGCTTCCTGTGGATTATTCCCAATGGTCCCCAGCTTTATTAGGGAAAAATCTTGGTAGGATGCAGTAGCTTCATTTTGGTGTAACCCCAAGGTATGTCCATAAAGGTGGCTTATCCCCTTATCCTCAAGTCCTGGAATCCAGGCAGGGACCAGTCATTGCTGCTTTCCATCACTCTTGAGCACAAGCTTCCCAAAGCTTCCCAAGAAGCCACTTACATAAGGCCTCTAGCTTATATTTTTATGAAAACCTTTGAGAATGATCTTAGCCTAAATGCCCATTTAAGTCTTACTGAATCTTGGTGGAGGTAGATTTAAATCATTTCCCAATTGCAAGCTGTAGGTAGCCCTCAGATGGGTGCTGCTGCCAGTTTAGCCATGATGGCCCTTTCCCAGTGGGATTAATGTGCAAGTTAGGCAGCACAAGAAGAATAAAATGATAAATTACCACTTCTGAGAGGAGAGTCAGTTTGTTTGCTGTCCCCTACCAGCTCTTTCCTTCTGAAGAGGTTCTTCAGGGTTTCTCCAGTCAGTCCAAAAGCTTCCCCACACTTACCATAACTGGTCAGGAGCTATTGAAATGGCTCATCTGACCACCAAGGCACAGGTCCATTTCCATTGGACCCTGACCAAGACAATTGGAAACTGCAACTAAAATACAGGCTGCTTACATAGGGAAAGGGGAATTAATGAACTCAAATTTAGCCTAAAAAGTTATAAAACTGAAATTACAGGGATGGGAGGGTGTGGGGTTTTTCCCCTTTTCATCTGTGAGGTGGGAAGGGACGTGCTGCCCAGAAAAGGGTTTTATTGTGCCTTTTAATCTGCGACATAACGATGCCTTGAAATCTACCCCCGCGAGCTGCCGTGTAAACGAGTGCAAGTCAAGTAATGCACAGGGAGCAACAAAGCAGCCCAGCCCACTCTGCTCTGCGTGCAGAAATCCCAGGGACTGAGAAAACACCAGGGCTGTTTCACAAGAACATCCCCATGCAACCCTCCCTCCTGGAACAATTTGTGGTTTATTCTTTCCGGGGGCTGGGGCGAGCGTACAGGGAGAGGGGGGGTTGGGAAAGAAAAGGTCGTCGAATCCATGTTCGATGACGGCACAGATTCCTCAGCTACAAAACGCAAGGGCCGAGCAGAACAAAGAGATTTGCATTCTAAGTGATGCAAAGCAGCCAGCAGTGTTTTAATGTTGTGTTTGCGCTGTGATGTCTTCATCAGGCGCTCAAAGGCAGCGGCTCTGGCAGCCGCGGGTCCCCCCGAGCCTGTCAAACTCCGTTTCCATGGTTTTCCTTCAGGCAGCACCGTCGGCAGACAGCGCCGAAACGGACCCCTTGCAACCTGTTTTGAACAGTGTCTCTGATGTAGGGCCCCAGAGCGGGCATCAAACTAGCAACAAGCAGCAAGAAAATAACAATTCTGCTTTTCGCAGGTGTCAGAGCGGCAAACAAAAGGCTGTTTAGAGAGGATGCGACGTCCCCTCTTTGTCGGCGT
Organism: Heliornis fulica; assembly: GCA_013399135.1. Taxonomy (NCBI): domain Eukaryota; kingdom Metazoa; phylum Chordata; class Aves; order Gruiformes; family Heliornithidae; genus Heliornis; species Heliornis fulica. Next base: position 585,949 of record VXBZ01012460.1, on the reverse strand, counting down.
TTGGAGTTTAAAGTCAGCCGGGCAGCCCGTGAGCGGAGGAGGTTTTTTGGGGGTTGTGCTGTGAGAAAGGGAGTTTGACTTGAGGAATTCAAATTGTTTCCTCTTTAATCCTTCAGCCTCGCTAAATAGGACCTTCTCATCACCAAACTAAGAGCTATTAACAGCGTTTCAATTATTCCAACTGAATCAATCGGGAGAGCTATTTTTTTCAAACAATTACAGGTTTTTTCCAGACAAAGTATAAGGGTCTCACTCTTCCCTCACCTTGAAGAGCACTCCACCGTGTGAATAAAAAGTTCAGGGCATTTAAAGCATTTGAAGACACATTTGAGTGCTGCTACTGCATATTGAAGAGGTGAGAAAGATGGGTCCATCACCTTTGGCCATTGCAGCTACCTGCCTGCACTGGTGACATGGGACCAACCCGTGCACAAAGAGCAGATGTCAGGAGAGCTGACAGCCAGTTTCTGAACAACACTGGTTAGGGAGCTTCACCTCTTGGTGCCTCAGTTTCTCCATGTGTGAAATTTGGATAATGATTTATCTCTTTGTTTGGGAAGGAGTTTTATGCCCCAACATGATGCAAAGCTCACAGTTACCCTTGTGGGTATCATGACACTTGTGTCTGGAGCCGATGCTATTCCCTCAAGAAAGAGTTTTCCATTAAGGCAAAGTGATGGGTCAGATGCTGACCAAGCTACAAGGGAATCTGCTTTTTCCTACCAATTAGCTGACTTCATCACAGCTGCTTGGGGAAGTGCTGGGAGACACCAGCCTCCTTGGCTCCTGTTTCTTTTGCAGCGCTTCTGCCAAACCAGGGAGAAGCCTGGGGAGCACCAGATCCCAAGCTGCCATTTTGTTATGGTAGTGGAAAGACTCAAGTGGACATTTGATTTTATGAGACTTATGGCTTCTGTTCAGGAACTGTAGATGGTCAGCTGGGAGCTTACAACACAAGACTTTCACAGGGCTTCCACAGCAGGGCTTTTTCTTTGCACATCCATCCATTGGAAGGCAGCGAGCTGTGAGCTTGTCAGTCCAGTGTTCCTGGCTCTTCTGGGGCTTTGAGGTTCAGGTCTTGGCTTCAGTTTTCTAAAAAGAAGCCACAACCTTGGTTCCAGTTCCTGATTTCATGGTTCTTACTGTCTTGGAGACAGACTCTCATTCTCTGTAACAGAAAAGGTCGAAATGCATGTGTTTTTGTTCCAAATTAGTGTGGAAACCAGTGGGAAAAAAAATAGCCAAGTCTCATGCATTCATTTTTCCCTAGATCTCTCAACCTGAACCACTCTAGTTCATGGTTACCTGAAGTTATTCAAAATACATTCAGCAAATGTTGTTTCACACCTCCTAAATGCCTTCAGAGTAGGCTGATTTAATACCTTACCTATAATTAAGTGGCTAGTTATTTATTGAATATTGTTCCACACTGATTAGCTGCAGCCCAAGGCCAGGCACATCCATACCGACAGCATGGGCAAAACATGACCAGATTCCAGCGTTGCTAGCCACTGAGGACAAGGTTTCCATGTGCCAGGAACAGTTAAATTCCTTTTCCCCTGATAGAAGCCCTGCATTTGTTCTCAGAGTAGTGCTGTTCAGTGCAGCATTTGCTCTGACTTTCTCAAGAGCCCACTGCAGAGCAGAGCAGCCGTTCAGTGAAATGAACAGCGGCTCGCATGAAGGGACGGGGTGAACAAGCCACAGAGATTTCTTTTGATCAGAGGAACTGCTTGTGACTTTTGTTCAGTGTCTCATGATGAAAAAGAAAACCCCAAATCC
>VXBZ01012460.1:558592-584138 GCA_013399135.1 Heliornis fulica | reverse complement strand
AAAAAAAAAAAAAAAGTGCCTGTGTCACAGTGGAGTCAGAAGCTGGCAGTCATAGTGCCTGGGCTGTTGTTTTAATGAATACTTGTGTTTGCAGGGTATTGCATGATCATACAAAATGTGGCTTTGTATTGTTTTCCCGGGTTTGAAAATAGCTGTAAGTGCTGTGGGTTAGAGCAAACAACCAGGCAAAGCAGAACTGACTTCATTCAGGAATGGTTTGGAGCCAAACTCCTCTGTAGCAGGGTAAAGGGGATGTGTCTGGGGAATTACAGGAGCGATTTGGGAACAGTTGCTTTAAAGCTAAGAGCTTTTGAGGAAAAAACAAATAAATAAATAAATCTCATCTTCTCTGTATAGCTGCCCTGGATGGGGACTGAGCTGGAGGGAGGGAGGGGTGCTTTGGGGGTTCTAACCTCCTATTTTCTCTGTTGCTTCGTGAACTCTAAAATCAGGAGATTAGCGATGCATTTACTTTGGAATAAGAATAATTTTGTTCTGGTTTGGAATAAATCAGAGTTGGACTTATCAGCTGCATAGGCAGGAGTTGAGGGCTGCACTGGTCAGTATGGAGAAACAGGCTGGAAGCAGAGAAGGGGAGAGCCTTTCCCAGTGAGCCACTGCCTGCCCCAGTGAGAGAAACTACAGCGGGAGAAAAAACCCACTACTGTTGTGGAACGGGATTATGACGAGTGGGGCAGGGAGAAGTGTCTTAACCTCCAGTGTTGGGAACCAGGTACCACCCTTAGCCCCATCACCAAATTATTAGTTACTCTGCAGGAACTCCCTCCCATGGGTGTATGTCCATTCTCATGCTAAAATTGAAGTGGCACAGTCTCTCCTTTACCATCACGATTATCTTATTTGCGCTTCTTTTTCAAGCTATTAGAGAATTTATTTTTTGTTTTACAGGAGAAAATGAGTCTGCAGTTTTATTCTGCCAGTAAACAGAGATTTATCATGTAAGAAGTCTTTCTAGGCTGTCAGATTTATATTATTCTTTGGAATTGTGGATAGGAAAGGTGAAAAATAAAATTGAAAAGGACAAAGAATTTAGCACAGCACAGTGTGCATGAGGTACCCTGAGCGGAGAAAACACACTGGATGACACACTCAGGGTGAAACAGAAGTGGGAAAAAGTAATTTCTTCTCAGCATTTGCTTTGGCTGACTTCTCAGTCACCAACATATTAATGGCTCTTCCCCTAGCAACTACAGAGCTTCCAACGTGCAACGATTCTTTGGTCATAAAGACAAAAAATGGAGTTTGCCAGAACAGAGCTACCCCATTCTGGGCTGCTGACAACAGTCCCAGACTGTCCATATGTTCTGCTGCACTCAGAAGTGGTAAAGCAACGTTTTTGCTCCTGCTGGTGCCGGTGGTGTCCCTGTGGTTGTTATTGTTTCCATCCAGACCCTCTCCCCTTCCCGGAGCTCCTGCCTGTTCTGTTTCAGGCTGTATGGATAGCAATGTCACAGCTCCTGCGTGCTGAGGAGAGTGAACAGATGTAGCTCTTGTCTCTTCCCTGCGAGCTGGTTGCATGGTCCAGCTCACTGTATTCCTTGAAGCTGCTCCTGCAGGATGCCCGTGGAGCGGCTTAGAGTGAGGGGGGCACGGAGGGAGCAGGGGAGCTCCCACAGGACAGGTCTGTGTGGAGGTGGGTGACTGGATGGTGTCCAAGCGTGGAACAGGATCTGCAGCTTTGAGCTGTGGGGCTAACAGCAATCTGTGTGTGATAGAGGAGAAGGGGAGAGGGGAGTGAGGTGGCAAAGGACCTGCCCTTTAGGACTAGACTTGCACATAGGCAGAGCACGAGGGGCAGCTGAGATGCCCAAACACTGTCTACAGAGGCCAGGACGGCTCACGTGGGCTTAAGCCTGTGTTGCATTTTAAAGGGGTGATCCCATTTTCTCTTCCATCTCTGAGCTAGGAACCCTCATCTCACTCAAGTCCAGCTAAAATCTCATCACAGAAAGGTCCAAATGGCTGAAGAAATGCTGTATGTGCCCAGTGTGAGCAGAGAGGTAACGCTGGTGACAACCTGACCTCATGTCAGCGTAGGTGACTCGAGCCACACCCTTGGCTGGCACCATCCAGTTCCCACATTTTGCTCTGTCCTGCTGCCTTACAGCACCCAGCAGAACTGGGGGCTTTTGTACTGACCTGGGGGTTCCTGACCCATTGGACAGACTCAGGGCAGGAGCAAAGCTGGAGGTTTATCAAATTTCTACCTTCAGCCATTAGCATTAGAGGGAGGAATTAACTCTTCTGATTCCCTTCCATGGAAGACAAGACAAGTCTGGGCAAAAGACCAGGTTCTTTCCACTATTAAATCTATTGTCTTCCCAAACCTGCTTTTATCACAACTTAGTGCTTTCAGAGGAGGCTCAGTGCTGGATGCTTTCTCTATGTAAGGGGCTTGTGTTTATCTGCACACTCAGTGCCAGAGCAGATAAGAGACTTCAGTCTCCACATTATCACTATTTTTATTCCTTCCTAGGAGCCGGTCTGACTTTAAAAAGAGATGTAAATATTTCAGCTCGCTTTGCAGACCAGAAGTGAGGCTGTGGGGTTTTCAGTATGTATTTATATCCACTAAAATAATCAGCTTGAAGAGGGTTTTTCACCTTCTTGGGCTAAAAACCCCCTTACCTTTTGCTAATACTGGCTTGCTGTGTTCATTATTCCGTGCTAGACTGGTCCCTCCCGATTGCATGTTATCACCTTCAATGGAACAGCTGTGTCATTGCTAAAGGGTGTTAATCTTCCCCTATCTAACACCTTATTGACAGCTCGAGTCAGGGAGGCCCCCAGTCCTTTCTGACTCTCAAAACATTCTTCTTTTATTTTAGCTTCCTTTTCATTTCATCCCAATGACCTGGAGAGGTAGCCACAGTGTAGCACAGCCCCTCCTGGGCTCCTGCAGCCAGGTTTGAAATGTCCTGCCCCTATCAGTTCTAGAGATTATAACCAGGAGAATATTCCCTAACAATGTCGAGGGACAATAAGCCAGAGCTAATCAATAAGCACAATACCTAGGGCACAGCAGAGCCCAGAATAGAAACTGCTCCGGCAGGTGGGACAGCTGGCTTGAATTTTTATGTAGTGGTTGTGAAAGGCACCGTGGCTTCCAGAGAGACAAGAGCAGAGCTGACAGTGACAGATCCCCCATTACATTGTGCCACTGAACAGAATGAGCCACTTCAGCAGGTACAGTGCATTTTTCCTCAGAGTTTTGTAAGAGGTTGGGATTAGTCTAGAATTTAATTTTTTCTGAATTCCCTTTGCCTGCCAGCGTCCTGGCCTGCCCTGCAGTTTCCAAGGTCACCTTGGCTTTTTGGAGGTCTGGATTGTCACTTGGACTTTGGAAAGGTCCAAGGTCAGATTTGTGTCCAGAGCTAATTACCTGCACAGATCTGCCTTCAAACAGCCAGCACAGCAGTGTGCACCCCAGTTGGGATTTCTGCCATCTCTTGTGATTGCTGGTGTCCCAGGGGATCTTTTCCAGAGACAGCCTGTAGTGCAGTGGGGGAGCAATAGGCAGCAACCTTCTGTTCAGTCTTTGTGCTCCTTGGCTGTTAAGTGTGTGCAGATCCTCAGATTTATACTGCCTGTGGTCAGTCACAGCCCTGAGGTCCTGAAGTTGGCCACAAAACCCCTTTTCCTCTGAACTCAGTGGAAAAAGTGAAACCACCGAACCCACCTAAGGCTTCCATCACCTTGTAGAGGTGTCCCCATGGATTATACAAGAAACCTCCAGCAGTGGTTCTTAATGGGAGTCATTAAGCAATTAATCAACAGCAGTTGTCCTGGCGTCCCCTTGGAGTCACTGAGCTGAGGTGATGGTCACCAGATCTGGGACCAGCACAGCCCACTGCTGGTACAACCTCAACTTCACATCAATCCCAAGCATTTCTGAGAGTAGAAGGCATTTACCAGTGGGCAGCTGAGCAGATAAAAATGGATACCAAACTCTTGTGGTTTGGTTGAGGGGGTAGGTCCAGAAAAAGGGGACAAATAGGGTCATAAAATAATGGGAGATTTATTTTATCAAGTGATTTACTCATCATAGTCCTTCAGTGCTTGAAAAGGCAGCTAAGTGCAACACAGGGCTTTGAGTAGGGACCTAGAAGTGAGGGGCTTCTGCAGGAACTGAACCAACCCTGTAATTTTACTCCCAGTGTAAGTGGAGTCATCTAATGGAGTACAGTTATTAAATGGATTGGACCAGTCGAAACACCGATGGACAATCTGTGCCCAGGCCGGCCTTGCCTCCCAGCCAGCGTGCAGGTACTCATTCACCTCATACCCTAATGAAGTGATATCCTGACATACCTCTGCTCTGGCTGTCAGCTGACTTCAGACTCGACCCTCACAAATACTGTACTCTCCCTCCCCAAGAAACACCCTCCATGGGGTTGCAATTCCCAATATCCCGCCACGTCTCCAAAACCATCAGTGGATTTTTTGGGTGCCTGAACTGGGCCAATGGCATTTTCAGACTGGTTTGGCAAGATAGTTGTAGTTGTTATAAAAGCATTAGGGCAACTCAGGGCGTCGTTAATGAAAGAAACACAGACCCTCAGGGGAGAACATGAACAACAGGTTATTTGGCCACTGGCTGATTCTTCATCAGTAAGTGATGCAGCAGAAGGGCAAGTTGTACTAACAGGTACTTAGAGGCCACTGTCACATGCAGAGGGACCACACTCCCAAGCCACCCTGGGAGCTGAGCTGGCTGGCCAGCACATCTGTGGCATCAGGGCTTCCATCCAGTCATCTCTTGCTGTCCCGGGGTGCTGGCCCTGTGATACGTTGATACAGTCATAAATTACAAACAAATTTTTTTTCCCATCTCAGGAGAAGGGAAAAAATAAAACCAAACCATCAAAAAATTTGCTGCATGTTTGATCTCATGTGAAATGTAAGAAAAATGCACTCAGCCTAGGGATAAGTCTGCTTCAGGACGGTGGATTTGTTCACTCCGACCAAACTCTGTGCCCCGGAGCTCCCAGCCCAGCAGCAAGGAGAAGTCTGGCCGTTATTTAACGGCTCGGTAAGGTCACTGTGGCCTGAGCCTCTTGGGGCTGAGTTAATCCCGGCACAGCGTCCGCCGCTTCTCCGCTGGTGCTGGCAGGTACATTGGTGTAGAGCAATGCCATCCAGTGGTTGCTCAGATTCATCACAAAGCCCCTGGCTCCTTCCTGAGGGACATCGCGGGAGCCGGAATGCTGCTGCTCTTGTTCCCAGCTAAGGCATTTTCAGACACTGTGAGACTGTGCCAGAGGACAGCTTGATGGCTTCCAACTCCCGTGGCTTTTTGCCCGTAAAACCCAGGTATGCTTTAGGTAGCAGCCACTTGTTTAATGGACATTTTGGGGGTAATAATGTCTTATGTACAGCAGCCCAAATGCACAAATTTATTGTCAGACCTGGATTTCGGTGTGGTGGGTGGTTATGTGGAGTCACATGGAAAATTACACTGATATTTGACCCAAAAATGCAGTCTGTGAATGAAACTGTCTCCCAAAGCCCAAGAGATGCTGAGGTCACTCAGTGGGACATTTTTTTCCCTGAGGCTGATGCCCAAGGGAAAGGGAAAAGAGGGGCTGGGCTGGGCAGACCCTTTCTCTGTTAAGGCCACATTTTAGAGCCCACATTTGGGGTGTGAGGGGGGTAAACCCCACCTGGCTGCATCCCCTCTTCCCTGCTCCCAAAGACAGGCAGCATCCCACCGTGACTCACTAAGCTGTCGGCGTGTTCTGCCTGTTGCAGTGTCCACGTCAGACACCACAGCGCAGCCGCGGATGATTCCTCACACCAAACCCAGCGACCTGCCTGTCCCCAGTGTCCTCGAGTGGAGGCTCCAGCTGTGCTGAAGGTGCCTGGTCCCTCTGGAGCTGGCAGGTCAGACTCTCCTGTACACTCGGGCCGGGGCTGCGCGGTGCCGGCTGTGCACGGCGGTTGTGTGTGAGCGTGCAGCCGCTCCGGCTCTGCCGTACGGATTCCAGTCAGGCACGACAGAGCCCACTGGGTGCTGCTGACAACAGGTGTCTCATTAAACATCTCTCAACCTTACAGGCATCCACATTGACAGGAACCAAACTCACACTCAATCACAGCTTAATCACAGCCAAACTCTATTAACAAGTCATACTAATTACCAACTTCTAACAATTTCTCAGGTTCAGAGGCAAAAAATATCCTTTCTTTATAGATGAAAACAGACTTGTGATACTCCAGCTCTGGCCATAATTAGGTCCTTTTAAACAAAACAAAACAAAAATAAAGATCCAGACGGATCCCTTTGTGGTAACAGTCCTGGAAGTACAGTTGTACGACGAGATGTTTTGTTTGTTTTAATTTCGTATCTGCTATGTTGCCCACAAGGGTCCAATTAGCTCGTTACAGATGCTTGTATCAGTTTTATCCACTCATCTTTTTTTTTTTTTTTGAATTTTTTTTTTTTTTAAGAGGGGTAACTTGTAGCACAGATTGCTGGCCTGCAGGCATCCAGAGATCAACAACCAGCTTTCTGTGATACCAAGCCCCCTGTGAAACAGGCAGTCCCTACCCACGGCATCCATAATGCAAAGGGGAACAGAGGGGTGGGAGGAGCTTGAGCTGGATTTTGGATTATCCTGGAATAATCTGGTGTGTTTGACAGCAGCCTGAAGATGGCAATTCTGCCGTGGCTGAGAATAACTCCAACAAACTTTGGTTGCTACACCTTGGAAATTAAACCATGGGTTTATTTTTAATAGCGTGAAGCGCTGCCTTGCAACAAAAGAGAAAGCTCTTAAGACTTGGCTTTGAACTGTACATGTCACTATTTCCTCTTGTCCCCCGGTACGTTGGGCACACGCGGAGCTCCGCGTTAACCTGGGCGCTTTCCTCCATTGTGTGGCTGCATCGAGTGCCCGAGCTCTTGAGAGCTCAACTCGTGTAATCGATCCGCTTACAAAAGGGGACAGAGAAATAACCTGAAGAATCTGACTTGAACTGACAGTGGGGGTATCGCAGCTGGAGCTGATGCTTCATCCTTAACTCGTGCTGCTGCTGAAGAGGAAAAAAAAAACCAACCCCACACAACAGGGCTGAGTTAAGGACTAACATGAGATTCCCCAGCACTTTCTGAGCAGTGAGCTTCAAGGGAGAAAGCCTCTGAGTGCCTGCGGTGCAAGGAGCTGCCTGTTTACCTGTGCTTGGCTTCAGCTTGTCCTGGCCTTGATTTCTGAAAGCAAATTAACAGTTCTCCTGGTAGATTATAATGATGCAGCTCAATGGAGATCCAGCAACTCGAGGCTTAGTAGCAGCAATTATTTTTACCCCTGGCAAAGGCAGGTTGTTTCTTCAGTGAGGCATGGCAGGGTGAGTGTGGGATACCTGAAGCTCCTGGGAGAAGGCTGAATTTCCTTGGGTGGGCTGCTGCAGCGTGGGATCCCTGCTGGACTGGCTGTGAGGGTCCTCATGTGACGTGGTGGCTTTGTGGAGCTGTAGTTACCTGAGAGCAGCTGCAGGGAGGAGCAGGGTGGCACCCAGCTATGGAGTGGGGCAAACCCACCCATCTTTTCTGTCCCCTGTGCAGCCCCACAGGCTCTGTCCTTTGCTGAGTCCTGCTGCTGGAGACCAGCTGTGACCCTGGTGGGAGTGAAGTGACACAACAGCTTAGTGATGATGTAAGATGGGGAGAATCAGTCCAAAAATTGTTACCTGGCCAGAGCAGGTTTGGTGATTGAGGTTTGGTGTTGAAGGGGTTGTCTTGTAAAGGTGCAATCCTCTTGTCCTGACAGTGCCAGCCTCCTCTGTCCTGACTGGATGTGGTGAAGTGGTGGCCTGCCAGAAGGATGGCCCACAGAGGACTTTGCTTTCCCAGATACTACATGTAAACCAAACCCAAGCCTTTTCTGCAGCTTTGAGGCTGAAGATGGATCAGGCCAGCATCTCCCTGCTTGCTGGCCTCCTGCATGAGCTGGCATCAGCTTCCCACACGTGGTTCATCAGGGAGATGTACCGGAGAGAGACGGAATACAGGTAAAATCCTGTGGAGGCTGCACATGGGTACATCTATGGCAAGAGAGCCTCTGAGCATTACTGTGGCAAAGCTGGCACCTCTTGTGGGCATGCTCATTCCTGTGGCCTTGAGTGGGTGTTCTTGGAGCCCCCACACTGCTGTGTACATGTGACAGCTTTCACGCCAGTGAGGGTGAGTTTCTGAGGCTCTGGAACAAGTGGTAGAGGGTTTCTTTTATGAAAGTGTTTGTTTCCAGTGTAATGTTCACTCCTGCTTGAGTAGCAGGAGGAAAAAAGAAAGGTCTTTATTCAGAGCCACAGTAAGGCAGGACAGCAGATGAGCTATGATGTGTGATGGAATAACCATGAGAACATCCCTGCAGTGTTTCATCAGAGGAAGATTTTTTTGTCTAGCCGTAGTCTCGTTCCTCTTCATAAGAGGCCAGTTCAGATCAGAGCTGAGCACCTTTTTTCACCTTTTTCCAGGTGAAATTTGGAAGAAGAGGTTAGCAGGTGCTGACAGAGGCTCCAGATGTTTGTTCTGGGTTCTATGTCCCTTCGGCATACAAGCGCAGGGGTGAAGCAATCTGGCTCCTTTTAAGCATGTGTGATCAGCAACATCCCTTCCTCGTTCTGAGCTTTCTCTCTGGCCTATGGATTTATTTTTTCATAGGTTTTTGCTGTTCCTGAAGTTAAAAAAAAAACAAAACAACCCCAAAACCCCCAAACAATTGAAGCTTCACTATTTGGTGGAGCCGTCGCTTCTGATCAGAAACTGAAATCCCGCTTCACGCTCCTCCAGTGTGGAAATCTGTCAGGTAAATAGAAATCACCTCGTAAAAGCCCTTAAACAGCTCTGGTTTATATTTTAATTGGGGAACAGAACATTTTAAGCACTTTTATTGGGTGGTGCCTGCTGAATGACAGATGTCTGTGGTGGAGTAACGCTGAGCACACTTTCATAAACCAGGGCAATTCCTCGCTTAAAACATTTACAATTAAAGGCTTGATTGAATAACAATGAGTTCTGTGCATGGAGCTCATTTCTGCACTTGTTTGTGCACCTGAACCAGGCTGTGATCATTCAGTGGGTTGGATACGAGGTGCTGGTTGCTTTGTTCAGTGACCAAACATGCTCACGGGCACAGCTGGAAATGGGCCTTTGATTTTTCACCCAGACAGAGATAAGGTACCTTGTGCTGCAGTGAGACTCGCCAACACCCTCGTTTCAGCTGGGAGGCTGCTTTTGGTTTGGCTTTTTTATATTTTTTTTTATTTAAACTACACATCAGTAACTCTCCCAACTTGTAAAGAGACAGAGTGGATGAGTCTTAACTAGCTTCTGCTTTATTTTACTGTCTAGCTCCCGTGACCCCTATGACTGTCACACCCGAGAGCAGCGTGTCTCTTCGGGCACAGCATCTGAAGGAAGCTGGGCTGGCACTGATGGTGTTTCTCCTGTTGTACACAGGGAGCTGAGGCACAGAGAGGTCAGTGACTTTACCAGGCATTTAAAATTTAGCCTTGTGAATGTAGCAACAGGCCTCAAGAAAGCACAACACACCCAACAGCAAACCCAAGGTCATGGCACAAACACCAACCTTTCACTTAAGCCAATTGAGAGACTCAAGTGAGAAAGGGTTTTGAGTTTCATCCCTACTGAACTGCAAAAGACTGGGTCTAAACTGCCATCCATACAAATTTGGGGAGATGGGGAGAAAATCTGAAAAGCAAGAATCTGAACTTCACAAAAACTGCCTCAGTTTTCTCAAAAAAAAAAAAAAAATAAAAAGGATATAAATCCACAGAGTAGATCTTGCCACAGCAGAAGGAACATGTGTGATGGGAACAGCAGAGGCAAAATGTGTCATGGGAAAAAAATCTTGATGGATTCAGCCCAGGACGAGAATGTGCAAATTGATGCAAAATTAAATGCAATTGAATGAGATAACACATCCCAGCAATGAAGAAAACTCACAGCATACTCACAAAAAAAGATGGGAGTTTAAATCCAAGTGGGGTCTGAGGATGTCTAGGCAGCCCAGGGTGACTAAGTTTTGGCAGAAATATGGACATTTCCCCTAAAAGGGGTCAGCAAAGTGCTGCAGAAATGAAACAAGGGGTAAAGGAAGTGCAAGGGTCAGTCACAGAGGGAAACAGAAGATGTTAATCCCAGCCCTCCTGCATAACTATGATGCAGGTACTAAGTAATAGATAGTTCGTCTGCTACTAAAAATCTCCCTGTAGTTCAGTTCTGGGTACTGTGTTTTTTCTCTTCCTGGGCTGATTTTCAAGAGTTGCTGGTTTCCAGCTCCAGAGTAGAGTAATTTCAGTTTCAGGGGAAAAAAAACTCGGAACTAACCTGATTCATAAAATCTCTGAAGCTGTGGGAATGTCTTCTGGTTTTAGAGAAAGGGAATGTGATTCAGAGCCTGGTGGAAATATATAAAGAGGTTCAATATTTAATTAAACATAATCTTCCTTGTGGTGTGAGTGAGCTCTTTCAGCCTGAAAATCCATGGGGTTTACTGCACTATTCTCCAGTGAGTGGCACCATGAAACATTTTGCAGGTCCATGCTGGCCTATCACCTGGCTGCCCTGCCTGCCAACAAGAGAACACTTTGGGAGCTAATAACTTTCTACTTTTACATGACAAATCCATCTCTCTGCGTTGTCAGATCTCTCCAACATGTCTTTTGGGTGCCAGGAAACTACCACTGCCATCCCCACGCTGCCGGGGTGAGGAACCCATGGCACCGCGCCGGCTGCATGACAGCACAGGCTGTTCTGAGTAGCAATCAGACTTTTCCAGCTACTTAAAAAAAACAGTATGGGTCTGGGGTGTGTGTGTGTGTGGAAATGGTGTTTTGGAGCTGTAATTCTCTACAGAAAAGAGGTGGTCTGATCCTGCACCCACAGCAGAGCTCAGCACGAGTAAAGGAGTTGGGCTAGAAGCGTGTGCTGATGGAGATGCTGAGGATCTGGCTCACAGACCTGCCTTTGCCAAAGGTTCAAGGCAATCTCATATAGGGCACAACTCTGTTATTCTGGGTTGTTGGTTTTCCATAATAATAATAATAATAATAATAATAATAATAATGACAGCATTGGCTCTTTTCTGGAAATGATATTCTGCTACATGTGAGAAACGAGAACAGGTCAGTCTAAAGGGAAGGAGTGCAAAGTGCCGGCTCCAAGCCTAAATAAACACCAAGGTCTGCAGCTGCCTGGCCCAATTTTGGTTTTACATATGTAAGGTGACTTTACTAACTCAGAGTTTTAGTTCACAAACCTCTCTCTCTCTCACTGTTAACCATTCATAGCTGTTACCTACTCAACAACAATAAAGAAAGAGTAAGAAAAAATTATCCCCTTAGTAGAAGAGAGTTACTAAGCAGGGTGTATACTGCTCTGAAAAGCTACTGGGGCTGTCTAATGATAAATCTAGTCCCCATGTGCCGAGTATCCTGTAGGCTGTGTCCTTGTTGGTGGGCTGGGGGGTGTCTGCTGCCACTCCTGTACCCCTCAGCTCCCGCGTTCCTCAGCGGTGCCCCACTGAGCGCGATGAGGGTTTTCACAGCAGCCAGGGTTGGGGTGGGGGCGAAGTGAATCTTCCCAGGGCTGCTGGGATGTGAAGTGCCCATGGGTTTCTTCAACAGCCACAAAACGAGTCCTTGTGCCTATTCCCAGGCTGTCTCCTCACCGTCTACCAGCTACACCCTCCCGTCCCGCCTGCAATTAGCGCTTGCAGTGCTGCAGGGGGAGATGAGATTCGCTCTGCCTGTCCTCCTGCAGAAATCTCTCACACCTTCCCCACCGGGTGGGAACAGGCACCGTGGGTTAGGAAATATCCTCGTAGTGGAATTGCATTTGCAGCAGTCCTACCCCCCACCTCCTGTTTGTCTCCTGACTGTTAGACGCCGCTGCTCATCATGGTGTAGGAGCACGTGAACACGGACGCGCGGATGCAGCATTTGGTTGGGCAGAGCCCCAGATCTCTGTGACTCTCTTCATCCCCCTGGAATTACAGATGCACAAATGGAGCACAGTGTGTTTCACACGGGGTAACTGGAGCTGGGTAAGTGCCTGCAATTTTGGTGGAAGAGTGGGTTAGGGAGAGAAGTGGAAGTATATGACCGATGACCTTAATTAGAGGAGATAAAAATGTCGAAACATGACTCCTAAGAAAACCAAGGAAGGCATCTACTGTCGAGTGTTTCCACATGGATGCCACTGAGAAGAGGTCAAGTGCTTTCTATATACTTTAAGTAAACAGCAGATTGTACATTCACAGTCTGGACTGGATTTGAGCAGCCTCTGTGTTCTGTGAGATCATAACTGAGTCAGATATTGAAGATTTGATATCAACTGACAGGATTACTTGAGAGTTGCCAGGAAAGACAGTGGTCATTAAGAGTTGCAAAGTTTGCCAGTAAAGCTCTGGCTAATGGCACACCTGACTAACCTCACACTAGAACTGTTTTGGGCCTCTAAAAGAGCAGCAGTGATAGACTCAGTTTGTGCTGGTGGTGGCTCCCTGTGATAGGAAAGAGTCTCCTCACATCTTCATTATCATGTAAAAAATGCAAAGAGCCACCCCAAAATTAAATCTGCTAAATGGGCAATGGGTGATACGTCAGGAATACTGTGCTCCAATAAATGTAACTTATTTACTTACTTACTGTGAAGTGTATCAAACCAAGCTAAAATTTTTCTGTTCATCTTTGCAGCTATCCAGCCAGAAGGTTAAGACAGAATGTGGTGGGTTTATTGGAAACCCAGCTTCATTTCCCTGCCTGGAAGCAAGATGACAGTGACATCAGAAATTACAGCCATATTTTCTATCTGCAGATTCAGCTCTGGGGTCATCACCAGCAGTTACAGTATTACAGGCAGCAGCATTCACCTCAGGTGCACAGCATCTCTCTGTGCCTCAGAGAGGTCGTGCCCTTAGGAGTGGTCTTCTTTAAAGACAGGGAAACTGAGTCAAAGAGCACTGATCCAAGCCCATGGAAACCAGTGGCAGACCAGGTGGGGCCCCTGACTAGACCCAGCAGACCTAATAACTTCTCCAGTGATTCCAAGCAGGAATAAAGGGCAGGAATGCTCCTCACGACCTAACTGGAAACAGATGAGTCACTGGAAACCTTCCTGTCCATTCAGCAGGCTTCACATGAGGCCCTGAAATAATTGGGACTCCGATTATTTAGGCTGCATTGCTGGGAGGCTGGAATGAGGCGTGAAACTCGGGAAGCTCAGTCCCAACCACCCCTCTCGGAAGCTGAGCTGTAAAGCTTTTAAATGCACCAGGAGCAACCAGTCCCTCTCCTCCCTGTCTGCCTGTGAAGAGGAAAAGGAAAAGGCAGCTGATTTGTGAATGTTTTCTTGCTGCACTGAGGTATTTGAAATATCTGGCCTTGGTTAAAGTGGGGAATGCAATCTCACGAGCTATTAATTATTACTGATAAACCAACGTAGTGATGGAGCCAAATAAAAAAATCTCTCGCTGCTACAGTCGGTTTCTGGAAAACAGCCAGACCTGGAAACCTCCAGCTTGTTGCATTTCCTTCATTTTTTTGGGAAATCCATGTCTGACTCGACAGGTCTCCACACCTGGTCTCTACTCAGAGTATGTGATGTCTACAGCTACAGATAAAGAGAGCTGAACTTTACCTACCCAGACGGCGAAAAGCAGCTTACAGTTCCTTTAACATGTGACCAGTCCCAATTATGGCTTCTTCCACATGACATCAGTATGCACTGGAGGAGCTCATGGTTGGGTGTTTTATTTGCCAGAGGCAAATGAATACATTACCCAGCAGCGAGGCGTGGGGCAAGCGGATGCGTAACTCTGGGGTGATTTGGATTCCGCGCTCGCGCGGGGGTGTGAGCCAACCTCAGAAGTCATTTTCACTGATGCTGACACATAAGGCATCCCTCAGAGACCTGTCTATCAAACTGCAACATGCTATGCAGAAAAATTAGATTACTCATGCTACAATAAAGAAGGAGAGGATGACAATAATGGGGGAAAAAAAAGAGACTTCAAAATATAACAGCTATTTATTAAATGAATAAAAATCCTGGCAATGAGGAAGTATCCTAGAGACTTTTTATTTATTTATTTTACCTCTTTGCAACCCATTTCAAGGAGAGCTACTTGGAAAGACCCTATTAATTCAGACACTGCCTCTTGAAAAAAAAAAAAAACAACAACCCACCACTTCATCATGATTGTCACATTACTGTACTTGTGAGATACCATCTTAAATACTCATTACGATGTTGCTGCTGGTCTTGCTGCAGTCAGCAGCAGGATTTCCTTTGGCTTTGGTAAGAGCAGGATCAGGCACGGGCGCTGCTCTCTCTCTCTCTCTCTGAATTGCAAATGGATTGTTCACATGTCAGCTCGGTAACTAGGCAAAGTTCACCGGGCTCAGTTCAAAGCAGGCGAGATGAAGCTCAGGGCATTTCACTCACAGTGTTTGCCGAGTTCCTCGGGTCTACAAAAGTGTTAAAGTGGTTTAATACAAAATCCATAAGACAAACATTATGCAGCTATGTGTGAACCCCTGTCCAATAAAATCTATTTCTTTGGGAAAAAAAAATACATAGTGGTAAAACACAGTAAAGAAAAGAAAAGGCTGTGTGAAGCTTAGTAAAAATCCTATAACGCAGAATGGCGAAGAGCTTCAGGAAGGGCAATTTCAAATAAATCTGCAGAAGGACACACAGACAGACAGACCAACAGCCAGAGGCACACACAATCCACAGCTGGAGATGGATCTGGACAAGTGCTGAGGTACAAACACCTCAGGATATCCTCGCTGCAGGCCTGGCAGTACAGTGTCAGATAATGGAAAGGTTTGGCCGAAAGCTGTTTATTCTTCTCTAGTGGTAACAAAACTCTGCTGGGGCTTCTACAGTATTTGCTCCTTGAGCTATTATTCCCCAGGAATATTTGGGAAGGCTAATTGAGGTTAGTAACTCCTCCTGCCCAGAACGAGCTTACAATGTACGACTTGCAGCTGCAAATTCCACTTTACCCATTGTTACCATTGCTCCCAGGGTCGGTTGTTGTGTACGGCTTTGATTTGTGAAGCAGCCTCAGCAGTTGCCCGTGGGGTTTACTTCCCTATCTCTAGTCTCTCTTCCAAATATTTCTTCCCAGAGATAAGTTTTGGTTCCCATCCAAACCAGAGGAGCAGTACCGTGAGCGTCTCTGCGGTCCTGCATCTCGCAGAGCCTCTGCGGAGCACGTGGCCCACTGACCAGAGCAAAGAATGGCTGCAGGGTAAGTTTGACTTTCCACTCCGGCTCCAAGTGTGTGATTGTGCTCTGCACAGTGGTGCCTTCCAACCCAGCTTCACCCTTGAAGCCTGCCCAGGAGGTTAATTTCTTTCTGGGGGGGGGTCCAGGGTGGCTTCTTAATACAGACATGCGATTTCAACATGGCCACACGTAGTGGAGGCGTGCAGAATTATAGGTCTCCTTAAAATTGTCAGGAGCAAATATGATCAGATCTGGTTCTTGATCTCATTACTGTCTAAAAGATTTGGCTGGCATTTTTAAATGCCATGATTTATGTTCTTCACCTTAACACGGCCCTCGGTTGTGTAAACCCAGTAACTCTATTATTCTCCAGGGCAACTCTAAAGAATTTGATTGGAGAATTTTCACAACACTCTGTCTATAAGAAAATATTAACATGGATTAAGACAAGTTGATAGATTTTAAACCAGGCTATAGAACGAGAACCAGGGAGAATAAATCAAATAACTTTGCCTAACTACAGAAAGTGTTTGTAAAGCCCTGTAAGGTTTCCATTTCCTAAAGCCACCTGCCATCTCAAATGCCCCTAATCAGTCACAGATGCTGGATACCAACCTGCTAACCCTATGGCTTTGAGAGAAAATATTGCACTTTGTAAACTCATTCTTGGGTATTTCCTTAATTTTTCTTAAACTAAACTTTCATCCCTTATTTTCCACTTAAGTGTAATGAGTTAAATCAACTCTGACATCTTGCCCTGCTTACCCATGGAGTTCTGTTTAGCTGCTTTCCTACCTGCTTCTTGAAAAGTCTGAAGACCTCATGGTTTGGGGTTTTCTTTTTGGCTTGTTTTTTTAATGATGAGGGTGTTTTTTTCTCATGATCACCTTCCTGGTGTTGAGGCATCTTACTAAGTGCAGAGTTTAGTCTATTTCTCTGATCCATTGCTAGTGGAAAAACAGATGGTTTTTTTCTGTTCTTAGTGCTGTTTATACAGCTCCATGATGGAGATGTACCAAACACTGAGCTTTTCTGAAGCACTCTGAGAACATGTTTTTAATGCCCAAAAATAATTTAAAAAACAAAAAAGAATACACCTGAAGAAGTAAGAGGTGTTTTAGAAGCCTCATCCAGCCCCCATCAGCATCAGAATAAAGTATTTCACAGAGCAGGGAAGGTACAAAACAGTCCCTGGTGCTGAAGGTGCTGGTAGGCTGTACTGGTACTGGAGCAGAACGGTGGGTTCGGCTTGGCTCTGGAAGGAGCCATTACTCCACTTCAGCTTGTGAAGACAGATGGGGAGTGGGAGTTGTAACAGAGGTAAGAAGCAGACTGGATTTTATTAGTCTTCCATCATCTTTAAGAGATCCCTAACCAGATCAGGTTTCAGCCTCTCCCTCCACTCTTGTGTCAACCTTTGGTTCTGTTTTTGCTGGAGGATAAGTTTCATTATATTAATAAGCAGCACAAGTGGTTCCAATTGTGGAAGAACCACTCTGAGCTGTCAGAAATGATCAGAGGAGAAGTTTCAGCCTTTCCGTGATCACAGCCTCTTCTTCTGGTGCCTCAACTCAGCACTTCCCCAGTGCACTTCACATTTTTAGCAGCCATGACAATAATAAAAGGTACATTTACACTTCAGTGAGGGTAGGTTATTTTAAGGAACTTCACTCTGTGATCCTGGTAGTACATCAATGCTCAGAAACTAGACGCTAATGGGAATAATTGGGCTAACATTCAATCTACTGGCTGAGAGACCCATTCGAGGCAAGCCCTTAAATGAGAGACTATACATCTTCTACTGCAGGCAGATTTCAAACATAAACATCTTTAATTATGCCACTAAACCAGTATGTTTGCATTTATTACAGAGAGGAGAGTGTGTGGGGAAAGCTCACAACAGAACAGCACAAAAGCCGAGGCTGTTGGATCCCAATCTCGGAGTGTCCCATACTGGGAATACTGCTCAGCATGTGTCTCCCTCACAGCATCCACATGAAGGAATGTGTTTAGGTAGACAAGGTAATTAAAGAATCCCTGTGAGGGTGGTAGTTTTACCAGATTCATTTTGCAGACAGGAAGATGAAGCACAGAAATTCTGAAGTTTGTCTGAGCACAACAAAGCAGCAAGTAGAGAGGAGAGGGTCTGGTTCACCACCCTGGGCTCTACCCACCAAGAGAAGGACGGGTGCTCCTGGCCAGACAGACAGCAGTCCTCATGGTGCACCCACTGAAGCTGCTCAGGCTCTGTTCAGGGGCACATCTCCAGCAGCATCCTCCCTGCTGGCTGCAGAACCAGGGTTTGGGGACACAGATTTACTACGAAGTGCCTGGCTCAAGCTCCCCCCCAACAGGTCCCCCCACCGCCCTGGGAAGAACGGAGCGAAGTTTAGTTCTTGAATCAGAACTCGCCCTGGACTAGTCACTGAAATGTCACCTGTGAGATGGAACAAAAATGAAGAGGGGAGAAATGTAAAAGGAAATCTTTGTAGCCAGGACTACCCGACTCTCCCGCAGTAGGAGACACAGGAACACCGTTTCATGTCATGGAGATGTAGTTAAAATGCAGACTGCATACCCTTGTTCTCAGAATTTGAGAGGTGTGGTTTATGCATGTGGACAAGCCATCGTTCCTCCCTTTGATCTATCACTTGATGTAGAGGAAGGCTTTTATGTGTTAGTCCCATATAATGGATAATTTAGTCTGAAGCCATTATGAAAATTATTACACTTTGGGTACATATGCTTCAATTATTCTTGAAAGTACATGGAAATATTTTATGACATTCACATACATTTCAAGTTAAAAAAAAGAAGAAAAAAATCCAAACAAAACCAGAAATTTGTTTACCATCCAAACAAATCTGTTCTCCCGAGGAAAATTTACATGTATTTTAAAAGAATTCTGCCATTTAATGACATATTTTCTTAAGGTAGAATGTAAACAATGTATTTGAATGTTTAATAGGAAAAATGTCAGTCATCATTCATTAACATTACCGGTGGTACATGTAGCTGCATGTGTTTATTCCTTTTATGAATAAAACTACTTAATACAAAGAGTAATAAGTAGAGTTAAATTCTCCTTGTTCAAGTGCACTTAGAGCTGAACCTTCAAATTAATCCTGTCACCCTTTTACAAATGGAGGTGGCCAGAGGAAGGCCTGGCAGAGTCACCATGAACGGCTGATAACGACAGGAGACTCTCCAACAGTGAGCAGGGCTGGAGTATCCTCTTCTCCCATTTGAACAGTTTCTTCTAGGAGGGCACTGTAAGAAGGATTTTTAATTTTGTTGCAAATGAATAATTCCCTTGTTTTCTTCCCCAAATGTGCTCCCAATGACAGATAAAGGAGACACCAGTCAGACACGAATGTCACTGACGGCCTCCTGCAAGTCACTGTGCGTTGTGACTCAGTTTCCCTATTTCTAAATTAAGCATCTTCATATAAGATTCTGGTTTTTAAATCTGGAAAATTATCTTACCTTTCAACTGGGTATCTTCTATTTTCTTCAGCTTAATAAAAGGAGGGCCGTGGCCTTCACATAGCTAAAAGAAAGGCTCAAGCCTGTTTCACATAGCTGAGAGTGCTTGGGTGGAGACACCATCCTGTAAGACATCTGAACTGATCTCCCAAACGCAGGGTTGTGGCATTGCTAATTGAAATAGTTCTACTAGAAGAAGAAGATGTTTCACTTGAAGGCATGTTTAGCTTCACAGACAGCAGGGACACTATAAAAAGATGTCCCCTTGGGCACTTCATCCCTGCCATCGTGACTGGCGCACGCCCCTTCCATGGTTGCTCTCCTGCAGGAGGTGAGACTGCAGGAAACCCATGGTTGTGATCAGTGTCTCCCTCAGCCCTGTGGGTGAAAACCATTCCCACAGATCCCAGCTGCCAAAACCTGATCCCCTGAAGGGGACCGGAAGGGCAGAACGTCTGCACGAGCCACCGGCACCTACCTTAGAGCCAAAAGCACACAGGGAGCGGTGGGTTACACGGCAGAGCACCATGAGGCTGTGAGCCCCCAGTACTTCCCGAGGCCTGACTTCACTCTGTGCACTGCAGAAGCCAGCCCTTTGCCAGGTGACATCTGAACCGAGCCTCAGCAGCAGCGCCCAGGCTCTGATCGCTGACCCAGCCTTTACTGCAGCCCATCTGCAGAACTTACCCAACATGAAAGGCGCCAAATGACAGAATACAGAGTGCCGAGAGCTGGCGGCAGAGGTTTCTTCCGCAGACATCTTGCTGGTTGTTTTAAGGTCTTCTGCCTCTAAGTGGCACCATGCTGAGTGATTGAACACTTGCTAGAATCTGTTCTACCTTTTATTGTAATGATTTCTTACAGAGCTCCCAGTTTCCAAACTCTGAACTTTCAGGAGTACTGCCTGGATGTCAGAGCCCTTTCGTCAGAAACACCAGAGCCTTCTGGAGTGATGGTCCCCAGTACTACAAAATCCCTTTGGAAAGCCACAGCTCTTAAACCACCACTGGGAAAGACTGAACTTTAGTTTGTAGAGAAGGCTTTTGTAATGACAGCTACTCAACACACAGCCAGGCTGAGCTTCCACTGGTGTAAACTGCCAGAGGGTGACACTGAGCCATACCCACACACGGCCTGGTTTATGGCTTTCTATTTGCTTACGGCTGTTAGGCCCAGACTGGCTCAGGTGTGACGTTTGATCAAAGAGTGGGATGGAGACAGGGGGTGTCCCAGCATGGGTCTGATCCACACACACTTACTCTGGGAGCCTTGAAACTGGGGAAGCAAACTCTTCCCCAAACTAGCCATCCAGCACAAGGAATGTTGTGTTACTTACGTAAAGGATGTGATCTCCTCTCAGTGACATACTGGGCTCGTGATGCTAAAATATTCAGATACTCAACCATCTACTGTGAAATCTGCCTTTGCTTTACTACTGCTCACACATTTACTACTATCCTCACACATTTACTACTATCCTCACACGTTTTGCAGTTTGAGGCTGTTTGCTCTGCTTTGAAATGCCGTAAGGTTTTCCTGTCCCTACATAAAAATATCACGCAGCCCAACCTCCTTCAGCTCACCACAAACAAGCCACAACCCAGGAAAATTACTGACACTTTAAGAGGAGTAGAAAAAAGTACACCAAGAAGAAAGTTTTTCTCTATTTGAGGGAAGGTTGTCAGGGTAGTAATATAGTACAGTGAGTAGTGAAGACAGGGAGATTTATGTGCCAATTCTGTGTATGATTTATTTAGATTAATTGCTCTGTATCAATATGTAAAAATCTAATAAATATAACTCCCTATACAAAGGGTTGTTCCAGTCCCAATGTTACAGTGGACAGTTTTGGCAGAAAGTCAGGATGTGCATTAAAAACACACTTTTTGAGAAGTCTAATAAATAAAAGCTCTGAAATATGGTTTCCTACTGAGAAAGGCATTTTAAATCATTTTGATAAAGAACCTAAATTAGGCCTTAAAAGGAGGGGGAAGCTAGTTCCCTGTAACTAAATATTTATAGGGATTTTGAATATAAGAGTCCAAGAAAGCTGGCCTCCATCCCCCATCCCCTGCCACAATAAATGGGAAAGGAACAGCCATTCCCCTTCCCCCCAAACCAAATTAAAAGTTTGAAGTGTTAGGAGGGGGAGGAGAAAACCACAATTAAAATGGGGAACAGGCACCTGAACGAGGAGCTCCAGAAGTCCTGAAAAAAACCCTGCATGCTTTCTATTGAAATAAATGATAGGAGCAAGAGACAAGCCTTCAGTTCTCCTCCACATTACTCAGGAGTGGTGTGCTCTTACTCACTTCAGTCCCCCCAAGAGAGACTACACTGTTATTTGTTAAACACCCTCGAGAATGTGTTTAGAAGTGAATAGACATCTGAACAGCCCTAGTTTTTCTGAAAGTCAAAGCAATTTAGAGACTGCAAGGAAGCCAAAATTGCTGGGGACTTAAGCTTCTAAGTCACTTAGGTCCTTCTGACTCTGTTATCCCTGAAATGTAACTAACATTTTGCATGTGTACAGCCACCCATGGGCCCTGCCTGAGAGGATTTACAGTTTGGGGACCTGATACCACTCACAGCAAAGCCAGTGGGTTTGAAGCAGTGTGGATGCAGGAGGGTCAGTGGCTTCGCAGCGGGAATCGGCACCTCCCCACGCTGGATGTCACAGCAGGCACAGCCGCTCCGGTGCGTTCGTGAGGCAGGAGGGTCTGCGTGGGAAGGCTGAGGAATGACAGAGTAATGCTCCAGGAGCACAGTGTGCTGGAGAGGTTTCTGTTGTTGTGTTTGTACCTATCAGACTTCCCACCGAGGTTACTGAGTTACCAGTCTGACAGACATCCAGCATTCCCCTCCCTGCTCTCAGCACATTGCTTCACCTCACACTCCCTTCTGCCAAGCACTGTCATCTCTCAAGACTCCTCACAAGGAGCCATTCGTTCTCCTCTGCTCCATCAGGAGTGCTTCCCCCTGAGATCAAGTTCATTCCTCTTTAACTCTGACCTTCAGACCTTCTTTTTCTCTGCAGGGCTCAGTGAGGAATTCTTCAGCAAGGGCCACCACCGCACTTGCAGAGCCAGGAGGATGCTATCAGGTGACACTTTGATGAAGAGGGAAAATACATCCCTTTAGAAAGTTCAGAGGGAAGCACTTAAGGTCTAGAGTTTAACAGAGTGGGTTTGGACCTACATTTGGCCTGGCTGTGTGGCCATAACTTCACAGGACACAAGAGCACATCTTTCATTGACGGGGGCGTCACGTGCTGAAGGCTTTTAGTGTCCTCCAAATCCCACTTCCACACAAGTCATGGCTGTCAAGACTTGGAGACCTCTCAGGCAGCTTGTAGTCTGGTTGTGTGCACAACCAGAAGTTGTGGTTCTTATTCAGACATCCTCTAAGGTCACTAATAGTGTAAGAGCTCAACCACACAGTGCTAGTGCCCAGCTCTTAACACTGAAGTGGACACAGAAATACCTGGCCACGTTTTCAGAAGAACTCAGCAGCTTGAGGGCTTTGTTGTAACATCTGCCTTAAACACCACAGTGGGAACTACAGCTCTGAAATCAGGCTCAGGCTGGGAGTACTTGCAGAACTGCCAATGAGCTGTCCTGAAAAGCCTGTCCTACATGAGACCAAATGAGAGACAGACAGGCTGGTTCATAAAATGAAACAGTGTTAGCTGCATTTACAGAGCAACAACATTCTGCCCCCATCCCAAAGTGGGTTTCAGATGTCTCACAACTCATCGAAAAAAGGTTCCTGGACAGTCTGAAAGGCAAAAAATAAAAGGTGTGTGTGTGTGCATTTGGTGGTGGTGTGGGGGAAGAAGTGGAAATTTGAATTTAAATTGAAACTTAAGCATTAAAAAAATTACAAAAACATTTGTTGCTGTCATGAAAACTTAAACTCAGGCTTCTGACATTTTAAACTTAATAACCAAAACCATCAGCCATAATGATTTCTCCATCCTATTCAGCATTAATATTCAGACAAATGCCAGAGGCTGTCACTTCCCATATTAAGGCAATCCACATTCGTTTGCATCCAGAACACCTATGGATGTTGTTGTTCTGATGAACAAACTGTAATTTTTAAGCTGAAATGAAAGAAAGGGAAGAGGCAGAGTAAGACAGCTGAGTGTCTTTTGAAAAAAAAATAAAAAATCAAAACACATTTTCTTTTAAATCCCCGGAAAAAGGATGTGATTATTTAGGAATCCTTTCCTCTTCACTTCATTATCATTATTTTGTCAGTGTTGGGCTATCTAATTACTCTGCTAGAGCTGGAAACTTCATTTTCATGCATTAAGGTGTAAGAGGACTCAGCTTGTCTGGCTCAGTAGTTCACACTAAAAGAACAGCTGTAAAGAGCAGAGCCGGGAAGACGGCAGCACAAGAGGAAATCCTCAGCAGGATTCGAGTGCTTTACGTCTGTCATAAACACACTTCCAGATCAAATTAAAGGAATTTCTTTTAACTCTATTCACAGTATCCAAATATTCTGCTCAACAAGCTGCTTGAGATCTTAGTCAGTCTAAGAAATGAATCATATTCCCCTTGTCATCTGGCTGTTCTCTGCTGACTGCTAATTCATGGTATATTGATTTTAAGACTCTGTTAACACATTATATTTTCATGTTAAGCCAGGAGAGCTTTTCTTGCTGAAAAACCATGCCCCATCCTCATTCCCTGCAATAGTCTGGTTTGTACCTACTCTGTTATTTAGAATGATTGATCAAGACAATTTAATCAGCTTTAAATGGTTCAGTGAGTTGTTCCACGCTATCGTACCAACTACACCGCTTTCTATGGGTATTTAATACCTCAACAGGAATTCTGCACATCAGACTTCTGTGTTTGCCTACTGATACAAAATTTTAAAAGACCAAATAATTGCTGGGGTAACACAGTGGAGTCCAGTGGAATTGTACTACAGAGATTTTGGAAATTGACTCCCCAACTTGTTATCTAAATGGAAGGATTTAAAACAAAGATCACTGGAATGATATGAATATATTTCATCACTGATTTAAAACAGGTCAAGACTTTAAAAAAAAGCCTGTGAAAGTCTATGCTATTACAGCTGGCAATTAAAATTTATAATGAATGAGATAATAAATATTTTGTTTGCTTCTTATAAAATGTCATTAATGGTGAGGTCTCTCATTGGACTGGTACAAAACTGCTGTTGGCAAAAATCTAAGTATGAAGCACAAAGGTTTCATGTTTCAGACGCTTATAAAACTTAATTCCCCCGAATAACACTACTAATTTGGGTCTACTTCTGTGCTTAAAGATTGTACATAAATATTTTTAGCATGCAGTGAGACCACAACTTTGCTTTTATTTAAATTTTCTAACAGGCACAAAATCTTTGCCACTTCAAAATAAAATAGTTTCACTTAAACAGAAGTTATTTAAACAGCTTCACAGTTCTTTGAGAACTTTTCTATTAATGCCAAAATTTTTCAAAAAGAGGAATCAAAAGTATTTAATGCCATAAGTATGGGTATCAAAATATATTCTACTCTGTCCAAACTGGAATGAACTATTCCACAAAAAGTATTCCAGTGGGGTTTGGTTTTTTGACTTGTAGATATTTGGTACATCAGGTGCTGGTTGCAAATAAGATGCAGGTAACATCAACTATGTTTCTGACTTTTGAAGGAAACACATTCATAAAACCTACCTTTTAAGTATAGAATAAACATTTTAAATATGAAACTTCTTAATAGCAAAAAAAAAAATCAGAGTAGAAAATGGAATTCTATTGATCAGCAAATTACTGAAACAAGGACAACTTTTTAAGACTAAAAGAACCACAAGAAAGGATAAAAATCATTAACACACACACACACAAAAAAAATTTCAATTTAAATTTAAATGTATCCATATGTTTATATGTTATGTGTGGTATGGAAATGTTGAGCATGTCTGGGACCTAAATGAACTTCTACCAGAGAGACCACAGAATCATAGGTTTGGGGGGATTCTTTATCATATGACATATCACATGCAGGGCGAAAAATACTTTTGTATGGAGACATGAAGTAATAAAAGAAAAAGAAAACCAAAAACCATCCCCAAGAACAACTCACATTCATAATTTACCACTAATATGCAAAATCAAGCAATATCCAACATGAAAATCAAGGAAGCTGAGAAAATAAACCTACTTATATAGCCTATTATGTAAGTACCACATAATACATAAAAACTCCAATTTAGATTTTAGCCAGTAATGTAAATGGTAACATAAACCTACTATTATGAGTAGTTAACAATTTTGGCTGAGAAATACGCTGATGGGTAACTCACCCTTACCATTAAGCTGCAGTTTATTAAACATTTTGTATCTGGGATGTGAATAGAATGGAGGATTAAATTAGAGGATCACTTCACTGCTAAGACTAACACTTCAGTCAATTCACGATTTTGCCCCTTCAACACACCTTACAAAGAACAGACCAAACTCTGCTTTCAATTACTGGGGTGCAACTTTGACTGAAGTCAACAGATGTTGCACCTCAGTAACTGTTAGCAGGTCTGCATACTGAATAAAAGGCTGGGAGAAAAACTCTCTTTTGAAAACATTTTTGATGGAAAACTGATTTTCTTAATAAAGGAAAGTTTAGTGAACAGTGTGTTTCATAGAGAAGCCCTTATTTTCATCAAATACTTTTCTGCTGAAAACTTGAAACATTTAGCTGTCTTTTTTTTTTTTTTTTTTTTTTTTTAAAGGTTATTAATTTTTTTATGATATAAGAAG
>VXBZ01012460.1:548246-558542 GCA_013399135.1 Heliornis fulica | reverse complement strand
AAAAACAAAGCCATACTTAGAGTGCCAAGAGATGGAGATAGGAAGTGAAAGAGGAGATGGAAAGCTGACATCCCTCTGAAAGCTTATTATGAATTCTCAGCTTAATATCTTGATTCATCAGACAGAGAGGTCAGATCTAGATAGGTACATGGCTCTCAGCATGGCAATATGCAAATAGTTCATTAACAGAAAAAGCTGAAGCGTGGTCCTGGTGTTTGCTGGTGGTGGGTTTGTTACACGGTCACCAACACAACAGTGGCTGGCAGAAACACACCACAGTAGTATTTCAGTTCTCATGTACTGGACAAAACACAGGAATAGGGCTACAAAAAGTGGGGGTGGAAATTAAGCCTCCATAAATTCAGCAATTTCCAGGGGTGTAAATCCAAGCAGGGGTTTCGGGAAGCAGAACGTGTGAAATAAGACAGGTGCCTGTCCCTGACCAAGGCGGTCTGGAAGCGTTTAGTGCATACCATAAGTGTTGCCCCATCTACTTCAGAGAGCTGCTGTGGGACAGGCAAGTATCATGGGAGGAAAGAGAGAGAAAACAACTGCTCTGCTCACAATGGTATGGAACCTCCTTGAAGGTCAGCTCGCTGCTTTGGGCCATAAAGGAGAAACAGGAGTGAGACTATAAACTTCACTTTCATGGGAAGTCCGGAGAGTCCTATGAAGTCAGTAGGACTATTTTGAGGATGAGGAATCACTTGCATGAAATAAAAATCTCAGGATTTGGCCATAAAGCATGCAAAATATATTGTATCATGACATGTGAGTTAGCAGTGCAGTGATACAGACATTACTCATGTATATGCTAGACATCTCTGCTGCACGAACAAACCTAATCTACGCTTGCAAAAGGTTATTGAAAACAGAGCTCCTGCAGCAGATAGTTGGGGCTGGACTTTGACAGCTCAGCTCCTTTCCACCTCAGGGACCTGGGAAGTTATTTGGGATATCTGCTGTTCCCATGAGGGCCCTTGAACAACACGCGATGGCGCGATGCGCTCTGGCCATCGCAGATGCTGCGTGATGAGACCAAGTGACCATCTCGTTCTGGTAGAGGTGAGGAAGGTTAGTTGCATATGAAGACTTCTGGAGAGAGGACCCTTTTGGTTCACTTCTACTCCTCTTGTACCCAAGAGCCTCAGGGAACAGATCCCCTCATTTTTTTTAGGCATTGTGAAATATGTGTAAAAAGAGTCGCACAGGCCTCGCCTGCTATTTTAAGGCAGGCTACTGAAGGGAGTGTGGGTTAGACAGACTGTGAAAGAGGGGGAGGAAGGGAAGGAGGAAGGTTAAATAGCAGTAGGAAACATGGCTAGAAAGGACTATTTGCACAACTGATGGTTCTGAGCCGTTAGATTATGCTGACAGTGTATTAATCATATGTTACAGCCATATGCACACACACTGATAAATTTATATTTGTCTGCCTATAAATGAACATTAGATGTAAATATATGTAAATTATTGACTATTTTGCATCATGTTAATAGGATAAATATTTTAAATATTTTATATATAAAAATCTTTTTCACATTACACCATCAGAAGAAATTACAAAAATATGTATGTGGGAGATGAGCTTATGGCCTACACCAGCTCCAAAGATTAGGCTCGAAATCCCAGATTGGCCACAGACTCCTTCTGTAACTCAGCAAAAGCTTCCAAGTGCATCCCAATGAGTTAGGAGGACAGCTCCTAAGCCCTGTATTTAAAAAGTAACCTATCTTACTCAGCAATTTACTTGCTCTTGAAAGACTTTCTCTTGGCTGCTCTCACTTTAAGTGTCTGTACCTGCTGCCCAGGTCCCTATATTAATCCTGAATTTAAGATCCTTACTGTTGCCTTGCTTGTTTCAGATTCTGGCTCCTCGCCACTAGGATCACATCTCCCAATAACCCACCCACTCTGTGGCTGTATAGAAGGATCCCAGGTGCTTTTCCACATTCCAAGTAATTACACATAGATGATGCTGTGTGTGTATGCACTGGACTCCACTCTCATTGCAGTTCATGACTCTCAATGACCTCGAGGAGGTTTAGTAATGCAAAGGAGTAGACTCAGTGTATGTCACTCCTTTCCCAGTGACCTGAACTCCTGGTGTTTATGGGAGCAGCCTGGGACGACCTCAGGGCACCATTTTCCCTGCTCCACCTAACCAAAAGGATGGAAAACCAGATTTTTTTCCCTAGACTCAGCCAGTGTCTGCAGGACCTCTGCACACCCACTGGATAAGCTTCACCCTAGGGCACGGGTGGGTACTTCATGGTCTAAGGGTAGACTTGGTGGCGGTAGGTTAATGGTTGGACTGGATGATCTTAGGGGTCATTTCCAGCCTTAAAAAATTCTATGATTCTACAGACAGAATTTAGCATGAGGAGCTGAGTTTATTCCTTGCTTCATCTCTCTTTTGCTACAGGAATATCTTTGTTACAAAGCTTCTGGAAAAGGAGAAGATAAATAAAACCCCACCTCTAATACCTAGATTTGAGTATGTGATTTTTTGTGTATATGTGATTGCCTTGCTCTGGGACTACCTTCTAGGTCCTTAAAATATTCATGTGTCTTTTTTTCCCATTAGTTTCCTTATTTTTTTCTTTTTCCCTTTTCTTTTTTCTTTCCACTTTTACCATATGCTGCCCTGATGACACTGCCTCCGGGACAGAGTGTTTGGCCAATTTCCCTGACAGCGCTGAAAAGTTGCTTTGCATCCACCTCTCCCGTCCTGTTGTTCCAACTCCTGCACTGCTCACTATGGATGAATTCCCACAGTGTTTCATCTAACCACCTCTCACATCCCTCCTCGGTGGCTTGTGTGCTCAGCTTACATCCAGTCTCATCAGGATGTCTTTTTGATTTAAGCCCTTGTCTTCTCCCCGCTAGGCCTAATACCTCATCTGTTAGCCACTGCTGGTTTCTGCATTGTTTCTTTATCCCAGTCATATTGAGTGCTGTGCTGAGGCTGACATCATCTCCCTCACACCGTGGCTCATTTGGTCCCTTTTTAGTCCTGGCATGCTGATAGCACCTCAAACTGACCATAAACTTCTACTCTGGAGCTGTCACCGATACATCCTGGGACAAAATAAATAAAACTGGATTTGTTTGCTGTTTGTTTGCTTGTTTGTGCCTGTGTGTTTTTATGGGCCATAGCACGTGGCTATCAGAAGCCAGCAGACAGGTAAAGAAGAGCTGTGGTGTTTATTAAGAATTTATTGGCATGTGGTCAGAATCAAGTCAACTTTGTTCAGGGAACAGAGCGTCTGTGGAACCCTCCTGTCACTGACTATGAGGCAAATGGATTCAGTCTCCACCTCAGGATGAAATACATCCTTTTATTCATTTTGCTCTTCCCTCAGATGCTTGTCCTACTGGATACCATGATCTTCATGAACCAAGTCTGCCTTTGCTTCCCTAGTAGCCAATTAAAAAAAGAAATCACTATGACACAAGCAGAATCAGGGATGCACAAGAGACAGCTAATGTAGCTGCACACATATCAGCCTTGAGCCCACAAAGATGCCTCTGTGAAAGTCAATGAAAGACTTGAGCTCATAAAGTTAAGGGTATGTGTCAGCCTTTGGCAGACTGAGACCTTGAAGCCTGCTCAGACATCACGACTGGGTACAGACGTAAACTTGACACTTGCAATGTTTCACTTTGCTTGGACAAAAAAGTGATATTCAGGGCTTGCTTTAAAAATAAATACAAATTCCCTGATAGTTTTATTACACTTTCCAATGAGCTTGGAATATAGCTTTCTTGTTTGTAATAAAATGGCTTAAATTAAAGGAGAAATTTTGAAAGAAACTTGGTCTGTTATTACTGTCATATCGAGCCTTTTGGACAGAGATTGTTCCATGCAGAAAGAAAGAATGAACTAAATAAAAATCAAACCAATACAGAAAATGT
This sequence comes from Heliornis fulica, assembly GCA_013399135.1. Classification (NCBI taxonomy): domain Eukaryota; kingdom Metazoa; phylum Chordata; class Aves; order Gruiformes; family Heliornithidae; genus Heliornis; species Heliornis fulica. Next base: position 554,624 of record VXBZ01012460.1, on the reverse strand, counting down.
TCAGTGGTTCTTGAAGATTTTCAAGGGCATTTGAGTAGCATTTCCCTCTCTTAAAAATGCATCAAAAAGGAAGAGTGGATCTTTACAACTGTAGCATGTCCTCACTTTTTCTAGGACAAGGTTGCTGCTGGCTGGCTTAGGAACAAAATGCTTCACCCATGCACAGGTCACTATTTTTTACAAGGTCATTATCAACACACTTTGGAAACAGGGTGCTGGACCCCATTAGGCATGGATCTGCCATGGTCTTTATATATATTCCCTTTTACCCGACATCCAGACATACAATGAATTTTTACCTACATAGTAGTTGTGTTACTTGGAAAGAAATATGTTATTTGAAATGAAAGCTCTCAATCTAGTACTTCAGCTGATATTTTTGCATGGTGGGATGCCCTGCTCCAAGTTTATTTGGCAGCAATGATGCTGTTTGAAATCTTACTCAAAGTTTAGCAGAAATTTTCAAACCTAGAGTGCTGAGCAGCTACAGTGTAACAGTTTCCATGAAAGCATTCACATTCCTTTTAAATTTGCTTTCTACATCTATTGTATTGAACAGAGTTAAAAGTGAGAACCCTTCAAAAAGCAGCTCGACACAATCTGAGCAATTGCAGGGGGATATTCATGGTAAAGCAGTGGCCATCTCACATTCAATCTCACTCAAAAACTTGAGTCCCATTGTCTTGTTCACCTAATCATGAAAGAAAAAATGTATAGTGAGAGAAATGGTGAATACCACTGGAAAACAGAAAAGCCAGTCTTCATGTACTTCCAGGGTAAAAGGTGCTGGTCAGGCACACAGATATGTACACATCCATTACATGTAAGGATGTTTAAATTTTAGTTCAAGATGCAAACTTAACTATTTTGAGTACTACTGAACTCTAACCATGTATCCATGTTTGGTTTTCTCTGCAACTCTTCAAGGATTTTCCTAATGATGTCAGTCTTAATGGAAAGGCCTCAAAGCCAGCACAGACTAGTGTCATTTCTGTGGTGAGAGAGAGTGAAATGCAACAGAAGATAAAACCTTTTGTAATGTGTGATCAGTGGATCCAGTCAGAATGAAAAATAAATAAAAATCTGCTTGGATTTCTGACTATCACCTACTTCTCTGAACAGTTTAGCTGTGAACATTTGTGACCATGAAAATATTTCAGTGATTCGCTGTGAAGAGCAAATGAATCTCAGAAAGCTGCAATCTATTCAGAGGCAATTAAATAACAGTGAGAGGATTCACAGACTCTGTTATTTGGCCAATCTAGCACTACACTGAGGGAAGATTGTGACTTCACTGCAGTACAGTGCACTCTGCTTAAATGACACTTGCTCCATCGTGGTTGTGTTCGGCTTTTTCCATAGCTTTTGTGTTTCTTGACTTTCTTGTTACTATGGTGAATGATTGTCACAGGAGTGTACAGAAAGGATGTTTAGGACACAAGTAGAGACAGCAGCCAAAAATGGTAATGGGACAGTGTGAGTTACCAGCAGGTTCTTCTGCTTTTCTGTTGTGTATGGGAAGGGTACGTGAGAGCTGGCAGCTAATCTATCACCACGTTCATGACAGACAATTGTACATCTCTTGTCCTAATCCTTCAGCTCAGCCATGGCTCTGGCTTTACAGCTGGTGAAGGAGAGGTGGGCTCCCACAAGACAGGCAGCCTTGGATACTGCTGCTGGCATCTGTGCTTACAACAGCAAGGAAGTCTCGATGTCTTGTATACACAGTCTCCTTCCAGTACCATCTCCACAACCCGTGGTGAGGGGTTAGGAGGAGAGAGTGGATCTGTAGATCACTATTTGTAGTGACCCCAGGTGTCCAGACAGCATAGCTCAGCCCTGGATCTGCACAAGTGCTGGATACATGGAGTTAATCTTGTGTATCTTCATTCACCTGCACACTCTGCCCAATAATACATATTGCTTTTAGGCTTCTCTTCCCATGTGAGAGGCAAAGCCAACAGAGCACTGCATGTGGCAGTACTACAGGCACATTTATGCTGATGACCCAAATGTAAGCAGCCTTGTCTGCTCTTGTGCAACCTTACCCTTGGATAACTGCCCCCCCACCCCCATCCTCATTCCTGCTGTTGAGTTCCATTCCCAGGAGAAGATTGTTTAAGTTTTAAAGTAGTGTCTTCAAGATGGGAGCAAATTAGAAGACATGTCAAAAGAACAACTACAAGAGGAACTCTAAATACCAGGTCTTAAATCACTCTGGCAAATTGTCAGTGTGCTTATATTTCTGCCTTACTCCCTCAAGTTTGGTGATGGATGACCAGTGATAGGAGTATGTCAGAGCTCATGATTTGGCACCTGATCTCTGCATTAACTAAATCATCCCCCAGCTGCCACAAGAGAAAGCATTGGTTCTGATCCAGGTTAAGGACTTGAAGGAACTGCATCAGAAAAGTGAACACAGCACAAAGGGAGATGTTGGGATGTAGCAGAAAAGTTCAAGGGACTACTTTTCCAACTGCAGCCAGCCAGTAGTTCCCTCTATCCCACCAAGGTGCATTAAAAAGCCTCCTCAAATGGTTTCTGACAGGCTTTTATTTCTGGCAAGCTCCCTGTATTAGAACATCCAAAATATTTGAATATACTGCCTTCTCAATGAGATATTAAACAGGAGGAGGGTTTGTACTTTTCTTCTGTGAGGTTGCATTTATATTTTCTGGATCAGTAAAGCGACAGAGAGATTAGGTGACTTGCTAAAAGACCACATGGCAGGCAGGTGGCAGAACAGGAACTACAGCTTGGAAATGCCTCTTGCTCTTCTGTCTGCTGAAGAGTCAGACTACACTGACCCGTGTGAATGTAATGAGGAAGGGAGCGAGGGAGAGAGTGCACAAGAACTTCTCTCCTTTTATCACACCTTTGCATGCCCATGAGGGCCCTGACCCCTCCTACGCCGAGCCCTCTGCAAGGGGGCAGGTTCAGGAGGGATCAGGGTGAAATGTGAACTCACTATTTATCACTCTGAGAGGTCAGACTGAGAGTCTGGATGTGAGGCAGAGGCATCTTGGATTTCTTCCAAGGCTGGAGTAGCTGCTGTGGTATGTGCTGCCCAGGATTTTCCAGGGCAAATTCTGATTCAGCTGTACGTCTTATCAGAGGCTCTGCCTGAAATTTCTTTCATTCTTATCCATTCAGCTGAGGGCACTCAGGGCATCCTGACCACTAGACAATCTCCCTTCATATGCCACAATCCTCAGACCTCAGTGCCTGCAACAAGGCAGCTTTGCAGCCAGTGGAAATTGCATAGCTCTGCTGACACAGGTTTATAGCTGCTAAGGATCTGGCCTCGTATTTTGATGGTCACACACACACACAGCACGAGCAGCACTGCTCTTCCCTATTTTCATCATCACCAAGAAGATTTTGTTTAGGACTGTGGTTTACAAAGATCTTATTATAGAGAAATGAAAAGAAAACTCATCTAAAATCTGGTTACATTGAAAAATTCCAGCTGTCTTGCAATTCAATGCAGCTGTGCTATCTAGTATCTTTTTCTCTTCCTTTTGCATCTCTTTATAGAACATTAGCTTCTATAGAAAAATGCATTTTTTTTTTTAAACATCATGATTTTTTTTTTCTCCCTTCCCTCTTCATTATTTGCTGGCTGTTATTTCCACCAATGAAACCCACAGACTCTGACAAGGAAAACGCAAAGATATTTTGAGACAGAGGAACAGCAATGAGGAAAAAAATAGCACTCGTGAAGAGTTTCTACTGGCAATCTCTTGTCCATGATCTTTTTTTTTCTTAGACAAACTGTAATATGATGATATTATGCAACTGCCTTCACATATTAGAATCATTATGAGCAGTAGCTTTGTGATATCATACAGCAGGTGCTAAGAACAGTTTTTGCTTTTTCCCCAAAGCGACTACAAAATTACTTACGATTTCATTACAGAACAATCAACACTTTGTGAGGAGAAGTTTGTATTATTTTGTGATTGTGTTAGGGAGGTAAAAAAAAAAATCTATCTTTCTGGGGAGTTTGCAGCATTCTCAGGGTGAAAACTAAACTGAATTCATTTGTAGCCAAATGCCTATGTCCTTAGCCAGGCAAAACTCTGATGGAACTGGGAGGACTCCAACCCTCACTCAGCTTTCTCTTGCAATCTCGAGTCAGCAAGGCTCTGCTCATCCCACCTGAGGATCTAGTAGTGCAGAGTTGTGGGCAAAATGTAGGCCTTCAGCCAAGGTTGGAAGGGTCACTAAAAGAGGAGGTCTTAACATTTATGTCACCTTTAGGATGAAAACAGACCCAAAGTGTTAATGAAAAAAATTCAACCTACGTGGGGTGAGGCAGGTTCACAGCCTGGTGGACCTGAAGCCCAGCCAAAGCCTTCTGAGTGTCACCACCCACTTTCAAGCAATGTATGTCTTTTATTTTCTCTCTGGAGAAACTCTGGGGCTTAGGAAAGCCTTACCTCTGCTCAGCTCAGGTTACTCCAGCAGGAGTAACATCATTCCAGATGATTCCTGCTCCCAGAGGAAGAGACAACCACAGCTCAAGGTCTGCAGGTTTCAGTGCATGGAAGACCAGCAAGTTTATATAGAGCTGCATTCTCTTCCCAGCATCCCTGCCTGTCTCCAAGGCCACATGGCAGCTGGACTGCCAGCCACAGAACAGTTTCAATCCAGGTAGAAACAGAGCAAAGATTTAGTTCTAAACTGTTAAATTAATTCAGGGAATTTTAGAACTGTGGTGAAAATCTGAAAGCCTCTGTTCCTCACCCCTTCATTTTAAAGAATGCAAAATAGCCTGCCAAGATTGCAGTTCCCCACCACCCTCCCACCTAAAAAAAAAATAAATCCCCAATATCCATGTTGCTGTCCTATCCCTCCCAAAATGCAGTTAATATATTGAAATTATCTTTCCCACTAAAAAAAAGAGCAATATGTATCCTATGGGTCATGCTTTCCATTCTCAGAGATGCTTTGCTTTATTGTATAAACACTTAGCACCAAAAGTTCCCTTCAAAACTTGAAAATATTTAAAATAGTCCTTTGTGTGTTAAGGACAGACAGCAGAAGCACAGGGAAAAAAAATCCTTCCAGAAAGAAATGTAAAATACAATAAGGCAGAGCAACTGAATGATAACTAAACAGCTGGAACACTTCCCCTCCAATGTGAACTCCTAAAGTGCAAATCACAACATTCAAAGTTCCAGCAACTCTGTGCAGTTTTTACATCTAAAAAACAGAGATACAGATCGATTATACTCAAGAGAAAATACCTTAACATTGTTCCTTCCAGGAGCACAGCTTTGAGCAAGACAGACTACGCTTTCAGCAGTGGTGTTTTAAATACCAATCACAGCCGATCCTGGCTTCACTGCTGCAGGAGAACGCTGGAATAATACTGTTTTCCAAGCTTGGTGTCACATTAAATCACAAACAAGGCTCTCACTAGCTGCTGTAGCCAGTAGTTTCCAGAGAGAGATACTTCAGATCTGGCTCATCACAACTACAAAGCAAGAGTGTCAGGAGGTAAGTGCTTACTGGGTTAGGGGGTCTCAGTGATTTTGGTGATGCTACTCTGCAGTGAATTGATTTGAGGATCCCTCCATTTCTGAGGGACTGCCTGGGGATTTCCAGCTGTTGCCAGCCGGTGCACAGCTGGGGACAACAGGCCACCTACTCAGCATAAACCTTGCAACAGAGATACCTGTCAAACTCACAGCCCTGGGCAACTGGGTGCTGTAAAATAAACCCTATGCCCGAGGCATTGCTAACCAAAATGAAAGCCCATGTGTAAAACGGTTTAAATTTGTAACTACTCCATCACACCAGCCCACTGCAGAACCAAACCAGTTACACCGATGGACTGGTCCAGTAGCAAATCAGTTGACATAAAAAAAGCGCTTCTTAGCCAGCATTACCAAACAAATCAGTCCAAACCCCTTTGTTCCAACCCACATTTCATCGCAGACCCGGGCACGGAGGGTCACCCTGCACTCAGCATAAACCCTGCAGCACCCCCACTGCAGCACTCGGGACCTCTCCTCTCCGGAGCCCGATCCGTGGGATGAACGAACGGAGATTTTTAAACCGCTTCATCTTCGAGTTAAAGAGGCTGAGCTCAGGTATAGAAATAAGCGATAGGAACCAGGCGCTGACAAAACCCATTCCCTCCAGGGATGAAACAAACGACTCGCACGGCGTGACGACCCCTCGACCCCTACCCGAGCTGTGAGCTGCCCGGGCGATGAGCCTGGGCTCCGGGCAGCGACGGGGCCCCGCACACGGTCTTTACTAGCAACTAGAGATGCTCGGAGCGCTCCCCGGGCCGCCTCCGAGCTCGGTACCCCGCGGAGAGAGATGCTGCGGGACGGGTCCGGCTTGAGGCGGGCACCCAACGGG
>VXBZ01012460.1:388809-547498 GCA_013399135.1 Heliornis fulica | reverse complement strand
CAAAGTCTGCCCAAGTTTTTTTTTTTTTCTGAATCTGGCTGTAGCTGTTGAAACTGAAGAGGAAATAAAAGCTTTAAGGATTTTTTTATTATTATTTTTTTTAATTATTTTTCCATTGGGTTTGTTTACTTGTTAGCTATATTTCTTTAGAATACCCGCCGGATCAAAGTTCATTTCAAGGAATTTTGATCATGAAATAACTGGATCAGAGGCTGTTTCTTTCTTCCCTTCTTACGTATTTGCATCAGAGGCTTTTTCCTTCCTCCTTTGAGCACCAGGCAGAAGAGATCATGTACCCTGCCCTAACAAAACCCAGTTTCACACCATTAAAAGGAGAATAAATTGGAACACTCACGAAGGACTAGACCAGCTTCAAAAGAATATTTTTTCACAAAACCCCGAGTCCTAACAATTTGTAAAATGAGAAAAATTCCTTAGCAGCCTCCGAGCCGTCTTCCAGTACACGGCGCGTTATCTCTGTGTACTGGCACTGCACAGTATGCAAATATATTGCATTCTCTAGTCCTGTCTGCACACCCTCTTCAGTAAGGGCACACCAAAGCACCATCCCTTTCTCCTATAGAAAGCTATAACTATGGTAACACCATGTCATCTGTTGCAAAACGCTGGGGTTGCTTTCTTAGTTTTTTAAACCCGGCGACTTTACGTCCGTTCTCCTGCACCTATGTTGGTATTTCGCATCTGTAGCAAATCTCTGCTCACTGGACTCGGTCTGAGAGTAGGAGAAAACTTCATGGCTGGTAATCTATGCAGCGCGTGTCCTCGCTGAGCGGGGAGCTGTGTCATGCGAGACACGGAACCGAGCGCGCCGCAACTTTAGGGCAGAGGGTTAGCAATTCTTTTCATGAAGAAGAATCTCTCCAACTCATCAAAAAGAGAGACAGACGTTGCCCGTACAGAGTTTAAAATCACAGCAAGAACTTGTTACCCTTTCGCAACCTCTCTGGCCGGAGTCTGTCTCTCCACTCGATGAAGAGGGAACCGCTCGAGGTACACGCACAACCCCTTCCCTTTTAACTGCCTCGCCAGCCCCGAGGAAGAGATGGAATTCTGAGCTGTAGAGCAGGGTTGTTCTTTGTTTGTTGATTTGTCCCCTGCTCTGCTTTACGCAGGTATTTCAAGTAGAAACCACCTAATACAAATACCAGCTTCCCAGGAAAACCACTGTTAAACTATCAGACGTGAAATCTGGAGCGCCTGCACCATGTGTATTTTGCATGTAACGCAATTTATTTTTCTAGCCTATTTCCTTTTACAAAACATCCCCAAATATCTTCCTCCTGCCTATTAAAATGACATTCTTTTTCATGTAAAAGAAGGGAAAAATATACATATAGTGGTTGAGTGTGTTTTTTACATGCTATTCCTCATCAAATGTTTAAACTCTTTTTCTCAGGTAATTTTGCAAGTGTTCAGCGGTATCATAGGGACTAACGAGTCGGTAATGAGCCCCCCTCAGCAGAGTCCAGAATTAGGTCCTAGCCTCCCAAGTTAGAGAGCTTTCTCTTGCATTATTTTTTCTTCATGAATATTGATTAAGAAAAATAACTTGCTAATGAAGGAGGGGGGGAGAGAAGGGAAAAAAAAACCCAAACATTTTTAGAAGGTACAGTGGAAAAGGTATTTCATCGTAACTCAACTAATAGCTGACCAACATGCATAAAAAAAAAACCAACCCAGAACCCCTGAAATCCAAAGGCAAATATTCTGTCCTTAGCTCACCCCTTTATGGTAAGGTATTACAGCCCATTTCACACTGTTTAGAGAGTCATGCTCTCTGAAGGCTGTTCTCCTGTGTAAATACGAATGCAGCGCAGAAGAGCCGCCATCCTTCCTCACTAAATTCCCTAAACTTTAGAGAATTTAAAGACAGACCTTTAGCAGCATTTTAAGCCCTTTGAATATAAAATTTGCCCTTTCTCTCTTGAATATAAAAACTGAAACCCCCCCCAGAACCTTCCCTGGTTGTTTTAAAGAAGTTCATCAGCCAGATAAACATCAATGCAGATGGGATCAGTATATGGTTTTATAATGTAATTTCTAAACAAACATGTTTTGCTTTCAGGAGGAGCTGGACAGAAATGGGTGGTAGGATTTTTGGTCTCTGTTATGTGGGATGTCAGATTATATGGTCTCTTGTTGTTTGAGAATTTATGAATTTAGGAACTGCTCCAGTTACCTATGAAGTCATTGTCCCTTTGAGTTCAAGGACAATTACAGGACAAATTACAGGCTTTTAGAAAAATATCCTTTATTTGGTACTTATTTGAGAAGTGAGTGTCATAGTTCTTCTGTGCCCATAATATATATATATATATATATATATATATANATGAAAACTGACATGGCTCAGCACGCTCAGAGCAACTGGAAGCATATATACTGGAAGCATATATACTCAACCTGTGTACAGACATGTTTGAATTTTTATTTTTAGGGCTCTTTAGCAAAAGTAGCTCGTATTTACAGTGAAATAAATAGCCTGCCTTTAATGGTCATTTTTCCCAAAGCATCTGCTGAAAAGCTTTCGTCCACGTCCTGCACCTGCTAAAATCACATTAAAGAACAGCCAAAGCTGTTGTGTAAAGGGTCCATATCTGGTGGGGGCCGGGGGATGGACGGGATGACATGACTTTTAAAAAAAGTATTTCATGGTTTTAAAACAGGAAACTGAAAAGCTAATTCTATTTTATTTTTTTTAAATGAAACAAGTAATTAAAATAAGACCAAGATTAAAGCCAGCAGTAAAAATCAAGTTAAAAGCTCTCCTTTGATTAAGGTTTAATTCAAAATATAAGAAAGATCGTAAACAAATTCAAACTATTGCTACACCTAGCAATCCTCCAGTGGCAGGGGAGTGCTTTGCAAATTACAGACCTTTGCATTCTACCAATTTTTCAGGGTAGAAATGCATCCCCTTAGTTCAAAGAAGAAGTGTTTTAAGGATACTGTTGAGTAAACGGTGAATTACAATATATACTGGTTTACTGGTTATTAATTTGGTGCTTGGATGTTAGGGAAAAATTGCTTGGCTCTCAGTATTTGTCCTGATTGAAGGGTAGAAATGAAGAGAAATAAAACCCTGATGGACAGAATGTTTGTTTTCATAATTATTGACAAAACCAGCTACAATGTAACTAAAAAGGACAGATCAGGTATCATCTCTGCTTTAAACACTACATCTGCTTTCAATATTGGTGGTCAGTTCAGGCCTCTGTGCAAAGTTATTTAATGCTGTTGGTTGTTGTGTCACACCAATGTATTCTGTGATACCAGAGCTCTGCCAGTTCAAAGGAGAGGGCCCTATGGAGCATCTTTTTCATGTCATGACTTTTGCTAGAGGCTTTTGTTTAAAGGATGCTTCCAGCACACTGTCTTGTCTCTCCCGCTCTCTCCTGCTCGTGTGTGTGAAACAGCAAAGTAATTTGCAATATAAATTACAAAATCAACTGTTGAGTTTACAAATTGAATATGCATGAAAATATTGCATAATATTACTACCTTCCTCAGCATAACATAGGTAAATACGTCTGAAATTCGTGTTGATGGCAGAACAGATATTTATGTACTGTAGATATTAATTACAGTTGGGCTAATTTAAAGTTTCTGTTATTAATTCCTTTATGGTTTCACTGCCATCAGGATTAACTGCAGCCACCTACAAGTACAACCATTTGGTAATATTCTTAATTACACTGAGGAGACATTCTCCTTACAGCTAAAACAATGCTTTAGCGAGCATCTTCCAGTCTCTTTCGTTTATTCAAAATAAATATTAGCCCATTAAAAAAAAAAAAAAAAAAAAAAGACACACCAATACCCTGAGAATAAAAATGGGCCGTAGGGACTCAGACTAGCAATGATTTTGGTGAGTGCTTAATTTCTTGTTTGGTTGAAAAAAGACTGGATTGACTATTGACAGGTCCCTATCAATAGGCAGACCCCGGAGGTCTGGCTATTTGCAAATGGCCTGATTGACTTGTCCTTAATAGACATATAATTGTTGACAAATACCTTCCAATAGACTGTGGCAGGCATGGCCAGGCAGACAAAAGAGGCTTCTCTATGACAGAGACACAGAGCAGAGCGATTCAAGAGACGTGGCACCTTAACCAGGAAATAGCTGGCTTCCCCAAAGAAGCTTCTAGAGTAAAACCTGTAAAATCGACCCCGTTTTCCACCTCCAGCAGCTGACAGACAGCTCAGACACAAAAAGCAGCATTGTCTGAAGAGTGTGTGGGATCCATTCAGGGTGTCCCTTCTTCCAAGCAACTTCAAAATACATCTTAATCGTAACATACAGCTTGTCACAGTAAACCTATGCAATTAAGCCCCCCATTTTCCCAGAGTCTGTGGCTTTTAAATATACAACTGGATTTTTTCCTATTACTGCTTGCTCTCTCTCAGGTACTTTGTCCTTAAGCATCCACCCTTGCTATTATTAAGGACAGGATCCCAGGGTAGATGCACCTTCTGCTGTTCTTAAGTCTTAATATTTCCTCCAGTTCATTAAATAATATCATGATATGAATTTTTACAAGCAGAAAAATTGAGTGCTCTGGCTGGAGGAGCACGATTCTAAAGCTTTCCAGTCTCCATTGATTCTTGCAGCCATTGTGGGTGCTTGCTGCCTCTGAAAACAAGATTCAAAAATGGATGCTTAATGTTGGTCACCTATTTGTGAAAATTTGGCTGCTTTTCCAAGGCATCTCAGGAAACCTGTGGTAGAGCTTGCAGTCTACATCTAAGGATGTGAGTCTAAACACAGCCTCATTTTGTGCAGTGCCTTCACACACACACAATTCTAAATGAGAGTTAAATAATACATTTACTGTGCTATTATTTTCTGCATTAAATAACAGCACAGAGAAGAAAACGAAGAGGTGTAGGCAAAGGAAAAAAAAAAGATAATAAACTGCATTTATCTGTCCTCAAGATAATAGTTCTATATTAGATATGTTGGGGAATTAATTACATGGATTTTTAGAATGTTTAGTACATTATAGGCATTGCAATACTTGTCACAAGACAAAAGGCCATTGAAATGATGCAGTACAGCCTTAGGCAGCCATAAAAGAACAAATTGTTCAAGTTCGTGCATCAGTGTGAGATCCAAAGAACCCTGGCTCCAAGAAAAACAGCAGTGAAATTTTAGAGATGTACCTACTCTGTGGATTGCCCCTGAAGTGGCCTGAAACCTGGACTCTGGCCTTCCAGTCCTGGGTTTGGTACACCTGCCTCTCCCTGACAGCAGCAAGCTGAGAAATCACTCTTGAAAGTTAGCAGGATTTCTTCCCTCGGTCATTTTGGATTTAGCAATGTCTCCTCCCTTGGGGTATGGTGCCTGTCAGGTAGAGGTAACACCCTTATCCTGTGGCATAAGCGACTTGCAGAGAGGAGACAGCGAGGTGGGGGAGGAGGGTCGGGAGGGTGCTCCTTAAATCTCACAGCTACTGTCTTTAGCCTCCCACCTTTAAGCTCCCCCACCTCTTTCATATCAAACTAATAAAAACAACCTTTTAAAAAAAAAAAAGAAAAAAAAGAAAAAAAGAGACAGAGAGCATAAAACCACAAGTGCAGACCGTGATCACAGAGGCAAGTAAAGTAGGTTACAAATTAGTGTGACACCATCAAGGTGACACTGTAGACAACCTCTGACACATGACACAAAGCTGAATGCCTTTTGCCAAAAAGACCTTGAGCCTTGTCTTTGATTCTTATTGATCAAATACATAGATTAAATACAGTATCAGATGGCAGGGCTAAAGCCAGGGATTCTGCATACTGTGAAGACCCTCACACATGAAAGAGCAGATATACAACAGAGATAGAGACAGAGAGAGAGCGAGAGATAGAATAATTGTATTGTGAATAAACAGATGTAGGCTGAGGCAGGCAATTTTATCTGGCAGATGGGCAGGGCTTTTTGTACTTACTGCACTTCTTACAGGTCACGAAATCCAAATGTCAATAATATCAGGAATAAGGGACAACATTTTTAACGGCATTTTTGCAATTCCCAAACATTCCTGAGCATGTGCATCCTGTGAGCAGCTGCTTCAAAATGGTGTGTGTGTGTGTGTATGTCCATTAATTCAGAATTACTCCAATTACGAGCTTTTGATGCTCCAAACCCCCTTCTTTCTAACCCAAAAGAGATGGAGAGCCCTCGGCCTGTCCAATCAGATCATTTTCCCTCCTGCCTGCAGCAGATGTAAGCAATTTACTTTTTTATTTCTGCATATTCAGTGCGAGCGGGGCTGTTGGTGACTTCTCACCCCGGAGCCTGCAGGATTCTAACCCTATCAAATTAAAGCATTTTGCTCACTTATTCCCAAGCGCTCGGCCGGTGCTTAGCAGGCCTCCCGCTGCATAGCAATGGCGGCCGTTCGTGTCCGCTCATACCCTGAGCCTAATCAGAGATTATTAAGGAAAATATACAGTGCTTTAATTTGATGAGACTGGTTATAGGTACTGCAGTTAAAGGTCACACTCCTGCGTGTATCTCCCTCAGTCACTGTAATATTTTCCTCTCGCTTGACAATCCTCAGCTCCAAACAATAGGCCAAGAAGACACGTTTATTTTTGTCACGCTGGGATGAGCTCAATAGGGACGAAAATGAATTATTTAAAGTTTGTGTAAACAAACAACCCCAGGCCAGGTTCCCCCTTGGCCCACTCAGCCCCTCTGCACTTCTGAGCACGTGTGTGCACACACACACACACGCTTTGTCTCTCTCTTGACATTAAAGAACAGGCGATAAAAACCTTCCTCATTTGGAAAATGAAGCCATTTAGATGTCAAGTCCGGACTTGATGGTGGCCACTACCTGCTGCTGGCTGAGACCCTGCCCATCCAAGCCCAGTAGAAGCACCTGGGTACATCCCAGTGTCAGGTGCCAGGAAAGGACTTCTCAGCTTCTTTGGCTCTGAAAGCTTTCCCCACCCAGGAAGGGATAAAGGAGCTATGCAGGGAGGATGAAAACACGCCCACGGCCTGACATGGCAGCCTCCCCAGCCCTCCTGCTGCCAGAGTGGGAACCAAAGGGATCAGCTCAGTCCAGTGCAATGGGAAGGTTGAGGGAGTGAGAGAAGGGCATCAACTCCAACCTGCCTGCGCCACAGTAACCAGTTTGCGGCCTTGTCTAAGCTCAAACTGCTTCTAGAGAGGCTCTGGGGGTGTGGGGAGGGGGGAAGGGATGGGATATAATAATTTTCTTCCCCTGTCAGCCTTAACTTTGCTGCCATTTGTTAAAGTAGCGAGGTGGTTTAGTCTCTTGTAAGAGCTGCATGGTGGGGAGGGAAAGAGCGAGCCAGTGAGAGATGGGTGGGTTAATTCCAATCTCCTTTTGAGCCTAATGGTTTGAGCATATGTGTCCATGCAGTAGACCAACAGCAGGCTTATTTACCTCCAAAATTTACATGAGAATTGCTTTATGCAGCTGTATGTAAAAATTCAAACCACACAGTGTCACTGTATCACACAGGTCAATCCAAAGCCCAGTGGCATTATAGCACGAGACAAAAGCCTTACCACTTCACCGGGGTTTCCTCTAAGACTGAAAGTTCTTAGATTAAAAATGAAAAACAACAGCAAAAATGGGAACCAATTTACACTGCTGCTCCCCTTCTAGACTCCCTCCACTCTCCTTAAAGGCTGCCAAAATTATGAGGACCTAGAGCCTGATCCTGCTTTTGCCTCTCAGCAGGCTGCAGGGAGGACGTCAGAATTGGGCCAGCTTCATTTTGTGTCTGTGAATAATCCCGTTAGCTGATCCCCAGGCATAGACTTTTTATATACACATTACTGATGGGCAGTGGCAGAAGTGTTCACGGAGGTGTGGTTTCAGTATTTATCCTAAACAGAGGCAGACAGGCTCAGGCTGCTTGGGATGCTACAGGCATCCTGGTCCGTCTGGTAAATTGCTTGTGATTGCCTGGTTGTTGGTTTGTTTTTCTACCCCCCAGTTTGAAGGGTCTGTGACATCTCCAGCAAAGCCACAGCTCTATGTGCTGTGGAAATCCATGCTATATGCATTTCTTCAGAGATATGGGGAACCATGTGCTGCAGGTGAAATCAGGATCTTTCAAAATCACCTCGATTATACTGTGTGGTGTGGATGGTATCCCACCTTCTGCTGTACAAAAAGCCACTCTGCTTCAGGACCCCTAATTCTAACTGTTTCTGAAGCAAACTGATAAGCTTTGACTGGTAAATCTGACCAGTGTTTCTAATGTGAACGTGGTCAGATACAGCATTAGCAGTCTCTGCAGTGGAACTCCCTCAGAAAATGCAAAAGTATATCAAGGGGAAAAAAAGTTACCTGCACTTTTTAAAAAGTTCATAAAAACTTTTTCTGTGGAGGCTTGGGACAGTTCTTATTTTAGTCTGAACCAATTATTCAGCCTTAATACCTGGACCCTGGTATGCTTCTGTCTTTGATCAGAAAGAACTTGCCTGAAGGCCAGCTCAAGAGAGGTTCAAAGTCAAATGCTTTGATTTAAACCACTCTGCTCCCATCCATGAAAGAAGATGAGAAGAAGCTCTCTAGTATAAGACACAGATAAGTGCAATGCAGCATGTCACATGCAGTATTACAACACGAAGCATACAAAAAAGAGATGTTTCGGGGAGCAGGGTGCTTAAAACACAAATCACCCTAACAATCTGGTGCTTTTGGATGTGGTAAAATACCCTAGGGATCACAGCAACGTTCCCTAGCCTGGGAGAAACTTCAGATATTCCACAGGAATATGAGAAATAGAGATCTTCGGCACTATTCAAGGAAAAACTTTTTCACCAGGAGGGTGACAGAGCCCTGGGACAGGCTGCCCAGAGAGGTTGTGGAGTCTCCTTCTCTGGAGACATTCAAGATCAATCTGTACATGTTCCTGTGTGATTCAATCTAGGTGATCCTGCTCAGGCAGGGGGTTGGACTAAATGATCTTTCAAGGTCCTTTCCAACTCCTAACATTCTGTGATTCTGTGACAAAGACTTAGATACTTGTGGTCCAAGAACCTCTGGAACAACATTTATAAGGCACTGCAAGAAATGTACAGAAGATGGGATGTTGCTGGGCCATTCTAGTCTGACTCTTCGAGACATTTCAATAAATCACTCAAATTAACCATTTAGCTATGTGACTACAAACAGCTTTCCAGAGTTTATTAATCTTAAAACACACTACAGACCTCTTCACTGACGAATAGTAGGATGACACCTCCTGCTTGCCATGGAAAGGGATGCTCAGAAATCACCCTGGATTCTGTACAAAGGCAGTGTGGTCTTCCGACAGCAGTCGGAGTTTGTTCTCCTTTCCTACCCTCCTCAAGTACCTTGATGAATATTTCAGCCTTTGAACCTCTATACACACACAAAAAAAATTCTCCTTGGGCTTCACATAGGAAATGAAATGCAGGAAACACAATGTCGAAACACAGCCTTCCACTAACAGTGTCACCATTTTATCGCTGGGGTTGTAATCACTCTTCAGGGGAGAGATCATTTCCTCACCAGGTACAGCAACATGGCAAGCAGGCTGCAAACACAGGGAGATGATTTTCCCCCTTGCCATTCAGAACTTCACTTTGTTGACAAGAACTAAGGGAATACCAAGGCTAAAGGCTTTTTCAGGTATCTTTTTCTACTTCTGGTGAGTGAAAATAACTTTCCTTTAACTATCAGTGCTGTGATGAATACGTCTAGTCACTGTATCCTGCTGGGTCTTTTCACTGGGGGAGGTTTTGATGGCAGAGCTCTTTTTTTTTCCTCCACTCACTGGTATGTTAGGCATTTTCCTATCTTCTTCTCATTAATTTGCCCCATCTGTCCCTTCTGGTGTCCTGGTCATTCAAATGGGAGAAGTCCAGAATTCATTGCTGCACAATACGACTCTTAAACTAAACCAGATTTGATTTTTTTTTCCTTGGAATGGGACTTGGGGCCTTTTTGGAAGGAAGCTATCCAGATCTCATGCCCACATCTGTGCCAGTGATTTCAGCAGGACAGTTTTTGTGTGTGAGCTTTGCTGGCCAAGGCATCCTTTCAAGATGTAGCCTGATGAGAAGTTAGAAAATGACTATAGTAACCTGCTCCAGCGCTGCCCTCACCACACCTCGTGGTATCACACCACGCTCACCACACACCAGCAGTGGTGGCATAAGCAAAGAAGACAAGACTTTGGTTTCTGGTATTGATAAAGCTTCTCAGGCCACAAAGGTGCAAGAGTTTGTGGGCAATGCATGAAAGTTTCACAAGCCTAAATGAACACCTTGTTTTTAATTTCTCTTAAGAGTGGCAAAGTCAAACATCAGGAAATGCCAAAGATATTGTCATTCAGAAATATACCACCACCTAAAAAACTAAACAGAATTAAAATGTCAGTGCATTTTGTCTAGAAATGCTGAGAATGAACACACAAAACTGCAGATCACTGTCAGTGGCTAATAGAGCCAGCAAAGTGGTGTACTATAATGTGGGGAGGGAATAGCAGTACCTACCCCTTTGTATCTACTTCTTGTACCTTGTAGTATCATTTTCTTCTTCTTCTTAGAGTAGATAAAGGGGATTTAAGGAAGACCTGTCAGTCAGACCTTAATAGCTTACTAGATTTTAGAACAAATTTGAAGAAAGAATCAAAAGGAGAAAAGGGCAAACATTTATCACATGGGTTTCCTGAAGCTAGACTGTGCCAGGCTATCCTGAGAGGGGTTTTAGTAAAAATCATTTTTTGTAAATTAAAATTCTTAAAATGTATCCAGTCTTCATTAAAATATTTCAGCATGTGCCTCTTGGGAACTACTTAGTTCACTGGGAGAAAATAGAGAATTAGTCAGAACTCCAAGGTCTGGGTTGGTGACAGGGGAAGTGAAGATGTAAAATGCTGCAGGGGGGAAATATGGGGCTGGGGGGAAGATATTAGGGGAGTTCCTCAAAGATCAGTCTTTGGACTGATCTCATTTAATCGCTCATTAATAAACTTGGCACAAAAAGTAAGAGAGTAAAAAATGACATTTGCAGATTGTACAAAGTTGGGAGGCACCATCAACACAAACGAAAAATCGCAATATCATACAGGAAGAATTGAATGACCTTGAGGACAGAAGTAATAGAAATGGGATGAAATTGAACAGTACAAAATGCAAGGTCATGCACTAAAGGACTAATAATGAGAATTTCTGCTAGAAGCTGTTGCGAATGACAAAGGAGGAGAAAGACCTGGGTTTGCTAGTTGATTACAGGATAAATATGTGCCATAATATAATGCAACTGAAAAGGCGGATGCAATCCTAGGATTCATCACCTGTAATAGTGCTAATAACAAGAGGAAAATATTAATGCTACTACACAAAGCACTAGTAAGACATTATCTGAAATACAGCGTAAATTCTAGTTACTCATGCTCAAGAAGGATGCATGCAAATTGGAACATAGGGTGCAAAGATGACTATTACAATGATCAATGAACTGGAGAATATCTGAAAGGAAGCTAAAAGAGTCTGCTTGTTCAGTCTACCTAAATGATGGCTTAGAGGGACACAAATATCATTCAGGAACGGAGTGGCATACCAGCTATATCAGGGTATATACGTGTAGGGGTGACCCAGGAAGAAATGGCTATAAACCAGCTTTGAGTTCATGTAATTTTGGAATTATGAAGTGTTTCTAACTGTTGGAGTAAAGGTTCCTGAAATGACCTTCCAGTGAGTGTACTGGAGAGAAGAAATCCCAAACCAAAATACTAAAATGTATGCAAATTTTTTAAAAAATATAATCTGATCAGATTATGTATGCTACATTGTAACATAACATAGTGGCCATGGGCGGGGGATGTGTGAAGTGGATTTAACATTCCAGACACATTCTATGATTCAATGACATCAGAAATTTATTAGGATTCTTATATTTGCTTGTCTATGATGTAAATCAGTTAGTGATACCCATGTAGCCCACTGGAGACAGCTCTGGTTTTTCACAGACTTAATTTCATGAGAAAGCAAATATGAATAAAATTGTAAAGCAATCTGACATTATCTAGGGCTCAAATCTCTGTGCTTATATACCCAAACAAAAACTTTGGTGACATAAAGCTCTCTTCTCGAGAGATTTTTTTCAGTTCATCAGTTTTTATGTGCAGGACATTAAAAAAAACCCAACAAATCCAAATAAACCCAACAAAAAGCACAAGAAACTGCAAAAAGTCAAATAAAAAAGACAAAACTAAACAGGAACCCCCCCCTACCAGGAGACATCACAGGAAGAAACAAACAAGAAAGGCTCCATCTGAAGGTTCACCCAGAAAACCATTTTACAACAGTTTGTGAGAAGGAAGGAAGAGCTGGGAAGGAACTCAGAAGAAAGCACTTTTTTTGCTGGCTTNTAAAAAAGACAAAACTAAACAGGAACCCCCCCCTACCAGGAGACATCACGGGAAGAAACAAACAAGAAAGGCTCCATCTGAAGGTTCACCCAGAAAACCATTTTACAACAGTTTGTGAGAAGGAAGGAAGAGCTGGGAAGGAACTCAGAAGAAAGCACTTTTTTTGCTGGCTTGGAGGTTGAGTATTGACCTGATGGCTTCCAATATTGCATTCAACTGCAGCATATCATCTCCTCAACTCCTCTAATCTTAGTTACTGGATGAGAAAAATCAGTCATTCATCTGCTCTAATGGCAACAGTTGGAGAAACAGAAGGTTAGAGCACCGTTGGAGTTTAGACATCTAAACTGGCCAATTCTGTTTGTGCTTAGCAAATAACAATGATGAAATCACTCTTCCATTGTCTAACAGATGCCTGGGACCAGTGGAGAATGTCTGTGATGGGGATGCTGTCAGGCCCTCACAGAAAAACTAGTAGGAAATAAGGCTACATACAAAATATACAGGTATATACAAAGAGGTATATAAGTAAATAGGTATATATAAAAGTAGTCAAATGACTGGAATATATGAACACATTGCTGCTTTGAAATGATGCTCTTTATTATGGAAGTTCTTGCTGATTTGAGGCCTCAGCTAAATATTACATTAAGAAATGGTCTTTAATTACCAACGTGGCAGGTAGCTACAGTTATTTCTTTCTGCACTGACATGATAACATTATCTCACTGTAAATTCTTGATTCACATTCTAAGGTAAGTGGAATGGCTACCAGCCTGTGCAATAAGGAAATGTGGGGAGATATACTGTAGAGGGCTGCTGACTGCTTATTGCTGTACCAGAATAACCTCATGCAGTGGAATTCAATTTGCCCATTTACATGGACGTGTCTTGGATGGGAAGTGTCACTGTTCTGCCTTGCCAAGCACTACAGCTCCTGCTATGGAAACACAATGAAACCAAACAATTAGTTAGAATTATTGCTCTTAAAGGAAACTGATTTGCTTGTCTGTCTTCTAAGAAAAACTCAGTTACCGTATACTATCAACCTTGGCTTGACTGGCAGTGATTTTCCTGGTCTAGTCTGCTGGGAACCTTAAATGAACATGAGCAATTATAAACCCAAAGTCTTCAGCAATTTGTAGGCATTATCTCAGGATAATTGCCCTGAAATGTTCACATTGCAAAGCAAAGGTAGATAATTTAAAAATCCATCTTTCTCTGTCTGCACTACAAGTTGGGCATAACACTCTTCCCTCCTGCAGGTCTTGTAGTAGTATAATAAAGCTGGAATTGGTCCTTTGAAAATGTCTATTGCTGTCTTTTAGAAAGCAAAGAGGCCAAATCTGAGTTTAACCTTTTCTGGCTTTATTATTTTTAAAAAATGAAACTCGAGTCGTATTTTCTGGCACAAACAGAGAAAAACTGGAATATTAAAAGTCAAG
Source organism: Heliornis fulica (assembly GCA_013399135.1). Classification (NCBI taxonomy): domain Eukaryota; kingdom Metazoa; phylum Chordata; class Aves; order Gruiformes; family Heliornithidae; genus Heliornis; species Heliornis fulica. The sequence continues at coordinate 533,651 of VXBZ01012460.1, read as the reverse complement.
GGAACAAACCTGCCCCGAGGAGCTCTGGCCAATGACATCCACTGCAAGAAAGCTCTCCTGTTCCCTGGGTAAGATGAGTACCCTCAGAAGGAAACACTAGGTCTTAACCTTCTCATGGCTGCCTGTGCACTAACTGAGCTTAATATTTTCTGGGAGTTTTACTCACGAGCTTCTAAAAGCGCTCAGCTCTGTTTCTACAACTGGGGACAACTTCCTGAACAGTGCTGAACATATCTCTCTTCTCATGACTCACACAACTGCCTCATTTGTAGGTGGTTTCCTCAGTTCCTTGCCCACATTCCACCGAGCAGGCAACAGAAATGTGTTCATTGCCATGCTGATTTACAAAAGCTCTTGCCTCCATGCAAGGAAGGAAGACTGTTTATGGCATATGAGCAGGGAACAGTGATCTCTGAGCTCCTTCTGCAAAGAACTAGGAGGAAGGAGGATGTTTGGAGTGAGGAGGATCAGAGAGGCTCACAGCCTACAACTTTTTTTGTGGGCTTTTAGGAAAAAAAAAATCACTTTAATTTGGTGGTTTTCTTCCCCCCTTGTTTTGGCATATACAAACCCCACAAAAAATCCCCAGTGAAACAGGACTTTTGCAAAGCCACAAAGCTTGTCTCAGTGAAGAATGGAGAGTAAAGGCTTCTAAGTAATTATGAAGAAGCCTCCTAGAGCAGATTCACTTGCTATAGTAGGTGGCTGGTACCTGTACTTAAAATTATCAAAACTAAAGCAGTTCAGCTCAGAAATACATAAAGAGAGTGCTTGCTAAACAAGAAATCAAGTAATTAGATTTCTGGAATTCTTCAATGGATGCCTTGGATAGTCATCCAGTACCCTTCAGTTTGGAGTCCTTCCTTGTAGAAAACAGAAGAAAATTCAATAAACATTACTACCAAATAAATACCCCTGAAATATTCAGAATTCCTATAGATTTTGTTGATCCTTGACTGTGCTGATCTTAGAAGACCTGAATTCAAAAGTCTGATCCAGGCCATTACACCACCCATGGCTCATCTGCAAACATCACAAGACAACTGGGACTTGAAAAACTTGGTGCCTTTTGCATCTGTTTCCCTTTTCTCTTTGCTCCCTCACTCCATTGTTTGTCACGCTCAGCTTATACTATAAAATTGCAAAGTATGGATGTTGACATGCTTCATCAAACCATTTGGGAGTCAGTAACACAGTCATTCCTGCTGACAATCACATATTTATTACTTTAGTTTCCTTTTGAAGGGTTCCATTCTGCACAGGGCTGGAAGGCTGCAAAGCAAGGCAGGATGTTACCAGCTGTGCCAAACACATGGTCAGATCAGACCAAAGTGTAGGAGACCCATTGTCCCTTAATCCAAGTACACTTGTTTTTACAGGACCTGGAGAGTTGTTTCTTTTTTTTTTCACCTGAATTTTTCTTTTTTTTTTTTTCTTCTTAAATAATTGAGGTGCAAAATGAACAGGGGAGAAGAGAAAAGGGGAATTATCAGGAAGAGTGGGGTTGGTGACCTGATTTCAAGCATACTGGGGGTACTCTCTGACCCCTGTAATTTTACTGCCTCCCGAGTTATCGCTTGTGATTTTCACTGGAGTGAAATGATACATCAGGGAACAGTAAGGATTCCAGCAGCCCACAGACAGACAGAATACAAAGTACCAACCAAAACAGCTGCTGTACCTCTGGCAAAGAAATATTTTTAATCCTTTTGAATGGAGACTCCAACTGCCTATCCAGATCCCCTAAGGCTTTGTTAATTGGAAATGCTAGAGAAGGTACCTCCCCCCCACAACTGAAGGACTAGATCACAGCGCAAAAGATCCACAGGCTTCTGTAATGTAGCTCTCAAGGAGCTTAATCCAGATTCAATCATCACCTCTTTGGAGTTGGGGAACAGAACTTGCTCCCCACCAAGCCCTGTTGTCCTTAATGATTGTACAGAAACACCTTGCTTGCTTCAATGATGCTGTGCTCAGCGGAGTCCCACCAAATAGGATGGGTTATTAATCTCAGGTAGTTTAGCAATATTACAGTGCCTTATTAGAGAGTGGATCATTAAAAATACCAAAAACAAACCTTTTCCTCTAGAAGGAGCCACTGTCAGAAAAGATCTTTCATGGAAAAAAAGAACAAAAACAAGACAGATCTACCATCTTTTGGAGTTGTAACTCCAACTTGCATAAAAACTAGTTTTTTGCAGTGACTGACCCGGTCTTTAGGTTCATCATATCTATCTTAAAAAAAAAAGTAAAAGCCAGCATGAAATGTAAAATACATGCTACAGTCCCTTTCAAGTTAAAAAATGGTACCTTTTTGAAAAACTAGTGAAATCCCATTTTATTTCTTGTTGGAAAGAGGAAAATAGTCTTTATTTCAAATCGGTTGAAAAGAGCAAAAGGTAAAGTGACAGAACAGAGAGGGTTATATACACTTCCCTTTACATGGAGATAAATGCATTGAAAAAACTTTAACCAAGACACTTCTGGCAAGATTTCTTGTTTGAATTGAAAATGCCTTTTCTATTTTAAAAGTTTAGGCAAGGAAGTTTTGACTAAGTACAGTATTCACACACCTTTTAAAAACTGGTGCAAACTGAACATGTAATTCCAAATCTCCCTGGGAAGGTCCTATCAAATTATTATCAAATAAATAAAATTGTATAGTAATGACAGGAAACCATCTGTGAAATTGACTGGAGAATTAGTTCCCTGATAGCAAATGCAGACAGCAAGGCAAAAAGTGCTGTAGGACTTCGTCCCCTCCAAAATGTGAATATTTTTAATCATTCAGTGAAAGGTTTCTTTCTTTCTAGATTAATGTGGGAAGAGTCTCTGCACCAAAAGTGTGTGCTGAATTCCTTATATTTTTTTTTTCAAGAGGAAATCCAATCCAGGTCATAACAGTGATGGCTTCTTTCTTATTTAAGTGCTTGTAACAGAGTATAATTTGAATGCTGAGATCACTGATGTGCTTGCTAATGAATGCTATCACATGGTAATTAGTAACATGGGCACCTGTTTCATCCATTCCCCCATTTTTCCAGCAACTGATTCATTTTATTCCAGCCAGTGGTTCTCCACCACACTACAGCATGTGTGCTGCAAGTTGCATGGGCCAGGTTTGAACCAATGGTCTACACCTCAGCTAAAAAACTCTGATGGCCTAATGATGTCAACAGAGTTGTTCCAGGGTCTGCAACAAGTGGAAGTAGAACAGATTTCTTCCTGTCCCAAAGCAGCAGAAGATCAGATGCTCCTCAACAGACCACAAGCAACGGGAACTATCTTTATTGCAATAGTTGGTCCTTCAGATCACAGCTAAAACCCAGGTTTCTAATACAAATTTGTGTGAATTTCCCCTCCCCTCCTGTTCCCTTCGTTGGCTTTGCAGAGCCTTTTGGCCATTTCAAGTTAGATCCTCAGGATTTAGTTATTAGTATGACAAGTTGAGCTTTCAGAGAGGTGAATGGGTAGTGCAGAGGTGAAGTGGCTGGAGATATCCCACCTCAGTGGGGCACAGGCAGCAGTAACACCTCCCCATGTTTCACGGCTGGATGGGGGCCAGGTGGCCCATGGTCCTGATAATACCCAGTCTCCCAGCTCTCTTTGGAGGGTGCAATGCTGGTTGTGGGCCAGGGGCTCCCCTGTGATCTGGATACTGGAGCACTTACACTATATGCAACAACACTGTGGGGAGCAAGAGGTAGCTTTTTACAGACATGCATCCACACACGTGTTTCCTGGGGCAGAAAGCTCTGAAGTTCTTTTGACCTCTTAGTGCACCTTTCAATTCTGAGACTTTTAAAGTCCAAGACATATGCTTTAGGCTTTGGCACATGATGAGAAACAAAATCAATGTAATTAGTTGGCAACTCTGCAGTGTCCTTTATCCCCATGCTATTTACATGCTACTCCCCCTTGTCATATTACTGTATGTATTGGACAAACCCCCACTATTTCATTGCCTTGAACAGGAAAATGTTTTCAACTCCTGTATGCATTCTTGCCTAGTTCATAGCTTGATTTAATTTTACAAGGCAAGAGCTGGAACAATTATCTGATTCTTCATGTACAGCAGGCTTTCAGTGGTCATTTCTGAAGTTTTACTGGTTCATAACCTCTGTAATCAGAAGACCCAGTTAAAAAAAAAGAAACTAAGTGAACAGGCAGGAATCTGTTCATATTATCCTTTCCTAGCTGTCCAGGCTTTCATCCTCTTTTCTCCCACACATGCCCTTATTGCTCTGCTACTCACCCACCAATGAGGGTCTGTCAATGGCAGTGAGAGGTCAACATCAAAGCACTTTTAGAGCTAGCAGCTTGCAGCTAATGCTGGCATTATGGAGAGAAATAGAGAGAGAGAGAAGCATAGGGATTGAATGAATGGCCCTCTCATATAGAAAGAGACTGAAGAATAGAACAAAACCTCCTATTCTCCCACTCTTTATAATACTCCTGGGCCGAGTGTGCGTATGTGGTACACAGCTGAGTTTGAACTGCATTAGCACTCTTTCAGTTTACAAACAAGAGGCCTAATTTAGAAGAAAAATCTCCTATCTGATTATTTCTTTGTGTTCATCCATGTGGTAAAAAAATGTCTGTACAGAGAAGGGAGAGGGGCTACAGAGGTGGCTTATTAACTTCTTTGGCTGTATCATGATTGTGAAGGGCAATTGGGAGATCATTATTTATCCATAATTTTTGGACACCAGGGAGAAAAGTAGTAAAACAGTCCCTCAAAAAAAAAAATTTCAATATGGATTACTGTTTTTCTGAGGAAGAAGATGAAAAGCGTGTGGGTCACTGCCATACCAACTGTATGCCTGATGCTAGTCTTATCCCCTGCCCACACGAAAACTCAGGAATTATTTTCATCCATGCAATTGACATTGAGATTGGATGTATTCCTATAAAGACATTATGGCCTTGGTATAGCAAATTTCAGAATTCGATGAAATTACCACCTCATGCTAGGTAGATAATTGTAATCATCTCTCCTGGCTCACCAATCTATAATTCTGTAGGGGTGGGAGGGAGGAAGGGGAATCAAAGACTGTATGACTGCAGAGTTGTTATCCAGAGACTCTAGCAGCAGGCTTGAGGATGAATATTGTTTCCAGGATTGACAATGAGCAGTACTGTGTTTCTCTCCTTTCTCTGGAGCCTGAGACATGCCATCCTTCTAGCAGCACCTGGGTATATAGTTTAACAAACTTCCCAGTCCTTTGGGGAAATGCAGCTCTGGCAACATATTTGATCTCTTCTGTACTTTTCTGGTGACATATCAAAGTTACAGTATTTGTCTTTTACTACACACCTTACTCTTGTAATAAGGAGGCTCAAGAAAAAAAGGTGCAAAGAGAAGTTACGCTTAGTTCACATCTCTGCAGACTGTAGTATTCCTAAAAGACTGAATCTGATCTGCTTGAAGTGGTCCAGCACAAAACTATAGGGCCTTTCAGGGAGAGAAAGGCAGCTTTAAAGAAATACTAGGAAGGAGGTCACTTGGGTTCTCCCTTCTACCAGTGCCTGAGGTTGTCACAATTGCCATCAAAGACAACAGCTGGATACACCATCAGCACATATCAACAGAGTGTAACACCTCCAGACACAAATTTTCTCTACATCAGGGATTCCAGACAGCAAGAGTCGACTCAATATCCATGCCTTAGCAAACTAGTGTTAGAGCCATAACGGGGACATAATGTCCACCCATGCAGTAGGTGTATATATATAAGTATACTGTCCTAGTTGAAAGAATGTTTACATCAGGGCTAGCTATGAGGATACAAGAAGAGAGACAACTTAATCTTAGTGAAGTTTTATCTCCTTGAATTCAGGATGTAGACATCACAGAATGTCTGGAAAAGTTCATAGTGATAGATACAGAAGGAAAGAACCTGATCTGGGAGACTAACATGAAAAAAAAGTATCAGTGATCTTGAAAAACAACTGGATTGATTTAGGGGAATCTGCTGGGGGATTTAAACAGTTTGTTGTGGTTGGGTTTTGGGGGATTTTTTTCTTTACACAGAGACAGACCCTCCAAGTTTGACATGTAATGAATACTAAAACTTGCCTTTCAAACATATATACATCAGAAACCTTAACCATCCCAGTATCCACAGCCTACTGCTTAAAAAACCACTTTGTAAGAGAAGAAAAAAAAAAAAGGATAAGGAAACTGTAGCATAGATATGTCTGTGACATGTAACTTCAGGATGCCTTTATGCCTTGAATGCCTTCTGAACACCAATGCTTTTCTACTTTATTACATTTTGACATGTTGAGTTTTGTAATTATTATATTACTGAATCAGAAATCAGCATAATCAGCATTAGACAAATTAATTTTATTCCCATGACTTTGAACAGGACAATATGTACCCAAGTATTCTTCCAAGGGAAACTGTTTTTTACACTGTTCAAGATAATGAATGTGCAACCTAGCTCATTAAATACTGATTTATTTTAAATGGGAAACACTCTTGGTAACCTCAGAGAACTGTGTTCCAACCATGTTGGGTAAACGGGAGAACTGCAAGTCCAGAAATCAATGAACCAAAGATTGATGGATCAAAATCAGTGTGAACTGGTGGATAAAAGAATGACGACCCTGGATCTCCTACCTACCCTTTGAGAGTGCAAACCACCTGTCCCTAGGCTATGAACTGAAAAGGGACGAAAGGTTTAATTGTATTACTGTCCCTTGGGGGTAAATGTATTGGCTCTTTGAGCTCAGTAAAGGAAAAGCACATAAAGGATATCACCATTATTACTCCTACTGTTTTGCACACTCAGTCAAGGCTAAGTCCAACTACATAAATTTAAGGGTTTAAAGTCTTTGCCATGACATTGATCTGTTTTGAAAAATCCACATAGGAGCAGTGAGAAGCATTTTAAGCAAGGGGTAGCTTTGGGAGCCAGTATACCAACTCAAAACATTTATTTATCTTCTTGAAGATGACTGTGATGGTTCATTAGTGCATGTTCATAACTATAGACTGTTTCAGACAGAAAATAAGGACATAAACATTTAACCTTTGAAAAGGAACTCATTTACTGGAAATCCAACTTTATGAACTAAGGTCATAAATAACTCTGATGTACTGCAATCAGCATAGTATAATGAGATCACATGAATGGCTGAGTTGTCTTTAACCTCTGATTGTTTAAAAGTGCAGATATTCATTTGTACTAAGGATTAGCAATGATGAACACTGAAAATGGACGTGAGTATCATCAGGCACAGGCTTGTATAGAATATATCCCTCCCCTCCAGTTCCTCCCCCAAGGTTTCTTTCATTCACAGTAATTCAGTTGTAGTCTGTCAAAATACTGAAAGGCACATATATTTCAAATTTATCTGTTGGGATTTTTTTAATGCTAGAACAGGGCTTTTTCACTTTGCCAAAAGATGTCCCCTGAGAGAAGTCTGTTCATGCTACACACATTTTAAGCAATTGTATTAAAATGCCACGTGTAAAATACATTTTTAAAGTATATGCTCCCCCACAGATATATCTGCTGCAAAGTAAATGCATATTAGAGTGATACACAGAAAATTTGAGTTTCATCTTTACAGGGTTGTTCCTTGACATTTTTCTTGCAATTCCAATTCTCTGGCAAAAGATGCCTGTTGGTTACCAGGGGAGGATAGTTCTTACTGGTAGTTTTGGGTTAATTGTCCACAACTATTTAAAGATGATTACACTGCAATGTTTCATAGTAATAGACAGCACTTCCAGCCCTCTGAAGGCTTCCAAGCCATCTCTGGATTAAACTGTGTAACAGGTAGGACTTCACACATACCAGTAAAGTTCAGGACTTACTCCTGGTATCATTAAACCCCTAATAAATGAAGATGAATAGTTATATAGGATAGTTACATGTATAGATACATTTCCTGTCCTAAAACTAGAGAAGACTGAGCAAAAAGACTGAAGATCAATAAAATGTCCCACACATGCTCTTAACAAGAAGCCAGGCATGTTTCATGCAGATTCTTGGACTATATTCCCAACATAGACACTTTGCACAGCTTTACTTCTCATGATCTGGAAGTATTTGATAGTTTTGCAGCTTTACTAACTAGTTTCAGGATGAAGCAACTGCATTGCCAAAATTTCTGATTTTCAGTGTGAAAGCAAGCAACTCTCCCACACCAAAATACTAATAAAGCAAATATTCAAGATAGATGCAGAAGAAAGTCTTGGACTATTCATTCTTTTATACAAAAACATACAAAGTTTTTTTTTCCTCCTTCTAGTACTGTTCACTTTCCTCAATACATTGTACTCAGGATTTTAACCTTGTTCTTGAGATGAAAATATTCTTCAATATTTAAGGTATTAAAACTAGCCAGAGTTTGCTGCAAACTGAATTTTTTTGTCCATTAGGAACATCTGCCTATTCCAGGAGGGATATCAAAAAACATGTCCAGGCAGAAACACAAATTGAGAAAATGTCTGTAGCAGCATATGAAATAACCACAACAGGATAAATAATAAAATATTTACCATGACACAGTAAGTCTCCCTCATTATGGCAGCACAGGGCAGGCTCTCCAAGAACATACTTCCAGCATTAAGTCATGGAAGTGAGATCAGAAAATGGTTTATTGTAAATTATGGCCTGGATTGCCATTCATCCACTACACCTCCAGGAATCTGAACTCTGAAGTCATTTAAAGGTAGGGTTACATCCAGAAGAAAGGATACCTTCCCTGGGAGATAAAACAATACAGCACTTCTATGTTTTACAGATGTAGTGGAGGTAAAAAACCTCTGGAAATGGACATCAAGCTGGGGGAAACTATTCTTGAAAAGGCTTTCTGGTCTTAGAAAAGTCAATTAAAAAGGCTTGCTTCTTGAGCATTAATACTGACCCTGCTCTTCCTTTGCCCTTTAAACTGTAACAGAGTTTCTGTAACTGTTTCCCCTTTTAATTTCATCTGCTCTTGTCACTGACTGAAATAAGCAGAGTCTTTGCCACCAATTTGGTCACCAGCTTACATGCTATAGTTTGCACAGAGCATGTCAACATGAATAACATCAAGAAAAATAATTAAATCACCCAACTTTTGTATCAGTATCCCCTTATTCTGAATATCTCTCCTAGGACTTTCTTCTTATTATTGCAGAGTTTGGGACACCCAAAACAGCAACTATTCCTATCTGCAATGCCTCAGCAGCAGCATCCTGCTGAAAGGCCACATCCCATTTAAAGGTAAATAAACTAATGCCATGGAGCAGAAAGTGACAAATTAGTATCTTAAAAGCTAGAAATTGTCATGTTCTTTTTCAAATATAAAATGTAGTCTTTTTTTTTTTACCCAGACAAGGAGATCTAATTCAAAAGTAGACTTCTCTTTTTCCTCCAAGTCATCTTAACCTCAATAAAATTGATTATTAACTGAAGTAAAAAGCCCCATGTTTACCCTTACATGTCTAAACATTAAGTGTCACCCCATGGCAGAATTGTATATCATTGTTGCCTCTTACAGTATACATGGAAAGACCAAGTAATTTCCTCAAAATTACACAGACTATTGGCATCAAAACTTTTAGACAAATCCAACACTGCCATATTAAGCTGCACCCCACTTTTCTGGAACAAAGCCACCATGCATAATTTTCCCTGAGGAAATAAATTACAATTAAACAGAAACTGAATGAATGAGGGAAGAGAAGCCTAAATATTAAACTATATGTGTTGGAAGAGAATACAACTTTTTGGCCAATTCCACCACATCTATAAATTACAACCTAACGTAATGTATCATGTCTCAGATACAAGAACTGCACTGAAAAGAATAATTTAGTTTCTTATACACAGTTAATGATGAATTACCATTTACATGTTTCATCATTCACTAGTACATATGGCTATAATTCAGGAATCGTGACAGTACAAAATCTATTACTTTAACAAAAGATTTGTATCAGACAATTATCTCGATGGTTCCTGTCTTGTTCTTGGAGTAGTAGTGTATTCAAAGAGCTCTGTGAGTTATCTGCCAGCTCTGGAAGTTCCTAGATACCAGTGAGCCTCCCTCCTCAATCGTAAAAATGTAGAAGAAAAACTAATGTTATTTTTATGTGTAACTTAAGAATGCTCACACTCCCCTTTCTCTCTGTTCAGTAAACCACTCATCTACCCTGTTCTTTTAAGAGGATTCCATGGGCTGAATTTTTATCTGTGTTTTTCTTCAACTTCCATGTGTTATTCAGCAAGTTTCTGAGGACCTGGCAATTCTCCTCCTCTGTGCAAAGTAGCCAACCTGGTTTTTTGCAAAATCGTATTACTCCAGGATGCTACAAATTGGACTCTATAGCTCAGCAACTCGTGATTCAATGTTGTAAGAGATAGTGATTTTTTTATTTCCCAAAACTTACATGTAGCTACAAACCAAAAGAAACCTTCAAATTAACTCCTTAATTCCTGAATAAGATGCATATATTCATAAAGGCCTGTCTCAAAGCTATTTCTTTCAGCAGAATACAAGTAAATACGTTATGTACCACAGGGACATGGGGCAAAGCCGTGAAATATTCTAATCCTGAATTAACTATTGACTCATTGTGCAAGCTTTCCCATGCCATTTAGCCTCCGTAAATCTAGCTATGAGACTTCAATGAACACAAAACAAATTATGCCCAAATCCAACTGGGCCTATCTGGTTTCTGTCATGGTTTGACATCACCTGCTTCATTTTATAGCTCAACTCACATTAGCAATCCATATCGAAACTCATGCAATCTCATCTGTGCTACAAAGTCCACAGAGAGAAGACCCATCTCTTTATTTAGGTTTTTCAATAACTCAGTGAAGCTCTTCCTGGGCATAAATTTTCCCCCAATACCAACACAGATCTCCGTATTTTTATCCTCTAACCCGCTCCATAAGGAAGAGATAAAGTATTTCTGAATGTGATCTAGACTTCAATTTAAGTCCAAAACTTTGATTTTTGGAACAAATATGAGTATCAAATGTATTTATTGACATTATCTCTTTTATTTCTAGTGTCTTATCTAGGAGGTTTTTAGTGATTCTGTCAGTTTCCTTGATTAAATCATACGCCTCAGCTTTGAGCTGTGTTTTTTCCCCCTCAGTTGACATCTCAGCCTAAGTACAAGCTTCTGCTTAGGGCTACCTCTTCTTCATTCGACCTGTCAATCCTAAATGTATCAAAACCCAAGATGTGGATATCCTTTTAACCTATTTATCCACATTAGATAATTCTTGACTTCTCCCCAGGGAATATTTCTGGGAAGCATTCCACTTTTCCGTCTGCTTATTAGGCTCGAGCTTGTCACAGTTACGCAATTCATTTGTACTTCTGACTTTTATTGTTTTAAGGAAATGGCAGTTCATTTGTTGAGACAATGTCCATGTGACTTGAAAGATCTCCTGCCCACAGAACTGAGGCTCCATCTGTGAAGAAGAGAGTTTGATAGTCTTTTCTCATAGCTGAAGATTTTGCCTTTCCAAAAAGAAGCTCAAGTCCCATCTAACTTACACTTCTCTGTGATGGCCAGTGATAGGACAAGGGGCATAGGAAGTTCCATGTGAATATAAGGAAAAACCTTTTCCCTGTGAGGGTGACAGAACCCTGGAACAGGCTGCCCAGAGAGGCTGTGGAGTCTCCTTCTCTGGAGGCATTCAAGACCAATCTGGACATGTCTGTGCAATTTAATCTAGGTGATCGTGCTCAGGTAGAGGGGTTGGACTAGATGATCTTTTGAGGTCTCTTCCAACTCAACATTCTGGGATTCTGAGCAATTGTATTTCCATTATTGGAACTCAGCATTTTCAACAGATTGACATTCAGTTGATGATGGGAGATCTGGGATCTTCATGAATACCTAGATCCAGAGACAATCTCTACAGTCTTGACCAGAATTTAATATTTAGAAAAGCACATTAAAACATCAGGTGGGCATGAACACAGATGATGCAGTCAGACCACCATTATTTAAGAATAAAAAAAGTGAAATTACTGTCTTTGTACCATTTGTGTGGTTAAACACAATGGGAAAAGGTACAGAAAAGTTTGACCATCATCCTCCTCTCCCCTGTTTTCATCACTTTTCTGCTCTGCCATTGGAAATGGAATTATAACCTTGCCACCCCCCAATTAAATCCAATCTGGATCCAGTTCAGGTCTCAGCCCACTAATCAAATATGCACAGATATAATTAGTAAACCTACTGAATATGTTTTAACCTGAATTTTCCTTTAGACAGCATCAGTGAAGAAGTGATGTATTTATCTAAAGAATAACTATGCTGGTTCTGAGGATATCATATGTATTGCATCAAAAATAAGCCTGTACAAGGCTGTTTTGCCACAAATGTTTTCCTTCCTGTCTGGAACCATCTGGAACCCTATCAGTTTTTCATATAGCATACTACGTTCCCAGGATACCTTGATGTGTCACACTGTAAAGCAGCCACAAAACACCCTTAACTATAAACTTTACTGCATTGTAGACATATAAATGGAGAAAAAAAAAGAGAACTTTTTGGATCCATACTTTTTAACATATAACTACACCTTTCTCATCTGGACTTGCATACAGAGCTTTAATAAGCAGTTCAAGCAAGCTATTTGTACACAAGCTGCTGTTTACAGTGCCTGTTAAGTGGTGTTTAATTGTTATTTGCATTTCATCAATATATTACTATGGAAGAAAAGAGGAAGCTATAAGAAAGTGATCGGGAAAACAGGAGTAGAAGGTAAAATCCAGGCTCAGGAAAAGGTTACAGTCCATTAAGTGATAGACAGTCACAGTCATGGTCTGAGTTAGCCCTGGTCACTCTCGGAAGGAGCATACGAATACATGGTTAGCACAGATCAGCAGCAGTAACTTGCAAAATGTGAGTCTTTAATTCCCAAACAAATATGTCCATCATGCTAAATGGAAGTAGGTATGTGCCAGTACGCTTCTGAGATTTTAAAAATTCATTTGAAAGACTAAAAATAGCTTCTAGAATACATTAAAAAAATGTGTTTCTACGTTGTTCTTTGTGACACCCGTTAACTTCATTTGCAAGAATGTTGCAACACCGTCCGTCTTTATGAGATTATAGACCACAGAAAACACATGGGGAAGTCTGATTCTCTTTACATGAAGGCTTCTCTGCACCCATCTGGCAATATAAATAAAGCATACTAGTGAGGATAGATGACACTCAACTCCAGGCCCTTTACACTGCTAGACAAGTGCAAAGCAAGAAGCCAGCGTCTAGTATTCGTCTGACAAGAGGGATATCTATTTTCATTTATAAAGCCTTGTGGTAGTTTGTTAGAATAAAAAAAAAACCCACCCCACACCCCCAGATACTTGTGCCTATTGGAGGAGAGTGAACTGAAATAGCGCTGAAGACTGTTGAATCTTCCAGGACATTAATAACCAAGAACCACTAGAAATAACCATGGTAACAAACAGTAGCTAAGTACAGTACAATCACCCTGATTACCATAGAATTAGCACAAAACAAATGTTTATTTTTCCTAAATACGTGTATTATGATGATGATAATGTTAGTAACTACCCCAAATTACAGAGTATTTGCCCAAAATGGCAATGGCATTGCATTAAATGCTTTGCTCTGCACTTGTTTTCAGACTTGCTTGTAGTAATTTGTGTAAAAAGTGTATTTATAACAGATTCTTTCCTCACTCTCCCACCCTGTCCCTCCTTCCCTGACTGTCTACCAGCTCCACTAATCTCAATATCATTTGGATTCATTGATCACTTTACAGCTGACCACAACACTTTTCTGACATCAGTCATTGCACCATTAACCTTTTAATAAGGCTCTCACCTAGTAGACAAAACAGGCTTGATTTTAATCTATGCTTGGGGATTGTGTACTCAGGGAATTATACTATAATAAATGAAAATACAAATGTAAACCAATAGACCATACAAGAGGTTGGGTTTAAGCACATTGACAAAAAATACTATATTAAATCAAGTAGAAATGTTGGTACTGCAAAGGGAGAGATTTCTGTTTGCTTCCCTTGAGCTCCTATGTGTCTAATCCCACTTCTTGGCATAATTCATCCTGAAAATTAATCTAGAATGCCATCTGATTTCTCTGCTGGTTTTATCTCACTTCCACTGAGGCATTGCTCATGCTTGCTGGATCCTTGTAAGCACGTCTGAAGTAAAAATGGCAAAGCATCCTAGTCACTGTTTTGGCTGGGCTGGTTTATCTCCCCAACACAGCAACAGTCAAACAAGCACTAGGAATGATTGTCTAAACTGTAGTGTTTTTGACTAAGATACTGGTCTTCACCATTTAATTACTACCCATATCCCTGGACAATTACTTTTTTTGCCTCAGTATATTATATTTTAAATCTGCTCCCTGAACACTGAATGGAAAATAAAATATTCTTTTAAGGCAAGTAAATTCTCTGATTCACCCAAGGCCTAGCACCATGGTTTTGCTTGTACACCCAAAGGATGCACACTGTACAAAGATGTGAAGGAACAGCTGGTGGCAGAAGAAAGGAAGAACTTTGTTAGTCATCTTTTTTGCTGGAGGAGTTTTGTGAAACTGTCACCTTATAGTCCTCTCCCAGAGGCATCCTTTGAAAGTGACTTATACTTCTATTTAAGAAAAGTATTCCTTAAAATTTCAGGGACCACAAAGTTTCAAGCAACAGAGGTCTATAATGAACACCAGACCAAGTGGAGATTGACACTGAAGAGATCCTGAAAATAAAACCAGAAGACTGAGGCAAAGCTGTTGCATCTGGCAACTAAGATCTAGAATGAGTTTGTCACACTGATTGACAGACATTCGATAGACCTGATCCCCATGTCACATTCACGTCATATCAGTGGAACTGTGTTAAGTAAAATAGAATGACTCCAAATTTCTGTTGGTGCCAGCAAGGAGGAAAAAAACCCACAACAAAAGAGGTTTTATATGCACAGCCTGGGGAAACGGTCAGTTGGTGTAAGTGTCTGACGCTCTCCTGAAGTTAACACAGCTAGTCTGGTTTACACCATCTGAGAGCATTTTACACATGTAAGAGTGGACACTGCCCAGCATGTACTCCATAGTTTCCATTATTCAGTACACATTTCTCCACAACAAGAGTAGAATTGGGCACATACAGACACACGCACAAGCAGATCGAGTCCTGTCATTAGACACATCCACTGTATGTACTAAGATTCCCAGAAAGTTGAAGCTAAAATCTAGTCACAGACTATCAGGCTCACATCAACGTGAGCCATAATGACAGCTGGCACTCGGCTGTTTTCAAAACCCCCTTTTACAGTATACAGCACCACGCTTCGACACGCGATTGAAGTAATTAGCTGCCGAGCGGCTGAACGTACCCCGCAGAGCACTGGTGTCTCGTCTGACACATCTGGGCACAGAAAGTAATTGAAACAGCTGCTTCTACCCATATGGCAGCAAAAGCTGGTGGTAGAGAGCCTGCTGGCTAGGCTGTACCAACCTCAGACAAATTAGCCATCATTAATCCCAGAATCTGACCAGCATACGCACAGCCACTAATCAAGACATCTGGGGGAGGGGTGTTGACTGGGAGGGGGTGGAGAGGACTGCCAGGGAAGAAAAGGGCCATTTAAGATTACTCTTAATGGCAATAAAGTGTGAAAGAAAAAAAATAAAAGCCTGATATTTAAAAAACAAAACACCACCCCAAAACAGACCACCTCAGCCCTCCCTCACCAACACTTTCCTCAATGAGCTTGTCTAGGTGGCTTCGCCCACGCTGTTTATTAGAGGGCTGCTAAAATAGCAGCGTTGCTTTCTGAAAGTGTCACACTGATACAGGCATGTCTGGCATCACACAAAGATTATGAATAGTGGGTTGTAAGCTAAGAACTTAGGGTAGTTATACACAGTGGTGGATGCAGTAGTGAAGCCAAGGTTGTGAGTGAGAACTGGTCCTACCTTTGTTCTTGAGTCGCACCCCCCTCTTCTGCAAGCCTAGAGCGTGCGGCAGGCAGACACATGTGGGCTGTTCCTCTTCACGCCTGTAATACCATTCCTGGCTCTGAACTTTGTCACCTGCAGTGAAGTTGTGCAAAATGATGTAGTTGCTCTTGGCATTGTAAAATTCAACATGCAATGGGAAGGATAAGAAAAACTTGCACCTCTTAATGAGAGAAACAGACTGCCATGCAAGCAAGCAGTTTGTATTGGGAGGAATGGATTGCGTGAAGCCTGTGGTATTGTGTCTCATGTTTAGATGAGAAGTTAATTCAAACATGTGAGCCATAATCTATTTTATTCCCCATTGTTGGGGTATTTATGCTGTCCTTCTGGATTCCATGCAGTGTCTTTTCAATAGCTGAACACACAACACAGCCTTCATCTTCAGAAAGGTCACTGGGAGATTTTCTCCTACCCATCCACTTGTGTTTCCCAAACACAGCATCCAATATCTCTGCCCTGATACCAAATGTGGAATGGTTGAAATTAACCAGCCAATTTAAGAGCTACTGAGGGACCAGGCAGCACACTAACTGCATACACCATGCTGCTTCAGACACAACACTAAAAGACCTTTGAATGATGCCAAGTGCATATACATTAGCATTTTAGTTGGTTTCAGGGGCGTGCTTCTGATTAATCCTGCTTACTGTGCTTTGGCTTGAATTGTGGAACGGTCTGGCCTGCTTCATCCTCTTGGATAAATTCAAAGCAGAAGATACACTCCACAAGTTCACCTACTGCACTCCAGCTGGTAATAGGACTAGAAATAGCCAAGCCAAAAGCAACCCCTCCAAACCAGAAGAGTATGGATGCCAAGTCTTCACCATTTTCTTGACAGACCCATTCCTACCACACTACTTGCTAACAAACACGTCATGTTCCAACAGTGCCACTCTGGTGGTGCAATAGTGTGAGCAGAACAGTGTGTATCACTGCTGTTACACATAGTTACTGAGGCAACTGAAATAAGCCACAACTTACAAATCATCTGCAAACAAGCTCTCAGCACTGTTGCTTTCCTGTTTCCTGGGAAGCTATCTGGAAGGGGGGAAATCCCACCACCAGTGAATTGCAATGTACCTACACACCTTGCAAAGCAGGCTCTGTCTGGTTCCACTACTGCTTCATTATGACCTTAGTGATGCACACCTCACTTTGCCCATGTGGGATGAAGAGCTTAAAACCACTTATGTCCTACAGCAGAAGGAGAGATTCTGCCTGGATGCTCTGAGAAAATTGCAAGGTTATCTGGTATTAATTATCTCATCACATCTCGCCCTGTCCCTCCAAGCCTGATCATTCTTTCAGTGTTTGTGAAGTGAGTCTGATTTCTTATACAGATTTGGAAAGTTTAGGTGCTTCTGTGAAAGATGCAAACATGCAACAGCTTCCTCTGTTTGGAAATTAAATGTTGTCAATATACTGCTTTATGATGGTTGGGATGAAAAATGCCCTTTAAGTGCAAGGTGCTGTATTACATCACATCACATTATGACTTCACTAAAGGAAGAAGGGCTGTGACACAGCAATTGCACTGGTAATTAACATAGTAAAAGAAATCATGGAGAGCATATGAAAGGAAAACATGGTTTCCTTTCAAGTTTTTACTCAATCATTTTCCTCTCTAGTAATATGCTACAGTTCCACAGACATCCTATTCTTGATTTATTTATTGCCTTAAACAGACGTATGTTACATAAGAAAAATATCTGTCTGGAAAACTCTCCTGACAACATGTGTCTCTGATAACAAAGGAGGCCCTGTAAACTCCAGCACATAGCAAAAATAGTACAAGCAACATGACAGTTTGTGCTGCTTGTAGTGTCAGCACACTGGTTCTGCCCTGCCTGGCTTCTAACACCACTGAAGCCGTACAGCCTCTGGGATGTGCCTGGGAAGAAGGGGAGAGTGAGGTGGCCTCTTGTCATTTGTTTACCAGAATTTTGCTTCCATCAATCTATATGTGAGGGATGGGAGTATGGTATTAATGCTTCCCTCTACACATAGATCAGGTAACAGTACCAAAACATAGGAATTTGAAAGGTTATCTTTTAGCAATGACAATACTCAGCATATGTGAGCATCTTCAAGTCTGCCAAACATTATAAAAAGGGACCTTTTCCTCCCCCTTACCTTTTGTCCATTACTATATTTATGAAACTAATTACATTTTTCAACAGAAGGATCACTGTTCTCATTCCCATTTCCTTCCCAATTTGAGCCCCAGGCCTGTGTACCACACCACACAATTAAAACAGTTTGCACAACACCTGGATTACAACTCTGCAGTCAATCGGGGCCATGTGGTATATTATTCTACATCAAACCTATACTCTCACATAAATGCACACACCCCCAACAGAGGTTTTGAAAGTCTATGTGCTTTATTTCTTTCTGTAAGAGTAGCTGTTGCACAAACTAAGATTTCTGTACAGAGCAGGAGCAGACAATGGCCTGAAATGTTCAGTTTTCATGCAGATTTGCTTTGATATTTATGAAAAAAAAAATTCAGTTCGAAACATCTGCAGTTCTTCATGAGACCTGAGGGCATGTTCTACCTAAGCCTCCAGCTTCCTGCCTGACCAAATCAGGTTATGAATTAATTATTAATCTACATCTTGTGTGTGAGCATGCATGAAGGGGTGTATATGTTAGCAGTCTGCTCATAGAAAGTAAACATTTCTTCACTCATATTTTAGTCATCTGCAACATCTGTCACCTACCTCTTTAAATTGTGTAGGGTTAACTCTATGGAATTAACAGATCAAACTGTATTTGCAATGAATATATAAAATTAAAGAGACTCTAAATTTAAGGTATTTTATGAATAGAATTATCCTTCAATATTCTAATAAAACAGTTGTGAGTGCATGTTCAAACAGTTCCTTGTTAAACAATGATATTTACCTGCATTTCACACCAAGACACTATCACATTTTAAGTATTCAAAATACAAAACACCAAGCAAAAGGATGAGGTGAGATCCAGAGAGTTGACAATTTTCAGAAGGTTTTCTTTTTGAAGCTCCACAGCATCTGAAAACACAAGTTAATTCACAGGAGTGATTCCTGCTCAGCAGGGTGCTGTTGCAGCTCTCCAAAACTTGCGTGGCAATTCTTTAGTGTTGAGCAGATCATATAGATCATACACATTCCTGACCCTGACTGCTGAGGACATTATGATACTCTCTAGAATGTCTATGGTCCCAGCAGTTCAAATCACTTCATCCATAAAGTTACAACCCCACCCGAGAGAGAGACAGCAGGATTGTAAATGACACCATTCATCTTTCCTGCCAAGAAGTTTTACCCCAAATTGTGTTTCCTTTATTTCACACTCTGCCTTCTCCTGACCCTTAAGCTTCATCACTTTTTGTGTTGGGCTTCCACATTGTTTTTTTATAAATAAAAAAAAGAGAGAGTTCTAAAAGAATGTTTTTAATTATAATCTGAGGAAGAAAATATATGATATTGTTGGAGACCCCCTTGGAGCATTCTCAGGGTGGTTTGCTTATAAATCAAATTATTGAGGGCTTAATTGTGCAACTTCTGTCTTGCAAGCCCTTACTCATCTGAGGAAGTTCAGGGAGACTTCCCAGTGGATAAGTGCTCCCTAACATGTGTGTGCAATCTGGCATTACATTAANGAGAGAGTTCTAAAAGAATGTTTTTAATTATAATCTGAGGAAGAAAATATATGATATTGTTGGAGACCCCCTTGGAGCATTCTCAGGGTGGTTTGCTTATAAATCAAATTATTGAGGGCTTAATTGTGCAACTTCTGTCTTGCAAGCCCTTACTCATCTGAGGAAGTTCAGGGAGACTTCCCAGTGGATAAGTGCTCCCTAACATGTGTGTGCAATCTGGCATTACATTAATATCACTCTCACATATTTTGTGGCCCAGTGTATTTCCAGTATTTGCAGTGTGTTAGATACAGTGTAATGCTGAACATCTGTTTAAAGTGATTTATCAACATTATGGGTGAGTTTCTAACATCCTCAGTGGTACCTAACTCCTCGAGGAGTCCCTTTTAAAGGGGAAGGTATCCCATACTGAGTATGTCAGAATCTGGCCCTAGAAAGCTCAAGTCTGCTGAACACTTTGGATGAGTCCACCAAAATATTTAAGCATATGGTTAATTTTAAGCATGTGAATATATGTCCTATATCTCTCCTTTGCAAAAAAAAAGCGCTCAAATATCAAAAAAGCAAACATTTTTCAGAAAATGTCTGTGGGCTTAGCCTTACAGGGTGCCGATTTTGAGAGATACAATAGCATTTAACTAAGTGTGACCTAAGGTTTTTTTTTATTCTTCCTCAGTCACCAGCACCTTGCAGGATTGACCCTGCCCAGAAGAAACAATTTCAAAATGTATTAATCACATAGAAATTAAGCCAACAGCAACTCATTTTATCACTTACTGGTTTTAAAATCATACATAGAGGTCTGGCATTGGACTAAAACTCTGTACTTTAGGAATATTTCTCAAAATATGCAACAGTGTTCTTATTAAGAAGCTAATATATACCAGCACTAATGACATGAATATATAACAGATATGTGTGGTTGTGCATACTGGTATTTCTTCCCTGTGTCTCAGCAAACAAAAACTTGTTAGCTCTTAACCCTATTTTGATTTCAGAAAAATAGATATACCCTGTTCAGCCCCATATGCAGGGACAGATAGGACTTCTGAATAATTGAAATATTTCTCCTCATACAATCAGCTATACAAGCAACTGGCCTCCTGCCTATGGAATTATGGAAATCCCCTGCTATCCTACTGGACATTAACAGAGAAAATTAAGTATGGACAACACCAAGAAAAAGAAGACTGACACATGAGCAATCAGCCAGCAACCTCACTGAGTGAGCAACTGCAATCTCAGTCTTTCTGCTAGTTTATAGGTTAATGTCCCATGCGTACCCTTTCCTAGGTGATTGCTACTTTATTTCAGCGTGTATCATTAACAAAACAAGTCTCTGGAAGTCAGGCAACCCCATTTGCTTGTTACAGAGAATACAGCTGATAAGATACTCTGTAATAACAGACACTCGCACCCCCAACAAAACACAGCAAGACATGTAAGGAAAAAAAAAGAAAATTTAACTTTTAGTGATAGTGACTGCATGTAGAGCCTGCAGCAGTCTCATCCGTCTGACCTTGCTTTGTGAACTACAAATGACCTCGCTGAAAAACAACAGAGACCTTTTCTTGCTCTAGGCTGTCTCTTGATTGTATCTCTTCCTTCAGGTTACTGTAACTGCTCTTTTCCAGGGGTTGGGAAGGAAAAAAAAAAAAAGGAGAAGCAGAGTAGAAACACTTAGCTGAAGACCCAAAGGCCCCCCAGGCCTGCTTCTTCCTCAGTTCTACCATCACTCTATTAATAACGGACAACGTTTTCATTAAACGATGCACTTTCCCGCTCCAGGATAGACTTGAGTTTTCTGTACTGATCATTATAAGAGTCCCAGGAGGGCTCCTACAACCACACTGTCTTCACAACAGAGACAAGAACTATCTGTTCCTACACAAACCATACGCTATACTGATCCCAAGAGTGAAAGAGACCTAATAACCCACAAGTGAAAGAGGTACAGAGCCTAGTTATCAAATTCCATCCTGTAGGATAAAAGCATCCCCCATTCGAACTTCTCATATAAGGTCTTTGTGGATAAAAGATTTCTCCCAGCTGCCCCTGAATGGCAGGAAACCTTTTCCCATGCATGGCAATTACCCTTTTATTTTAAATTGAAGAAGCCTTCCTAATCATATTAAATCTTTTGCAGCTCTGGGTTAGTTGTTGTTACATTGTGGAAACAGTCTCCTCTTCACGTTAATACACGAAGCAGGGACTTGAATTGTGGCAAATCACTACTTCTATGATTTTTCTCTCCCTTAAACAATATTGATATACATTTAACCCTATGTTAGAAAGGCCATTATGTTGTGCAAGGGGCTGTGCAAACACATACCACCCACTGGTTTGAGGTGTTTGCAGTCTGAAGATACACTGCATGGTAACCACATCAGGAGCAGAGCACTGTTATCACCTTTCCCAGAGCAGCCAACATTCTCAGTGTACCCTCTTCAAAAGGTAAATTCCATACTATTTGTGTTCTCAGAGACACCCCTGTATTCCTAATCTTTTCTTATTAAAACTGGATGAGGAAACTAAAAGGATCAATAATTTAAACATGGAAATAAACAAGCCATCATGAATAACTTACCACAGGGAATTTCACAAAGAATTCCTTTGGAGCACTTGGAATAGAACATCACCAAACCCATCTATTTCTGGACTATGATCTAAAATCTGGCTAGGATATAACCAGATATGCACCAAATCATCACTTAAAATCACAGCCTAATAACAGTTCTCAACAACAAAATCCTGGGGAAATAATGGAAATTCCACAACTTAAAACTTTCTACTTGCAGGAAGGATGACTACTGAAAACATTCCATTAGCATTTGGAAACAGATTATGTCTCCATTACTACAATTAATAATGCTTCACATCATGCCAAATTCATGGGCACTGCTAGTCAGGCATGTAAAAATGAAGCTTCACTTTTTATGTGGTCACCTTAAAATGACTTTTCAGAGTAAGGTTTTTTTTAAGTAGTATCAGCTAAAAAAACTCATAAGCCCTCAAAAAAGTGTTCCCAGTTTCCTTGTATCTTCCAAGTCATGGAGTAAGACCAGTCCAGACAGCAGCCACAGAGAACTTCCAGCTAGTGCCTCAGCAGTAAATAAACCTTCCCTCCCTGACCACCATCTCTTATAAAGTCCTAGTCTACAAAAAGTATGTACTCCAGATTTTTAAATGTCGATATGCCTTGGAAATCTATAGGACATAAACTTTTGTCTAAAAATCAATTCTGAGTTACGATTTGATTAGCAGAAAATTGCTATCACATTTGTTTCTACATTTGTCTACCTCATGTCCTTTTCATTCATAGGCTGGCCAGTTTAAGCTTTCTTTAAAAACTCCCCAAGAAAGTCTGTGACATTAAAATGTCCTTTGATGCTCTTTCACTAAGCAGTGAATATTAACAGTTATGGTGACCCTGTTCCCTAATGCGTCTCTCTTGGATCAATAGCAGTTAAGTGCCACTGTTTTACAATTAAAAAGGGGATCATTTTAAATTTAAAAGCTCATAGCTAATTTTCTTCTTGGCACTTAATAGCATAATTCATTTTTGAAAAACCACATAGGGAGAGCATATACTTTATTCTTTGTCGGCAGCCTTATTGGGGCTACTTTTAGTACTCATTGTTGCATTATGTTTAATTTACAGCAATGCCCAGTCAAGCCATCCACATGGCAGCAAGAGTCAGATTGCTCCTAAATAGGGGTTTGATCTGCAGGCAAGAGGTAGAGGAAGGGCCTGGTGGGTTTATGCCTTGGTGAGCATTTTTTTTTTAATATGCTTTTTGTAGTGGATCACTTTCAGTGTTTTATTTCTGCACCTTCTTATAAGGCAAAGTCTCACCTTGAGTTTGAAACTGAATGAGAAGCTTGTGCTCCACTCCAAGAAGCCAACAGGTAGACAGAAGTTTGTGAAGTCTGGATAATCCATTACTATGTGCAAAATAATACACATGGTGTGATACAACACCAAGCTTTCTACCTATCAAAAATGCACTCCACCTTATTATATCATCCCATGAGGTCTTTTTGTCTTTGCAGTTGGAAAAACTTAAGAATTCATGATAAACCTACTTGCTCATTGAACAAGGTGAGGGATAGGATATGAACTGTGGCTTTTCATGTTTATAAAGCCCAGCAAAAGTTCACACATACCATTGTTATGTCTGCATTATGAGACCAGGAGCAAAGGCACATTAGTACAAACAATGAATCAGTACTCAGTTAATAGATTATCTGTATTTCTCCAGGAAGAGGCCTGTTGTGCTTTGACCTGGACTTTTTGATACAGTTACACAGGCAGTCAACTGTGTTACTACAGACATAAACAAGAGAACAGAAAGGGTGTAGTTTATTTAGACTTCCTTAAGTGCAAATCAATGGTTGCAGCATAGACTATGCAACTAAGTATCTGCAAATGTACAGTAACAATGCTCATTTTCACATCCTGGGTTAAAACTGCAATGTCTGGTGCAGACTCAAGGTATTCTTAGGGGTTCTGAAGGAACTATTCATCTTAGAAGCTGCATAACCTGCCCTAGGAAGAAAACTTTGAATTTGAACATACCAATATCCAACAAGACACTCAAACTACACATATACTCCTCTACTTCCCATCCTACATAAAAAATACATTGAACTGCACTTCTGTTTCCTGAACAAAGCAAGGTTGTTTTGGAAAATGTTACCCAAACATCAACAGACAGATACTAGTTTCCCTGACCCTTTGTAATATGCAAGATAAACAAAAATGGGTAAAATCAGGGAGTTACCTGTTCTTTTCAAATATTGCAGTTTTAAAATAACTGTATAGCTGGGATTGTGCAGGCCATAAATTCAGAAGGACCCCTATCTTCAGACAATATCAACTATTTTCAAAGTAGGAACAAGGACATAGAGCTCAGAAAAGTTTAAGACTACACAAGACTTAAAGGTGGCATTTCCTGAACTTCACAGATCCATCTCCCTTCATGATATTGCTAACTGCATCAGGACTGGGGTTTGTATGTGATTGCAGCTACCCTTGAAACAGTAACAGCAGCGTTAAGGTGGTGCCTCAGAACCATTACCTGATTGTTCTAGTAACTTCATGAAGAAACCTACTCTTCTCTGTTCCACTTTTCCCCTGAATAGTAATAGGTGAACTCTAAGAGATATTTACGGAAAACAGCACTTCTGGCCCCCAGCTGACACTGTTAGCAGACAAATAAGCCACCCTCATTTACAGGTAAAGACTAGCTGGGGCTTTTAACATAAAAGCCCATATTCATCCTGAATTAAATAAATTCTCTTTAACAAATCACTGCTGTGCATTAGTAAAAAAAAAAATGAACTGGAGCATCTACAGTATGATAAAGGCACAAACAGAGGAAATGTTCAGGTTAATGCAAGCTGATTCCCCAGGGACATTCTCACCCAAATGGTCATCTCTGTAACCCAAGTCATCAAGCGGACAAGGAGGCTGGAAATGGCAGCAGATCAGGTTCTAACAAAGTGTGCTGGTCTAACACGCCACCATACAACACAATTAACTGCTTACACCAGGCACTGCCTTGTTTCTGCCACGTTACACTTCTCACATTTCATGTAATAGTGTTTGCAAAGTGCTCCCAGTTTTCAATTAGTCGGCCTTGCCATCCCCCTCACACTCATCTGTGCTGCTCCGACTGACTCCAGCAGACGACTCGCAAGTTGAGTCTCAGACACAGACTCTCAAAGCACGTGTTTGAGACATCACTCACAGTCCTGCATTTTTATTTTCTTCTTTAAAGTCATTCATTAGACATAATGTATTCTATACAGTTCTAAGGAATCAAATCAGGGCTATAACTTCCCTTTGCTTCCCTGCCCTAGGTGTACAAGATATTCATAACAAAATAAGCAGTAACCACTTCATCTGCAGAATAACCTTTCTGTAAGTGTCCTTCTACTTATTGATTTGCTGATCTCCACCACAAAACCTTAGACTACTGCTTCTCTTTGAAGTAGACTTATATAATTGCATACAGATAAAAAAATAAAATCAAAGACCCAAGAGTTTTGTCTCTCCTCTCTGTGCCCTACAATGAACACCACAATCACATTTGCTTTTTTTGTGTGTAATTATCCTTTAATATCTTTTCATACCTATGTGAAAGAAGAAACAAGATGGAGCATTCTACAGGCTTGGTTTTCATTAGGTACTAAGTGCTTATAAGTACCTACAAGAGTGCCAGACATCTCAAAATATATCATGTGATTTTCCAGGACTTCATTACATTACTTATGATCCAGATACTGTGCTGTCACTTGAATCAGACTCACATGATTTCAAACTCTCAAGAAGTTACAGAAGGATCATATTTAATGGCTGGTCCCTGAGAGTGTTACAGTTTACTTGAAAAATACAGACACTGCAGGTAGCAAGCTAAATGGCTCAAGAGGTCACAGCACTGGCTTGTAAACTGGAGATGATCAGAAAACTTTATGCAAGTTTGTATTAGGTAACCCATTTTAAAACAACTTTGAGAAGAAACCAAACCAGCACCTAATATTTTGATTTTTACACATCTTTACTCAGAAACCTCCCAGGTTATGAAGACCCCAGACTGTGCAACAAGAAATATCCTGTGTCACAAAAATAGATGCAAATGATGTTCATATTCTGTTTTCAGAGCTGGATGAGAAACTGAGCTAAAATAATGTCCTAAATCCCAACTTTTATTACAATGAACTGTTTAGTTCCAATTGCCTGATATACAAAGTGAAGAAGTGAGAATGTGGCTTTGTTGCTTTTTTCCTTTCCAGTATTTCTGATAAAACATTAGATGGAAAGGAGCGAACATTACTGTTTCTAACATTTTTATGCCACAAAAATATCAGAAGTGAACATTACTGTTTCTAACATTTTTATGCCACAAAAATATCAGCAAGAAATGAAGATTAAACCCATATTTCAGTGTATTGAATTAATCCCATCTTCGTAGTAGCAATTGAAAAGGTAGCTTTTAATCAGTGATATTTAGCTCAGCACAGGATCCTTTCCAGTAATCCAAGAAATAAAAGACTTGGGGAAGCAAAATCAGGAGAAGCTTAGCTTGGCTCTTTGGTCTGTTGCTGGAAAGCCTCTGGATTAAACCAGTGAGCCTTGGCATGGAAGAGCAATGAGCTGAAGATGATGGCACTCTGGCACGAGCCTACTCTCATGGCATTTCCACCATCTGGAATTTCCCCAAATAGTTTGACATAACAGTCCAGGTATGACCCAGCTATAGATGGAAACAGAACCCCTCTTGAATATGAACCATAAAAAAAAGCATCAGTTGGAGGAGTCTGACTTCCACTCTTTGCTGACATTCCAATGTCTGGAGAAGATGTCACAGTTTTGGTCCTACACACTTCTGAAAATATCCAAGAAGGTCTGAGCTATCAACCATGCTGCAGACCTGATCTGGAGACCAGGGGCCCCCCTACTGACTCTGTGGACTTGGATCAGGGCCACAGAAGAAATAGCCATTTAGCTTGCATTGGAAGACAATTGCCATTTGTAGGCAATGTGTGAATATTCAGGGGACTTTATTGTGTGGAATCCAGCAAAGTTTTACTCTGTATTAAGTTATTGCTAAGCTTGAAACTGAGCTACAAAATTTTAATTAAAATATGAGTAAATTCCATATGGCTCCCAGGTGTTCTTCAACCTGGTTCCCAGTTTTCCCTTCCCAGAAAAAGAAAAAAGGGACCAGGATTTATACATGGAGATACTCTTGACTGCCTCCATCCTAATCTTATTGTATCTGGGTCTGCAGACAAGGGTTGGAGCTTCCTGCACAGTATGTGCCCAGATCTGCTTTCCCATTATACAGCATTTACAGATGTTTTCAGGAAACTTGCTCCAGGCAGGTGAAGGAGTAAACTCCTTGGTATCCCTATATATTAATCTTTCCTGCATTGTCCCAACATCCCTGTTTAATTCATTCTCCATTCAACCCCAAGATGTTTGCATTCCTAAACAGGGATAAAACCGATTGGGATTTTATATTAAACATTGTTGGGTTATTTTTAGAGCATGTTTGTTGGCTTTCTTTCAGTTATTCTAACCACATAAAGTGGTTAAAACCCCCAAAATGGAGGTACTAAATAAGAGTAGCTTCAAATGTTTTCTTTTTATTTATAATGTTGTAAAACGTTTTAGCACGAAAACAATTTAATACCTTCTTTAGTTTACTCATTTATCTTGACAGAAGGAAAACCCAGTAAGATTTAAATTGATTATTTAGAGATATTTTGGAATTACAAAGCAAAATGGATTGTCATATAACACAACAGAAAACTCTCTGCCTTCTCAGCCAGTTTTTAAACTTGGAAACTTTAGAAATACAGTTCTCTAGATTTCTACTTGAAAGTCTGCTGGCATTTTCATCGCTACAGGTAAAGGAATTTTAAACAGGTTAAACAAAAAGAATCACAGAAAAATCTTACCTAATCCCACCTGAGATTTTGTGATAAGGTATATCTACTTGCCCACATGAAGATTACAGTTGCCTTATCTGTCAGTTCCTAAGCCTAACAGTTTTCCACACACCCACAAGCTTTACATGAAAAGTCAAGAACACAACCAGGAAATTTCATGTATCAATGAAAACAAAGCTACTTTGGGACCACAGAAGAGGACTAGCATAACAAATACTGAAGGAACTGAGCTTCATTCATCTTTAGTGGGGAAAACAACACACCCTTATGCCCAGGCAGTCTTGACACATAATGCTCAACAGCTGGATCCTTGTTTAATTGTCCTGTCATTCATTCTGTTCTATCTCACTGTGTGTTCTCCTGTTGTATCACATTTCATCACTTCACCCTCTCAAATTATCATTCCATAGAGTGCCCATTCAACCACTGAAACTTTTGAAATACATATATGTAGGTGACAGTGCTGTGGGGAAGAGTCCATCCCCTTCACCTGGTCCTTTATACTAGACTGGATGCCACACAATTCCCTAAAAATGGATATTTGCCATGGCAACAACTGCAGCACAGTTTTGCAGAACTCACCCCTTAAGTGGCTTAATGGATATGGTATTTATTCCCTTTCTGAAGATTTAGCTTCAGTGACACATTAATACAAACATAAATGGAGCAAATATTTGTCTGCTTCTTGGGAATAACAAAGGCACGTTTATCTGATACACACAGAAAAGACATTTTTGAACCTCATTAATACATGAGTAGAAGTCAATGGAGGAAAATGGATCTTGTTAACTGGCTTCTTGGATACCAATAAGCATCTCATTTGCCTTAAACATATCAACCTAGCAACACTATTTATTCAATATAGAATAATCAGTGACATTAGAGAGCCCCGGCATTGCACACAGAGGAATGATTAATCTATTATTCATTCCACAATAAAGACTCTGAGGGATTTACCATATGAAAAGTGATATTCAGAAAAGGAGGTGGTATTTTTTTTTTCCTGACCTGTATGGGAATTCCTGTCCTGTGGGATGAATTCCATTGAATAACATTGAGAGTTTTGGTTGTAGGGTTTTGTAGGTTTTTTGAAGTCTCTTCCTTCCTGCAAAGCAAGGGAGATTTCAGAGGACCATGAGACTGAGTATGTGGTATGAAGACACTTGCAAAACCATAGCTTTCTACAAATTGTACCACTTTTATGACCTCTGAAGAGAAACAGAACTGTGTTGATACAAGAAAAAGAAGCACCTTCTTGCTAGCTCTATTTTGCCAGCATGTTTAATGTTGACATAAGGATGTATACAGAGATGTGCAGGTGTGTACTTGTACTATAGGAACACTTGAGAAAAACAACTTGAAACCT
The DNA here is from genome assembly GCA_013399135.1 of Heliornis fulica. NCBI lineage: Eukaryota > Metazoa > Chordata > Aves > Gruiformes > Heliornithidae > Heliornis > Heliornis fulica. The sequence continues at coordinate 504,185 of VXBZ01012460.1, read as the reverse complement.
CACACAAGTGATGTCTCCATAACTGTCAGAGTACTGCTCTCCTGATCCAGGGGATAACCATAATTCTTACATTGCACCCCAGATCTGTAAACCTCTGAGGACATTTTCCTTGCAAGCTTCAGCATAAGCTAACATCAGTCCACTAGCTCTTGAAACCAGAGCAGGGCCAACTACCTCCATTAGGGCCAGGAAATAACTGGACTGTGCACCTGCTTTGGATAGTTTAGATGCAACCATTTTATTTTTTTTTCATCAACTGCTTAATAATTATTAAGAATCACTCTGCTTACTCTGCAGTAACAGCAATGGCCTGAGTTACAACACATGAGTAATCTGGCCCTGTACATGAACAGATGCACAGCTGTGTGTTTAATTGGTGTCAAGATGGCACCTGAAAAGCAGTTATTTGAATATAGATTTAAATAACAGGACAGGTGAACGCAAGAACTAAATGTGCATTTCTGTGGACAGCTTGGGATTCTGCTGTTTCAAAGACCAAAACTTTTTTTAGTTTCTTTTTTTGGCAAGTTTCTTCCAGAAGCTAAGAGGTCATTATAATCAAGGGGAACTTTTGTCTAAGTAAGCACTAAGTAAAAATTATAGAACTGGGATTTAGATGATGAAACTGTCTAAAAGGCAAGTTGTTATTTGATTTTGAAATGTAATTGAAAATAAGAATAATGAAGATAATTCCAATTACTCTAGAATGGCCTTCTGCTCCTTGCAGGGTATGCAGTGATTAACTAGCCTTTTATAGCACCTCTTCCCCCCCACTCAGTGATGGAAGATGTACCCAGGAATCCTTGGGTAAGCATAATATCTTTTGGCAAAGATGCTTGTAACAGAGTGAAGGGAGAGCTCTAACCTCTCCCTCAGCCACCCACTCAGCCAATTGGTTTTTCTGTGGGCTGCCAGCAGAGGCCAAGAGAAAAACTTGTGGAGGAGGATTCTCCATGCCAGTTTTGAACAGGCCAGCACAGCAGACAATGCAGAAGGCTGCATCTTCTACCATTTTGGCCAGCAAAAAATTAACCCCAGGGCCTACATCACATTTTCACTCTTAGTTTTGTAGAATAGTACAATCCTACTGAAATTCATGAGTTATCCATTCTCTTAAAGTAAAGGAGCAACATATTAGACTAAAACTAATAATAGCTTTTCTCATCAGGAGCTCTATGGCATCTTGCCACTTGTCACCCATGTGCATCTTGGTTCAACTCCAGAGATCTCAGAGAAAACACTTACTTTTTGATGACTGAAATAAGGGTGCTGTTTTATGCCACAGTTTAGTTTAAATTATGCAAAACTCTGAGATATGCAAGGCATAAAGAAAGGAAGAACAAGGCCTTTAATTGAATTCACGATCCATTTCAACTGAATTGCTAAAACCCTAAAACAGAAGAGCAGTTTTGCATTCCGCTAACATAATCCACCTCCATCCACGTTACTCTCCATGAGTCACACACACACCCTTAGTGCATGAGATGCAAGAAAACAACACATTGCAAGTGGCTGACTTGGCTTCTCCTTTTGGGTCTTATGTTTGAACCATGAAAATATTGAGATAGGAGTACTCTAATTATTGCCTACAACCCAATGTTAATTATAAGAACTGAAACATCTTCACTTAGAAATGTCAGGTTCTGTGCCAACTAGCTGCATTTCTTCCCCTGCTGCTATCAATAACCAAATTTACTTTAAACCTTCCTAAAAAAGCATTTCAGAAACAGCTCCTTCTTAGTCCATCACACAATAATGCAAACCCTTAGACAACTGCTGAATGAACCATAATGTTGTGTTACCCAGCACAGCCCTCACCCTGCTGTCCAGCACTGGCCCCATTCCCTGAATGCAAAGAGCTCATCCCCCAACCATCCATTCTTCCCCTTCTACACACAAGGCCCTGTAAACCTCTACAGGCCTTGTCACCCCTCCCCACGGCTGTGACTGTACCCCCAGCACACCTGCAGTCATACCTGACATGCTCCATGTGACAAAGCCCCCTCCTCATCCAAGTCAATCTCCACAGTCCAAAATGGCACCTCCAGGAGCAAGTGAAGTGCAGCAGGGTGGGAAATAAACCCTTGTGCTGATCATGTGATGCCAATGGAGCCCTCTGATTGGCTGAACCATAAGGGCTGGCAGCTGTGCCCTTCTCTCCAGGTGTTACTTGGGATGTGGAGTGTGGGAGAGGTAGTGTGGGGTAGGGTCAATGATGCCTCAGCTGACATGGAAATCAGTCTTGAAACCTTCACCTGGCTCCTGAGCAACAGACACTACCTCTTGTTTTTCAACGCAGGAAAAAAGGACCCTGCCTTGAGGGGTGTCCTCTCTACATCAGCAGGAGGAAAGTTCCTCAGAGAGACCAGTGCTGCTGTGGGAGCTGCTGGTGGCAATGGAGAAAGCCTGGGAGTCGTGAGGGGTCTCCACGAGGGAGATAAGGCCTATATCTCATTGTTCCCATGCAGTAACGATCAATAAAGATATAATTACTACTGTCGCTATTTGGCATAGCTAAAAAGGATAGTGTGGTTTTGTGCTGGTTCTTCCATTGAGGATGCAGCTCTGCAGAACTACTCCTTTTATCTTTCTTTACATATTTATTACAACTCTTTAGACTGATCCATGCAAACTAAATGAAAGCAACCAATAGAAAGAGGCCGGCTTGTGCCAGCAATCCCCAGACTGTCAAGCGATCACTGAAGATTGGACAGGTCCTGATGAAATAAATGTTGGCTGCTGACTCTTCCAATTTTGCAACACTCCTCTGTGTCACTGGAGCAGCCTTGTCCAAGATTGAGATATTTGCAAACTGTCATCTTTCATAAATATCTGCCTTGAGTGACACTTTGCCCCCCTCCATTTCCCTTTGAAATGCACCTAGCTGGCACAGAGCCTGCGGGATTTCATTGCTTGTGATAGGTGATTAGCAAAGAGATGATTTCCTCCTCCCTCCTCCTCCTCCCCTCTGCCAAAGGGCTGAGTGACAGGTCCAAAAGGCGAAAGGCAGACTGGGGAAGCAAATCTGCCAGAGGCAGAAGTGATGACACTCCGAAAACACTTCATTCATCTTGCCAAATTACAGGCTGGGCTGGGGACTGATGGGGACTAGAGGAGGGAGGGGGGGGATAATCTTTTGCGTTTTCCTTGCATGCTCTCTGCTAAAAGACATTGCAAAGCAGCTCCTGCAGCTTGAAGGACGCACCCCAAACCCCTTCAGTTTCTGCTCTGTAATGCTAACAGGCGAGCTGCTACCTGGCTCCTGTTAGCAGCTTTCTGACGAAGCGTATTAACTGTCTTAGTCATGGATGTCAGGTCCCTTAAGCTCTCACAGGCTTCCTGCCTAGACGTCAATATTTGTGGCCAAGAGGGAATTTCAAAAAGCAAAATTCAGTAGTAAATGTCTGGCCCTCCCAGACAGCAGAGCTGGTGCTAACTGTGTGTTGTGCCTTCCCCTAATTTGGTGGGAACCACTCAGGGGCCAACCCCTGGTCTTTGTGGTTGAGAAGTTACCTGTTTCAGCTCTGGAAGGCTCTAGCCCTTGGGCAAGTAATTTGGGAATTAGCACAGGTGTCAGCCAGTGATTATGCTGTGATGTCTTCTGAAGAACAGCAAAAATTAATTGTGTGCTTGGGCAAAGTTCTGCACTAAGCTTTTTTTTTTTTCTTTTACAGGAAGACAACTGATTTGGCAATGCAAAATCCATTGGACTTTTTTTCCTCCCAACCTCCCCAGACAGTATACAGAGGATCACATGATTGAAGGGGGTTAATTTAGGGATTTTTTTTTTCCAATTTCTTGTTTTGAAGTGGAGAAGAAACACTGTTTCTCTGTCTTAAATATAATTATATTTTCTTTAATTCATATTTAATTGTTTAACATTGAAATGCTTCAGACTTGCCAATTAATTACTTCAACCCAAAGTATCTTGCCTGAATTCTTGACATCTCCTGAGTCTATGTTACTCATATTTTCACTGCTTTTAAAAGTGAGACTACCAGAAAAGGAAACGATCTGGTTTTCTCCTACATTTGCCAATGGTCAATGTAAGCATTGATATATCACTGAACCTTAAATTCACTCTTACAAATGAAGAAAAAATCAGTTATTTCAGCTGGTTCAACTGAAAAACTTTCTTATGTTATCTTGAAGTACTTCAGAAGACACACAAACCATTCTTGAAGGATGAGAGAGAATTGTTTAATTTTTAAGAATAAGTGAGTTTTTAGCTGCATTTCAAAGGTAGCAGATCAGATTCTGGTCTCTCCTATGCTAGGCCAAAGCTTAATATGCACTCAAATACAGGCTTAATGTTAATGTAACAACTTCTGTGAGTTTTATCAGGACCTGAATCTCAAATAAATGCTGAAGTCACATTTCATCTTCACTTGTGTAAATGAAGTCTTGGCTGGCTTTCTGTAGCACCATCCCGACAGTATCTCTCAGTATATATTGAAAATGAAGAATAGTACATCATAAAGTGAATTCCTGATGACAGAAATAGACTTCTTGTACAGGACAGAGCCAAATATCTACTCTAGACAGGAGAAACATAATCTAAAATGCACTTAGATAATCATCATAGAATCAAAAAAGTCAGAGGGATAAAAGCTGATGTGCACTATCTGTCCTGGAACTGTTTGATACAGGCATGTTTACTAGACATTAATTTGCTAACAGGGTATTTTGTAGCCATGCATATTATAAACAACATTTCTACTCTGCTAAGATCTATTCAGTAGAAATAATACTGAAGAAATTAAAAATATTCTAATAATTGAATTAAAGCACAACGAGGTTTACCTCCTGAACACTAACAGTGTGCAAATATTGGGCTTGAATTCTGCATGTTCTGAAATGCTGTGTGCCCTATATCCAAATCAGCAAGTACACGATATTTTCAGTTGGAAAAGAAATTTCAAGACAACAAAATGATTAGATTTTTTTTTCCCTTATTATATGAGTTTTTGCTTCTAAATTGGAAGCGCTGGAAAATGACCATCATTTGGTGTTGGAACTAGAGAGAACTATCAAACATGAAAATAAAGCACAGGAAGGATCAAAGTCACCCAATCTTTTCTGGTACATTTCAGTTCTAAAAAGTGTGCAAAAAAAACCCCCCAAATCTGATGCCATTTATTTTAAAAAGTTATGTTCTATCACCACTCAGCAATTTACAACTTCAAACAGCTAAATGAATATCAGATACAGTGTGAGGTAGGCTAGCATAACATATTATCCCTCCCCCACCACTTCACACTGAGAAACCTGGTAAGATAAATTAAATTGAGCTTCTCAAGGACAAACAGTGAGTTTGTGATGGAACAGAGATTAAAACTTGGGGGTCCTTTGTTTCCTTTCAACTGTGTTAACTACCTTGCTATTTTGTATATGTTTGCACACACTCAGATGTGTGGTCACACACCTTCAGCAGAAGAAAAAAAAACACAATGGGAGGGAGAATATGTATCTGCAAACCTGGATGTCAGCACGTGGACAAATAATACAGTTCTGCATCTAAAGAGAAGTTCACGTCAAGTTGAGGCACCTCCACCCATAATTGCAATTGAAAGTAAAAATCCTTCTCCATTGTCCCTGTGGCTTAATTATTTCCCTCTGCAAAATCAGAATTTAAAAGGATTTCCTTATCCATGGTCATTTAGTGTGTTTGGGGTCTTCTCTTGGGAGTAGGAGCTGTGAGCTACAACTCTGAAAACAGGTCAGGGGACCAGTGCCTACCAGCAGATGAGCAGCTGTGGTTGTTGTCTCACCTCGGATGTGTCTCCCTGGAGCTGAGGATGAGGCTCCTAATGTGGAGAGGAACAGGATTCCTGCAGTGGTCATCTCCAAGGGACTCCTAGTCACATACTGACTCTAGGTGGCTCTGCATTAAACTGGCAGGGTGTCTGAGGATTTTAGTGGATGCAGCCATCTACTTTCTGGAGATAGAGGAGAAAGTTAGGAGAAAGTGATAAATACTACACATGTGATCATGAGATGTAGGATAACCCATCTGTCCACCTACAAACACATGCACTGTACACATGACAAGTTAATTGTGCATTAATCAGGCTATAATCTCATGCTGCTCGTGCAAGTCATGATGTAATTTTACCTTTACTACTTATCCAACTATGGCCATTATTATGTAATAAAATGTATCGCTTCAGTCTGATGAATGACACTAGTTAATGTATCTCCACCTAATCTGTGTAATTCACATGGTGATGTAACATTGCTCTGATTTGTGTTATAACTGGGGAAGCTGCCATACAGTTGTCTATGCCTTCAATGGATTTTTGCAGAACACTTACAATGGGAGATTAAAAATCTGGTGTTTGCTTTTATTAAAAAAAAAATTGAAAGGACAAGGTTTTGCTGGAAACAGTGATTTGCTTTTTGTTAAGCTACTAATTGCTTCCCAGCTCTGAGCAGAAATGGTTATATTTCAATAATACAACAATAACCAAAAATGCTGACTTGGAATTCACATTTGACCTTCCCTCATGTTTGATGCAAGAATAAATAATTGCACATCCATGCCACTCCCACAACATGGACACAGGCCCTCTTGTTAAGTCACAAACAATATAGCTGTGGCTAAGAAGGCAAATTTGTGTGTCAGAAATACACAGTCACATTTTTCCTGTCTTTTGCAGCTCATCATTTTACATGTACGTGTGTCTGACACTTGTGTCTTAAAGCTTTTTAAAGTTCTGGATGATGGGTTTTTTAATTGGAACAAATTTTTTTTGGTGATAAATAGGAAAATGTAAAGGGGGAACATAGATCTAGAATGAGTTATTTTTCTCATGTTTTCCATTAAGCAGCAGCTGCTGTTACCAAGCTGTCATCTTTGTTGCTAGGGAGATTTTGTGCGCATGCCAGAGCGGGACTGGTTGGTTCCGTGTGTCCACCCCACAACCTGGGAATGTCGTGGCAGTGGTGAACTCCTGGATGTTGGGCTGAGAAAACTCCTTCCTCTGACCTCAGTAGGAAATGGCTGCAGGAGCAGGACCTCTGGCTAAGGTCACTCAGCACAGCTTTTCCACATCAGCATAGTCTTGTGTTCTTCCTCCCCCTGAAGTGAAAAACATGAGACGTCTCATTTAGACATTTTTAAATTTAAAGTATCCTGATTTTCAATTTCTAAAGGACACTTTACATTTCACATACATTTTTCCAACTTCTCCTCAGAGGAAACAACAGATATGCTCAGTAAGATATGAAATATTTCAGGTGGTGACAAGCAACATATTCTTATTTTTACTCAGCCAACAAACCAAAACCAATAATCAACTGTCAGCACAATGCCAATTGGTGACTGCAGTGGAACTTCTGCCTCTAAACACTGTGTGAGCATTAAAGACCTTTGCTGGCCTTTACAGAAGACAATAGAGTTGTTTTGCACAGACAAGTGTTTGCACTCCAAAGATAGAAAAAAGGACCTAATTTTTTTTCTATTATTAAACTCAAGGGAACACATATCACCTTCTGAGTGCAACACTTCTCCAGTCTTAAAAGATAAGACTCCAAGATGGGGAAAGATACCTTTTTCCTCAGTTAGCATGCTGTGATCAACATATGGTTTCTGTGTGTATAATGAATGCAGTAAGAAAGTGAAAATATTCACAATTCTTTAATATACCAGTAAGAAATTATTATCAGTTTACTAGTGAATCACAAATGGCAACAGGTCAGATCAAATTTCTCATGTGGCATAAAGATCATAAATGCATTTCCCAGGGCTACCTCAACTTTAATAAAATGAAGTCATCCATGTGTTGCTTTGTATTAATATTGCAACTAGGTTTAAGCATATATAAGCCATGATTTTTCCTCAAGTGTTAAATCAAATTGAATCACAGGTTTTTATGAGTGATAAAATGATAATAGACCAGATCTGGTCAGCTAGGATAATAACTTGATTCAGTACTTTGGATGTAAGTGTTTAAGGTTTCCACAATAAAACTGTAATGTTATACCCTAAAGTGTGTTAATAACATTAAGTGATGTAACAGTGAAAGCGAACTGACAGAATGTAATACCCATAGGGCCATCATAATAGAAATAATTTATAATGTAACAGCAATAAAATCTTTAATGTTATCTCAATCCAGTCCTGTCCCCATGTCTGGGGTTTCAGATTACATGTGATTTTTTTTTCTATGCATTTAAGTGTTAACTTAAAATAATTAAGAAAATGGTTTTCAAAGTGGAAGAGCCTTTCAAAGTTGCTGACCTGACAATGATATTATTAACTCTTTCCTTCCTACCAAATTCCCATGTGTCTGATAGCTGATCTAAAAAGAGATAATACTTTTTATTGTTCCTCATTTTTTCCCATTAAAAGTAATTTAAAAGGAATCAAGGAATGTGTAGGACTACCCTACTACAAGAAAAAAGTATCTCATTCTCACCATTCCCACATTTAAACACAAAATATGTTGTGAAAGAGTTTGAACAAACACCTAGTAAATGTCCTTGTGCTATAACCACAAATGTTCATGTATGGGGTTATCTGTTAGAAGAAGGCAGCAACCAGAAAGCCTCTTCCATCATCATCATCATCCTCAAGACATGGCATGGACACTGCTTAGACACCAAAGAATACCCTTACTGGCAAAGTGCTGGGACAGGTTTCCCAGAGGGCCTTCTGCACAGGAGATCTTTAAGAACAGAAATTATAAACTGTCTGTAATGTTTGGAACACAATGTAGTTTACCTAACCTCTTAACAGAGGGACAGATCACAGAATCTCATACATTTGACATAAAATCACTCCCTCCCTATCTTACAGCATAAATATCTTCCCTGGAATCTCAATACAGAGCTGTCTTCACTACCTGTTAAGGTACTTACCTCCATCTTCAGGAGGTAAAGAGCTTTTTTTCCTCTTTATTCTCTTCAAAGCACTTTAAAAGTACCAGCTGGACAGACATGCACACAGATATTACAAAATGTGTGCAGGAACATGCCTTTTAGAAGTAAGCTGAAAACAATCTTTATTACTTATTACAGGATTTAATCGATTGAAGGTAAAGTATAGTTTTATGCCTTCTTCCTGGCCAAACTGCCTTCTGAGAATATTGACTGTTTAAGGCAGACATACTGAGGGCTTTCAGCAATGTATGTCATGGCTCAGAGGAGCCAGAATAGAATAAATTCAGCATTTGAATTCTCTTGCAAACCCATCCAACCCAGGACTAATAACCTGTGTCTTTCGAAACTACTCCAGCATCAGACATACAAGATAGTTATTGTGCAATTAAGAAAAATCCTTTGACTCTCAGGTTCTTTCTGGACCCACCAGGGAATGAAGAAAAAAAAATAACTGGAACTGAACAAAGAAGCAGCTTATCATCATGAAATATGCAGGGTTAATCGTCCCTTTAAAAGCAAATGTATTAGGAAAACATTAGATCCTTAGCCCTCTGTGACATAATTACACAGGCTTCTGATTAAACAGAGGCACTCATTAAGTAAAACATTTTATTTTAGTTTCTTGTTGGTTGCTGGCATTATTGGGCTTCCTGCCCAATTCCAGCCAGGCTACCATATGAACAGTGAAAACAGCCAACATTGTTAATACAATAACAACAACAACACTTGGCACTTCTGTCATTCCCTTGATCTCAACATCTTAAAGCAATTTACAGATATTACTTGGTTACATCACGTGACAAAATTGTCAGGCAGGTAAGATTGATCGCTCTTCTTTTACAGATGGATAAAGCAGGGCAGAATGGCATTCAACTGGCTTTCCCTGGCTGCTAGCAAGTTGGTGGGAAGATCCAGAAGTCCTGAGGAGAAAGTGCTTGGAATTAGTTTCAACAGTGATTGAACTTTCTTCCTCCCTGCTTAATTGCTGTTGTCTTTTATTGGTTCTCTGTAGCAGAAGAGGGCTTGCATTGTGAAAAATCAAATAGGGGTGCAAATCCTACTGAAAAGGCAATTTTAAGCATCACTTATTATTTGTAGTTCAGTTCCATTTCTCTTCAGATAGATTTGTGTTCACTTATATAACACAGTAAGGACCTAATTTTGGCCAGCTGAGGCATAAAGTTTGCACTGGGGAATAAAGGTGTTAGTGCAGAGAGAAGAGGATGTTTTAGTTCCTAGTTCACCAAATCTGGCTATTCAAACACTTGTAGAGAAGCTTCTTTGCAGAGCTTCCAGCAACGGGAATGCAAGAACATTTTTGCATGTGGTTTAGGAATACATTTATAAATGTGTGATCTCTGGGTTCCCAATAGTACTTGGTCTCAAAACCCCTCCCATCCCCAGATCCAGCTTTGGCAAAGATATTCTTTGCCTGTGAAGGCAGCTCGTGTCATCTAGAATCCAGGTATGGGTTTATATGGGCAACCTTACAAAACAGGACTCCTGTCTACAGATGTACGTCCCTATATTCAGCCTGAGAAAGAGTGAAACATCTTTTGTCTTGCATCTAAAACCATCTCATATATTGAAAGCTGAGCAGAGCTCATATTTGGTGCTCATGTTATTGCTTCAGGAGAAAAATTTTGCAGAATATAGAGTTTCACTTCACACAGAGAGGGCTTCATCCCTGAGCTCATCTTGATAAATATTTCTCAGTGGTGTGCTGGGTAGTGAGGAGACTCATTGGTCATTTGCCAGACTTCTGCCATAGCAAAATATTTCTTTCTCTATCTTAAAAGAGAGAACTTTGATATCTAAGAGCATGAAGTGTTAAACTCATGTTAGGCTGAGGTTTGGAAACAAAACCTGACACGGTGCATATAAATATCATCTGTATCCAGATGTCATCAATGCAGACTGTAATTGGCACTGCTATGATTTATCTACTAGTGATACACACCAGCCTCCCCCCTGCCCTGATTTGTAAGCTCAGGTGCCCCTTCCTGACTACAGAAATAAAAAAATAACACTAGATGTAAAACTAATGGAGTCAGTATTAGAACAAGCTTTTAGGTCTAGGCACATGGATTACAAGAGTAAAAGAGGTGGAAACCTGCTTGTCACTTATTCAGCAGGATATGAATGACTGGCTTCAAAAGAAACTCAGGAGTGAAAGATTAAAGAGAAGATGACCATGAACTCTCCTTTCCCAAAGGAAGTTCAAAGCTTCCTGATTTAGGTTCTTATCACACTATAAAGAGGGGAGCAAGGAAGATAAAAATTTAAAAATAAACGATCTTTAAGAAATTATCCTCATCTGAGCATCCTCCAATATGTCTGGTCCTCTAAGTGTTAAGTGAATTGTAACTAGATCCTGGGGAGACAGTTGCAACCTGGTTATCAGTGGCAGTAAATGGAAGATAATAGCCCCACTAGAGAGTTATGAAATGGCTTGTCTTTGAGCTGCCAAAGTGTTTAGGCTCTCTTTTATTATATTCACAGCAGTAATCCGATATGTCCTGACTTCTGTCATCTGTATGTAATGCTTATCAACTCTCTGCCAGTGATTCACCCCCTTGTCAGGGACAATTATTCCTCAAAGTGCCGAGGTTACAACTGAAGCAATATTATGACTGGAAAGAAAATATGAAAGGTGCAGCACATCACAGCAAGCAGTCTTGAAGCTGACGTCAAAGTGAAGGAGAACATTGTTGATAAAAAAATAAGGCATAACAGGAGTGTTGTGCTTGCTGCTCCCATAGCAGTCCTGGGCATTGCTAAGGTCATCCATCCATACAACTATGGTAATGGAAGATTTTTCCCATTATTTTACTGGAGCTACATTGTCATACTTCCCTGGTTAGCTACCTGTCTCCATTTCCACAATAAGTTCTCATTTAAAGCCATTTAAAACTCTACAGGCAGAGTCTGTCCTGTACCTTGAAATTTGCAGACAGGATCTTGGCCTGGGAAATTAATATTCCTCCAGAGGATCATGAAATGAAAAGTATAATTTAAGGGACTGAGGGTTCAATTTGGAATTGTCGAGCTGCCTGAAATTACAGTAACACCTGTGGTAAAGTTCTGATCCAATGTTCAGACCAACCTGTTTCATCACCCTCTTAGATACCCAAGGCAAAACTGAAATAAGTTTTGTCACTCCTTCTATTGCCTATGGGTTCATTAATTTGTGGAAGTGGAATAGATAATCTCGGGTTTGTGGCTAGGGAGAGCAAGAAGGCACTGGAGAAACTCACATCAACATCTTAGCTACCATGGGGACAGAGTGAAACCTGCAAACCAGGACAGAGACCTCAGGGCACAAGAAGCTCAAGGCCATTGGGAGAGGGGGAAAGGCCGTAGTATTTCTTTGTCTCTGGTGGACTGGGAAGCTTTGTCAATGGCAATGAGAAAAAGCAGCTGGTCAGTAAGCATAATGGTGGAGACAGGGAGGCCCAAGAGGGGTGCCAGATGGTCCCAGGGGCAGTCCAGCTGACCAACAGCAGCACCTATGCCCTGCATACATATGTGGCATCAGTCCAGCGTGGGTTGTTAAGAGTGGGTCAGCACATAATTCACTCAACTAAGGGTTTCAGCCTACAGAGTGGCAGAAGTGGAGGAAAACAATACCTCTCTGTGGTATTTTGATAGTTCTTGAGCTCTAAAAGTATAGTGCAAACTCTGTACTTCGGTTCATTTTGCAAACAAGAGGTTGAGCAATGTAATTTCCCAGTTTAGAGTCACATGGGTCCAATTGCAAGTCTGAGGAGAGCCCAATGCGAAGGCAAAACAAGTGGGGTTAAAAGTACAGCAGGGAGGAGGCAGTCAGGGTTGAAAAAATTAAATTACAAATCAACTGGCTCAGAAAGTGGAATCACTTAAGCAAATGTTTCTCTGGCTGCAGAGATGAATGCGAGACATGTCTTTCTGTAATGTTTGGGGCTCTGACTGGACTGACTTTCCTGACTGGCCTTGAGAGAGACCTACACACCCAGAGGGAACTTACATTGGTCTCAAGGGTCATGAGCAGCAGGGTCAGCAGTGCTTCCAATGGAGAGGAACAGAGCCTCCTAAAGCAATGAGGAGAGAGGCTGGATCACTGTGCCTTGTCTAATATATTGCAGTAATGTAATATAACAGCAATAACCCCTGGAGTACCATCTGGTGAACTTGGGACTAAGCACAGCTTGTTTTGCTCAGTGTGCACAAGGATATATTTTATTCCTTTGCTTCAACCTGCCCAAGCACAACCGGTAACAGAACTATTTCTGGGAACTCTGGATCATCTACAAATCATTGCTGCAAGCTGTTGTTTCTCCCCTACAAAATTCTTAAGTAGCTGGATCTGCAGGAGGGTGCTCAGTAGTGTAATCACCCAAGTCTTGGTTGTGGCCACTGAAGTGGACCGAGATCTGATCACAGCTACTCACCACATTTCTGACACTGCAAAATTCCCTGTTATAGTCATGTGTGTAGGTGGATATTTCAGGTGATACTTTGCAGGGATGTAGGAGGCCTGACTCTTCCATGAAGAATATTGGTGACTAGTTGCTCTGACCTTGGTCAGAGTTAATCCTGCAGGAATGAAAAGGTTCAGATTTCAGTACTCACTGGAAGAAAAGAGAAGGGAGGAGGGGTGGCCCCCAGTAACATAAAGACATGACCAGTGGCTCTGCCATCAGTTACAGCATTGCTTGCATTTGGCATTATATTATGAAAATACCTATTCAGAGTGGAAAATAAGATCAAAGAGAACATTTCCGTAGTGATGACTTTAGCTCCACTTCACTCCGCTCCCTCTCCTCCTCCTGTCCTTCGTGTTTCAAGGCTCTTGCTCTATTCATCCACTCTATGCCACCCCAGGTTTATAACATCACATCATCAGCAGCACTAATAACCTGTGATTCTTTCCCCTATTGTGTTTGTCAGAGTCAGTAATCTGGGCACTACAGTAAGGCAGCACTGAAAAGCTACAGTGTGTTCCTATAGCAACCAGCTAATCCGTAGGTGGAAGGTGATTGGGCACCTTTTGCACGGGAACAATAATTTGAAAGATCTTTTTCAGTGTGCTGTTCTGCAGCATGAGTTCATTGTACTGCAACCCACCACGAATCATTATAAGCTGTCATGAAAATGCAGCCACGGCTGCACAAATCACAGCAGAGAGAGACACATCTTCCAGCAACAAGCCCTTGAAATATTTCATGGCAGGTTAAGAGGCCAAACTGCGTATAGCGAGATGTATTGTATAGGATAAAACAAAGGGCTGGTATAATAAGCTGATGCTGACAGTCTCAGAGTCAGGGAATCCCAGTGAAGTGTAAGAGTGAGCATGAATATGAGTTCTCCTGAGCTGTGGAAGGAAAACAGGCATAATAAAAGAAAGTGCTGGGCAGGGCTCCCACATACGACTCTTCCAAAACCAATTACTCCCACCTGGCTATTCCCATGTCTCCTAAACCATCTCCCGTTACAGAAGGGAATTTAATATTCTCTAATTGAAACCTCTAATTTAAGGCATTTGCTTGCTATCCTCAAAATCTGAAATCCTGGCCTGGAATTTCACAGGGTGGTTAGAGATTGTAGAAGTTTCAAATTTTTAGATATCTAAACTAAGTAAAGTAGAACACCTCTCTTTATCTTTCTAACAGTAAGTGGTCTTAAATTGAGGCAGGGAGTGATCTTTCAAAGCAAACCATCTTTATCTGTGGAGTAAGTGCAGCATAGACAATGATAGAACAAACATCTTCATATCAACCTCAAGCAGTGATCCCTGTCATTTTCACTCTAAACCTAACTTCTACTAATTTTTCTTTGAAAACATTGGACTGGAAATACTTGATATAAATAGAAACCTCTTCAAAGCTAAGTTGTACAAGCACAGCCCATAGAGCCACTGCAGTGGAAAGAGAACAGAGAGTGTAAATGATGCAACAGCCAGTGTCACGGAAGGAAAAAACAAACAAACACACAAAGAAATCTGTAGATATTGTCAGTAAAAAGATAGAAATAACATAACTGCTTCTTTACATTAGTTTAATCACATTGTAGACAGAATGACTTTCACAAGTGCCTGGACTGAATAAAAATGTCAAAAACTCCCATTGTGTAAATCAGCTCTTTCAAGATTTGTTGGGGTGATGGAGGAGAAATCTTAAAAAGAGAGGGCAAACAGAAGTTAGTTACTCAATTCTAAGATGACCTCTAAGATTGCAGCTTTAAAAGCTTCCCTATATTTACAGACCAAAGTTTCCAACCTGGGACGCTTCCATCTTAAACAAATTTCCAACTATGAGACAAGGAGGTCAGTGTCTCATTTACAGCTGAAGATTTCTATAAAGCAAAGTCTCCACTCAAAGCTGAATCAACAAACAACCAGAGCAGAACAGATACAGCTTTTATGATCTTTTTTTTTTAATTATTTTTTTAACTCATCCCAATGTAGGAGGTGTAAAATGGATGAGGCAGGTTCACATTCTCAATCCAAATGTCAGAATAAAACCTTGAATGGGGTCTAGGATATCTCTTAGGATACCATTAGATTATTGAATATTCTACAGCAAATATCAGTTTATTCCTCTCTTCCTTACCTTTCACCTACCAGACAATTCAAAAAGCTTTCTCAAAGAAAGTTTTGCTCAAAGAGGCAAATCTTTCTGAAAATTTCTTAAAAAAATTTCCAGCAAAACATTCAAACATTCTTGACCATCTTTAATTGCGAAATGTCTTAATTGTTCCTCTCAAGTAATTCATGCCTTAAAATGACATATTTTTGTTCCTTTCAGAGGGCTTGGATAGATAGCATTGTTTTTCTTTCCAAAGCACATCAAAGAGCCCAAATTTTGGCAGGCTTTCTGTTTTCTTTTAAAAGGGAGAAAAAGAAAGAAAAACATCAGCCAAACAAAGCTAAGAATAACTGCTCTTTTCTGAAGAGTTGTGGGCTTCTAGCTTCACAGTCATGGTGCCCACTTCAGGGAGCTGCTGAAACAGAAAGCCTGAAGGTGGGGAGGTGGAGAGGAATGGAAAGATCAGAGAACTGGCACGGGATAGAGAACCTTTTGGCTCTTGATGTTCAAGCTGAATCTAGCTGAAGTCAGTCATAAACCAAAGTCATCGCTATTTTTAAACACTTTTATGGGATATGCAAGGTCAGACTGTAGCTGCTAACCCAGTGGACAAGTTTCCATGTGTCTGTGGCTGGTACTTGGACAACTCTGGTCTCTGGTTTGTAGTCTCTCAGATTTGTAATTGAATAAATTCTAGAAAATGTTAGGATTTGGGTCAATCACATCCTCCTCCTTTCAGGACAAGTAGGTACAGGATGCACCTGCCTTTTTTTCCTGGAAAAAAAGGTTGCTATCAGGAGTAGCTCCTCCTTTTGCTGAAATGTTTGGAGGAAGTAGATCAGTGTTGGTATTCCTCCAGAAGACCCTTCAATTTTTAGTATATTATTGCCTCAGACCCATTTTTCTTTGGTTCACTCCTCTTTCTCAGCCAGCTAAAGATAATTTCACCACTCAGAGTGATTAACAAAAAGGGTATCACTTAGCTAACTTGCAAATGGCTGAGGTAAAGAATATGTACTCTGGATAAAGATGACAGGGTTCATAGCTAGAACAAATCAGACAATATGTGAAGTTAGAAAGTGCCCTATTGCTTGGTACAATTATGTGACCTCGTAACAAAGCATGGCCAAGATGGCAGCGATACTGCATATAAAACAGAGCCTGGTGGAAAGTTGCTATTCTTCAAACTCGCTTGCATCTAGACATCTTTCAAGTGATTTCAGAATTTAGGGTGAAAGTGGATCTTAGGCCTTTTTTAAAAAGCCATTTCAAATCCTCATTCATATCATAAATGCTTTTTTCTCCTTTTTTCTGCAGGCCACTTAAATCTCTGGGGCCATGACATTGTCTGGCACTGAATGCAGCCCCTTTTTATCATTATAAAGAAATAATGAAAGCATATGGTGGAGAGGCGCTCATATTTCAGTGTATGGTGCCTTCCTCGTTCTCCATAACTAAGCACTGAAGAATATATAGTATGATGAGAAGATTAATTATTTCCAATACACTAACAGAAAATTCCTAACAATTCAAAGCCATCCCTGCTGCCTAGCATGACTGTAAGTTCAAAGTAAAAGAAACCAAACATATCCCCACTTTTCTGCATTAAACATCAGCAAGTGACCTGTATTTTATTACAGTACACAGCTGTTTTATCACATAAGTAAATAAATCACCATTGAACCAACTTTGGGAACGAAGATTTTGAATAATAACACAATTAACTTTTCCCACAAAAGTCCAAATAGCCCACTTGCTCATAGTTGCTACAAGCTGTGATTCCCACGTGAAAGATATCAACTTATTTCCTTTTCCTGTCAATCATCAGTACCAAGTGGGGCCGTGGTATGTCAGGTCACGACCTTTCACTCTGGGCATGAGCCTGAAAGCCACTAGTGAATCAACTAGTTTAATTATTTAGGCTGTTTTTAATAAATATAAAAATGTGGCCTTAAATATTTCACATGCTTGTTCATTTTGGGCTTTCAAGTACCTCTTATCAGGCCCACCAGCCTGAAAGTGCTCTCCTATTGATAGGAAATCGGTCAATTAATAACCAAATCCAGCTTTTGGAATAAGGTTCATTTTGTTGATTTTGAGCTTCGTGCCTTGGGTATCACTTACCTCTTGGTTTAGAGGACAGGATTTCTTTTATCCATTTTGGCATAAGATTGAAGTGCTCTCAGTCATCACCAGCAACAGCCTATTTGCTTACCTCCCACAAAACGACCCTGTAATACAAATGCCATAGTAGGATTCACAGTTTTCCATATAAGATACATTTTCTACATCCTCTTCACCTATGGGAAAAACCAAACAAAAAAAAACCAACAAAACAAACCAAGCAAAAAGAAATCCAATATAACAAATTCCTTATGAGACAATTCTTTTAAAAATATTTTTGAGTAATGTTGACAGCTTTGCTATTAGGTCCCTTAGCAATGGCAAGTTTATTCCATTTCAGCTCAAAGTGTAATGACAATCCTCCTTTGCTAAAAAAACCCAACAAGTTGTTTTTTTTTTCAACTTGCAACTCCCATGGTCTAAGAATCTAGACCTGAAACGAGCTGTTGATTTAAACCTAGGATTTAGCACTGTTGCATAAGAAGATTGCAGGAAGTGTACAACCACATGAGTAGGAAACATGTAATAATGTTTTCTGTGGATAGGGATTTAGTCATGTGCAATGATTTATATTCTACAAACAGTTTTGCTTATTCCTCATCAAGCTTTCCAGCTGGTAGAGACAAGACAGAATTAAACCTGAGAAACTATTTGATGGTTCCTTTTGGAAGAATAAACCTCTAAATGTGGACAACCAGAGCTGATTTTGACTTTGGAAGGTTCCTGAGATGTACAGAACTTTCACAACATCTCTTAGATTAATTTTGTTCTTCTTTCCCCTAGTGCTCTAAGACTACTCAAGAAAGTGAGTGTGAAGAGCTCTATTTATAGATGATAAACCTAACTCTTAACCCACTCCCTTCTCTTCCTCTCCATGTTCCTGCATCAAAGAGAGGGCTTGGGGAAGGGGAAGAGAGATGCTCTAACTCTGACTTTTCGAATCACTCTCATGGGCTGCTGAAGAAGAGGGCTGCTGCTTCTGGAGGAAATATCAGCATGCCAAAATCTGCTTTTCTTTCAAACAGGAGTAATAATCTAAATGACAAAAGTGTACCACAAAAATGAAATTGCTGCAATGTAGTGATCACCCAAACTACCTTAATTTAAGTGTTTTTGTTTGGGGACTTTTGAAAACATTTCATCTTGATACTCTTTGAGTTCTTCATATTTTACTTAATCACTTCAAGGTGTGCACAATAGTATGTTAGAATTTACAATGTAATCAAACAAAAGTCAAATGAAGCATTCCATTTTTATTGAAGAAAAGTGTCCCTGCCTTATAATGCTGTTTCTCAGCAATTTCCACAAAAATTGCTGTAGTCCTGAGAAATCTTTCAAATTCATCTAAGTCAGCATTTGCTGATGAAAAGCTATCTTCTAAGAAGTTTTTCAATCCACTTTACTCAAGATGCATCGGGAGGAGCATATGTTTATAGCATGTGAGCAAACCCCCGAATCTCCTGGTGGATGAGAGATCAAAATCAAAGTATTGATCCAAGGATCTACCACTTTGAAATCAGCAATGGAAAAAATGCTAAGGAGCAGCAGTGATTCTTAGGGGTTTCAAGTGCATTTAGAGTACACGGTATTGCCTGGAACATGCTTCAGTTTGCACTTACCTTATTTAGCTTTTCAAAGGCTGACCTTTCATGCACTAAGTTCAGCGACATAGCAGTCAACCTATTAATGTCCAAGGAAGCTGTGGACCAAATCAGACAGTTTAAATAACTCAGCTGTGAACACAGAACCCCATTATCATTTCTGTGAGGCTAATCTGAACAGCTGATTCATCTCGAGCAGTTTACTATGGACGATAGGTCTTCACAGCATCCATTTTAAGTTTTAAATCAGATGAGGGTGAAGAACTTTGCACTCAGGCACTATGTTGGGAGGTGTCATATAAAAGGACAGACAGGCAGAGAGGTTTGTAGTAAAGGGCTGTATTTCCTATCATATTTTACTAGCTCTATTCTGACATGATTACTGATTTCAGTGGAATAAAACCATGTAATGAAGTAGAGTCAGGAAACTGTAGAGCCTGTCTTCCCCTACAACACATATCTAAAACATGTCTTGGCTTTGCATGTATTTGATGGTTGTAGTCAGAGAAGGCTGCATTTACCATACCTCTCTCTCCCTCTCTATCTCTCTCTCTGGTGGGGATTCACACCTTTCACTACCTAAGCATGAAGGCTGTTTAGCAGAGAAATGCTTTCACATCTTTATCACTGTCTGATAGATCACAACTTTGGCATTCTACCAAAATGCTAAGTTAAGACAGGAAACCCACTGGATTTCTGAAATCAGGTTGGAAGGTGCCAGAAACAATTGCATCTCACAGTTCTTTGACTCTCTTTCAATCTGTACACGGAAGCAAAAGGCCATTATAAAATAGGAATGATGTAATTACATTACTCCTTTCCCCTTGGACTATTATTTTGTCTAGTAGGGTGTTGCTTTTTAGGTTTCATCTGCGTATTCAGCAATTCCATAAATAAGATTTTCATTATCAACACTGAAATCCCAAACAGTTTTCAGCTCATAATGAGGTTTTCACTGTTCTCAGGCAACGCTTGGAAAAGCCTTTTATATGATAAGATGAAGATGTGAGACAGTCTGAGCAAGGTATATGCATTGCCAAAGGCATTACTTTCAAACAGCCCTCAGTTTTTTTCACTCAAACAGGTGGTGATCAGGTTCTAGTAAAAACAGACTTCCAATTATTTCAGTTATCCAGTCACTAGAAAAGAAAAAAGAAAGAAAAGACAAAAAAGAGAGTTGTTACTATAAGCTCCTTACAGCCTCCAAAGAGCTCAACAAAACATATGTTTAGAAGAAAATGTCAAGTCTTTCTTTGATAAATTATGGTTTCCTGTAGGATATTTCTAATAGTCACATACAGACACAGCTTAAAAATGCTAATGCCTAGGAATCCTTGAAAAAAAGAAGATCTTTGAAATCACATAACAAATTAATACATATGAAAAATGGTCCCAAATATACACTTTTACAAATCCAAGTATTGGTGAAGATAAAGAACCCTTAGAGTCCTGAAAAAAGAATATGAAAGACAAACTGCATTATCTGAACTAATTATTTGAGAGGAGAAAGTAAGCATGGTTCAGATTTTAGACCTTTCTCTTTACCACACAGGGACAACACACTGGTACTTTCATCTACTAACAGTGAAATGTAGGCCCAAATTTTGCAGTGGCAGCCAATCTATACTTGTGGAAGGCAGAATATTTCAAATTTAAGCTAAACTTGTGTGCTTAAAAAGCCTTATTGGAAAGGTCACAGGAAATACAGGAACCTCGTGCGACACTATTTTGTAGAAAGGTTAGACATTCTCCTTCAATTAAAATTGAGATGTATTTGTATCATACATAGTTTGCATTAACTATCAGAAACTTAGAGTGATTCCAGAAGCTGATGAACTACTACCAAGGTCCCTTCTGTCTCTGACTTATTTTGAGATGTGAAAATAGCACTGTGGGGTGGGCAGAGGGTAAGGGGTGTTGTGACCAGTGAAAGGCAAAGCAGTTCCTAGACTGCTCTAATGTTTACTGGGGACCAAACATATGGAGGGCCCAGACTCAAGAAAGCATGTTTGTGGCCCTGAAGACTTAAAATAACCATATAGGGCAGTCTGCTCCTGGCATTAATGCTGTTTTTTTGAATGTCTAAAGTCACAGTGAGTTCGATGGCTAAATGCCATCGATGCTCTTTGAAGCTTTAAGCAGTGTTATATTTCTTTTGAGATAACTTGCTTTTGGAGTTGAATAGTGAGTTCCATAAATTCCTCTTGGATAAAATAAAGTAAACATAACAAACTTTTGCATGGGTTTCTTGCAATTTGTTTAGGAGTTTTTGTGTCAAAGGGGAGTGGAAAAGGCTGGCAATGTTTTATTTCACTTATTAAGTTTAGTTTTTCAGTATGCAAGTCCAAGCAAGAAAAATTTGGAGAGCATGACTGTGCGGCAATTTTGCTGGAATAAGTGGCAGTTTTAATTAAAACAATTATACAACTCTTTGTTTTCTTCAACTTGTTTGATTTAGTTGGTTTCTTTAGCAACAAACAAAGCTTTCATGGCTTCTTCACATTTGCACAGAATATTAATGTTGCTGCCTTTGATTTTGGAGTCTTTTAGACTTAAGCAGTCTCTCAGCATTTAAGTCTCAAATCACTGTGAAGATTACATGAGCAGCAGAGATGAGGATGTGGGTATTTGTATCTTGATACCATTAAGTTGCAAGTGAAAAATTCAGGAAATGTCTGAAAAATGCCCAACCACGAGGACTTGCAGAGCAACAGCCTCACATTATGATTACACAACCTTGTCAGACTTACTACAGGTTTAGCTCTACTCTCCTTTACTTCCATCTCCTAAACTCTTCTCTTAAAAAATAGTAGGACAATGACATACAGACTGACATGCAGTATTTGTAGTGTCTGCTGTGACACAAAACGAATTAAAACAAATGGTCCAAGGAACGAGTGGCATTTGACACAGTGCTGCCACACTGCAACAAGTAAGCTAAGGCAGGATTAACAGCCAGGGTTACACCATCTACCACTAAACCAAAATGAAACATCTGGGGAAACTACAAAGCCTCAAAGAGAGACTAAAGAACTCACCCTTAAATAAAAATCACTACAACTCCAAATGTTCTGTGTAGGGTTCTTTTTTTCCAAGATAGTGATTTATTTTATATGAAAAGGGGAGATTTGAAATAAAAATGACCCATTTCATAAGAAATAACTCTCAAGAATTGATTTTTCTTCTATTTTCTTCAGCTGAAGCTAGTCCTTACACCTGAATCCAGGTATACTGCTCTCCTGAAATGGCACCTTGAGTGAGCACACAGAGCTCTGGCTCTCGGCTCCTGGACAGAGAATAGAAGATCTCTGCCAGCCACCGTGTCATCCTAGATGTATGTTTATATAAAAGCATCTCTGTCTTGAAAGGATGAAGGGTTGTCTCTGTCAGTGTGTGTGCAGAGGCTTTATCAAGGCACATGCGATGCTTTGTAACACAGCTGGACAGAAAGGAAAAAGAAAGGATAACCTAATATTGAAAAAGGCTAATTCTGTTTGAGAATTTCCAAATTTGATATGTCAGTAACCTTCAAAACCTTCTGATACACTTTATAGTTTGCCCAAAGTTACAAAAAAAGTTTATAGTGTTTATTTGTTGGGGTTTTTTCTTTAAAGCTTCTCGTGTTCTATTTTTTAATTAATATTTCTGATCAGCTCGAGTACACATATCATGTTTGCCATAAACACGTGGATGGCTAAGTTTAAAATGTCAATTCATTTTTCATCACAAATGATGACACAAAATATAAGAACTGGTTTGATTTGTGTGTTCTATCAAAGGAAAGAGGCTTAAAAATGTATTTCTCTCTGGAAAGGTGGGTACAGATTTTGGCTCACATCAGAAATCAAAAGAAACTGTGGCATCTTGTTTCACACCACCAATTATATGTGGTTTGTCCTGACAGAAAAATAATATTTGAAGTTGCTGGGCAGCATGATGGGACCTGGAGGTGGCATTTGGGGTGCAGCAGGCAGAACTAGGCAGGCAGGGACTGACAGCAGACATGCTGCAGGTGATGCCCCACTGCCTGCAATGGGCCAGGCCATATATCGGCGTCTGACCAGCATGGAGAGTTCAAATCTATCCCCTGCCATGGAAGGAAGCAAACAGATGAATCTCTTGCTAGCTAAAGCATTTCTTCCCTTAAAATTCACCATGAATTCATTGAAAAAGATCTCATTTAGTTTCTGCCTGTGTTGTTTTTAACAGAGTTATATCTCTCTGTTTTTTTTTTTTTAGTGGCTTATCCTGAAATCAGTACATTTTTCTTTCTTGGAGCTGTAACTTAATAAAAGCCAAACCATTTCTTCCCAAAGAATTACAGCTCCTCCCAGATGAGCACTTCTAGGTCAGGTTTCAGCCTGGCATAAATATTTTATGTTTGAGAACTGAAGGTCTCCAAAAATTGGGGTTCATATTGGAACGCCTGACGTAGCCTTAACCATAGCAGCACATGCGGGTGCTTGCTTTAATAAAAAAGCCCTTAATCTCATTTGGCTCTACCTCACTGGCAGCTTGAAGTACTTGAATCAAACAGTACAGCTGTGAATTGTGACACTGGCTGGACGACAGCCCAGAAAACTTTTCCCAGAGAAAACCCTTGAGGGAGGAAAAAAGAAAAAAGGAGAAAAAAAAAGAGAGAGAGAGAGAGAGAGAGAAAAAGCCGGGGCTTGGGGGGGGGAAGGGGGGGAAGGTCTGACAACCAAAATACAATATAGCAGAGAGTGAGAAACCCCACAGTCAAACATACACATATCCCTCCCCCTTTTCAAGAACCTGAAACAAACCAGAAAACCAATAGATGGATGGAGTTGTTCTTTAAAAGGTTACTTGGTAAGGTAGGAGGGCCAACCTGGGCAGCCCTGAGTAATGGCCTGAGTCTGTGTTTTCTACACAGCAGCAAGTAAACAAACTCAAGTGAAGGAATTGGAAGGCTGAATTACACCACTCCTTCAAAATCCATTTAAAAGATAAAGTAGGAAGAGATGGCAGATTTGATTTTTTTTTTTTTTGGTGAGGAAGAAGAAAAATACCCAACTGAGGAAATTAAAAGAGGGTTAGAAGCACAAGTGCCATAAACAGACCTAGCACGAGTGTGCTTGCAATACTTATAATTGTGTTTTTGTTTGAATCCCGACAAAGATACCTTCCCCTAAAGCAGATAACTGAGCAATAAGGAGAAACAAAACAACAAAACCGTAGAAAGCACATCTGAATGGAAGGAAATGTTCTTTTTTAGAAGGCAGCAGCCGTACTCTGGAGTCATAAGGTCAAGAGGTGAATTTCTACTGAAGGAAAACATTAGAGCTAGATATTTCTCATCTGTCAGTCCCATTAAATACCATTTTTTAAGGACTCAGGACTGTGCATTGCGCCTTTCTTCAAGTTAGCAGGATAATAAAGATTCTGTTGTTTTTTTTTTATGTTTAAAGACATGATGTGAAAGACAAATCCTTCAACTAAAACCCTCAAGAAATGTCACTTCTGTGTCTTACTGAAGGAGCTCCAGCGCATTCTCTACATAAACATCTGCCGGAAACATTTTAAAAAGGAGGCTGTTTAAATAATGGCTTTTGTAGGCTTTTTTTTTTCTTCCCCTTCTTTAAAGAAAAGAAAATGAATTTTTGGAAAGTTCCCTCTTCCAAAGCAACTTTCCTTTGCAAATGTGCCTCAGCTAGGATGATCTAAAGAAACAGGTGGTAAAATGAAGAAGAAATGTTGAAAATATTCCTTCAAAACACTCTATATCAATCACACCTCAGAGACAGTCATAAATCAGTGCTTTCTTCTACTTCAGAAAACTGTTGCTCTTCATTGTTATGCTAACTTGTTTGTGACAATTATAGCAAGGCTCTATTTACATAATAATTGGATTTTTCTATTAAATTTAACAGACAAGGGGGAAAAAAGGAAAAATAATAACCAACATTGTGTTACAAAGTGGTAAATTTGTGGCATAATCTAAGGAAAAAATAATGATGAGAAATTCAGTCCACAGTCTACTTACTGCGGTTTGACTCTTCACTCACCCTTTGCTTGACATGAGTGTCCCAAGTGTACCTAGACTTCCCCATCCATAGACATCTGCCACATCCTGGGACTCTGAAATAACCATGATTGTGTACCAAAGTGGGGTAAGATTCTGGATGGATTTATCTTGCTTTACATCTATTAGAAGAAAAATCTCTACTTCTACATGCAGTACTTGTATTTCAAACTGACAGAAATTAGAGACAGTTGGAAATCCACCACTTAGGAAGTTTACCTGTTGCCAAATGTTAGGTGTTTCACCTAACAATGGCCTTATCCATCATGGATAATCATACTGTATGTTAGCAAATGCCACTGGTTAAGTAATACTGTCATTCTTACATATAGTGATGTAGGGAGAGTTTTCACAAAAAATGTTAGAATATGGAAGATAGGGTTTAGGTTACCATCAGATGTGTGACTTCTTTTTTTCAGGACAGAGATGGACAATGATGAATCTATAGAAATTTATCTGCTATGTAGTCCTGATCACCCATCTCCTTAATGAGGAGAGAGTGCAGAGAAAAAGCTGCCAGGCACTGTGGGAAAACAGAGGAAGTAAAAACTAAATCTGTTTTAGTTTTAGGAAGAAGAGTGATAGAGTATATTTTATACATGGGTCAAAACCAGGTATTGTCAGGCTGGAGATCTGCCTATCAACACAGCTCAAGAATGTGATGAGAAAAAAAAAATCTTCCATTTTTAAGGGACTTAAAAGATATTTTTCATTACTAATGCCCATCCTTCAGCATTATCTTTGTCTGTGGATTCACACACGGTATAAAAAAATCACTTTCAGTAAGGGCTTGATATTTCCTGGACTTTGGTGAGGTATTCAACTGAAAATGAAACTATTTTGGCAGAGATATTGCTGAAGGAAGAGATCCAAGAGGCCACATATTCATTTCTACCCCCTGGTTCTGGCCTCTCCTGGTGCTTGACAGTGATGGCATCATTACTTACCTCCGGATTTCTTGTGCTACACAGAAAAGGTCCTAAAATGTTAACTACATACTCTTTCCTTTCTTTCTAAAGTCCAAGAGAGGTGAAGACCTGATTTCCTTATTATTTAACACCACTGATTGTCTCATAAAACTTACTGAAGAAAACTGCTTTCCAAGCTTAAATACCATAGGTGCAGAAAAACAGTAATATTTTCCAATTGTTTCTTATCTGTTGGAGATTTCTTTCATAAGTCACTAACAATTGTCTTTCATGATGATTAGTTGCCATTGTATATCAGCTTGATTTTTTTATATTCAAATGCTTTCACAAAAAAGGTTGAAAGTTCAGTCTTTCCCAGTTTTCCCATCATGTAACAAAACATCTTCTGTGTGATCTTAGCTCCCAGAATCCCTGGTGACTTTGACTTCACTGCTGGACATAACCTTGTAAAATCTGAAGTTCACTGGCTTTGTGAAAAAATACAGCTCTTTATTTGTGTATCCCTTGCAGATGCATCAAGACGTCGGTGAGATGTGATATCCTCAGGCCAAAAGTCAAGCTAATTTCCTCTATATGAAAATTATAAACATTTCATTTAACACTTCCTTTAATTAATCCATTTGCTTTTCTAGCATATGTATACTTATATGTCTGGTGATGTGAAAAATGAAATATCTGGGTAAGATTTTAAAATATATACTAGGATTTAATGGAAAGATGAATATATACTTCTGAGTAGGGGTAACTCATGTAGTAAAGGATAGGGAAATTGAGTCTTCCACCCCTTCTTATAAAGGAGCTAAAGGAGGTCTTGGCTGCTTCCTAATTTTACTCAAATACTACTACATTTACTCTATAATTTCTCTTAAAAAACTCCTCTAAACTGTACAAATCTCCCTGCACCAGTATTTAACATCAGCTGTACTGTAAAATGAGAAGCTTCTGAACAGACAATGATTATCTGTCAGTGAAAATATCCTGGTTTGAATCACTAGTGCCCCTCTGCACGTTCAACAGTGGGATTCAGAACATGCTTAAGCATGAGCTTAAATATTTGCATGCAGTGAAAGCTGTATCTGAAATGTCTGTATTAAAATGGTTTTGATAACGATTTTGTGTTTTCAAGGACTTTTCAGCAGAGTTTAGGACCTGTTTTGAGGAACTTTTAATCATTCTGTGTAAGTTCTTACTAAGTATTTATGAGTGCAAGCCAGGCAGGGAATGTACCTTTTTATTAGCAGGTGTGATCTAGACAGGTGTAGTTTAATCTTTCCCACACTGACCTTCAGGTAACTTCCTACCTGACCTGAATGAAGCACCATCTCAGGGGTAAGACACAACTTGGTCCTGGAGAAGAAAATATCAGTGTTGCTGAGCTATGCGATGCGGCTTTATAAAATGAATTTTGGTATATGACCATTGAAACCCATGGGTGTGGTACAAAGCTTTCTGTATAAACACAGGCTACCTCCTCTTCAAGAAGGTGCTGTATTGTTTCTTTTGTTTCATTAACAGCCACGCTCCAATTGTTACTTTGTGGCTTAGATGTAAATTGCAGCGTTTTATTCCAGTAAGCAAATTATAATAGTTTTGTATTTGCACTTTTTGGTGTGAGAAGATGCCAAATCCCAAGTGTAAAGTTTGGTTTTCATGCTTTTGATTTTCAGAGATCTGCTGGAGTTGGAAAAGAAATATCTCCTAATACTTAGGGTTTATTTTACCACGAATATGTTTGTTTCTCATTCACATTGCTGGGAGCTGAGGGTATTCGCCTTTCCAAACAGACAGAAGTTGGGGCCTCCAGCCTGCATTCCTCTGGATAAAGGATGCTGTACCTGTCTAACAGCAGCTTCAGACCTCAGATTCTCTCTCCTGTGTCTGATATCTGACATCTGGCTAATAAAAAGAACTTGAATGAAAGGAATGGTTACTACAGAAAAAACATTTACCTTAGAGGTAAAGAGCCAGGCTTTTAGCACGGGCCGTTATGGACCAAACCTCTTTTAGCCTTTGGGCTTTTACTGCATTTCAGTCAATATAAAGTTTCTCTTGAATACACAGATAATATAATGATGGTTTCATCAGTTTTTTAATTGCCAGATGATTCAGAAACTCTTTGAAGGAGGAAGAAGGGAAAGAAATAAGAAGATGGAGATTTTTAAGAAAGGAAAAGCCCTTAAACTTACTCAATGTATCAATATTATTTAAGGTGATGAAGGTAAGATGAAGAAGAGGGATGGAAGAAAAGCCATTACCATGCTTAGCTCCAGAAATTCTCCAATTATTGCTAGAAAAGCCATCTAAAAAGCCCTTCAAATTGGTTATGTATGCTGTTTACAATCTTGGGAGGAAATAAAAAAATACCCACAACAAAACCCCAAACATCTTCTCCAAAGAGGGGAAAGGTTAGGAATTATTTGTGCTGCATTGATCAATTTACCCGAGTTGTCTTTCGATGGATTGTATTAATGGAACTTCATTTTCTTTTATTCAGCTGCTGGCCAATTTCTTCTCGACTCTTAAAAAGATCAATGAACACATCTCACTATCTTTGTACAAAATGAGCCTCTATTTTTTCCTTAAAATTTAAGAGACTTTATTATTTTCATTTGTAATGGATTTTTCTGTCTCCTTTTTCTTTCAGCCCCTGTTGTGATTTCTCTGATGTCTATCTATTCTTTCTTTTTCATGGATTTCATCTAAACAACTCAGGTTTGCCTTTCTGTAGGGTGCATGGCAGGTAGGAAGTTATGTCTTTAGGTCCAGTAATGTACAAACAGTTAAGATTAAACACAGATCCTTCTTCAATGCTGGTGTGAGCCGCAGGAACCATCACTAAAATGAGACAAAAATGAGAGTGTGTTGTTTGATGAACTGTACTTGTAAATACTCTCAGTAAAATCAATTGAGTGTTTGGGATTTTTTTCTTTGGTTTACTTGGTTTTGTCCTAGGTTTTGGTTAGTTTTGGGGTTTTTTTCTAGTTTTGAATGATCATAACTAGTTTTAGTCATATATTTTAATTATTTTCTTAGTTTACATTGAGAAATAATAACAGTGCAAAATAATTCAACCAAATACTTCTGTAAATGTTAGAACTTAGGATCTGCTCCTAGAGAATTTTGAAAAAAAAACCAAACCCAGTAATGCTAATGGAACTATCCATTGGGGTAAGATCACTTGCATGAGCACTTACAGTACCAGATCCATTCTTCCTTTGAGCTTCATGTGTTCATTCTTATTAGAATAACAAACTGGTTTGGGCCTGGAAGGGACCTTAAAGCTCATTAAGTTCCAACCCCCCTGCCATGGGCAAGGACACCTCTCACTAGACCAGCTATTTTTTTATCAAACCAAATTTCAGTTTTATATTGGTGTTTACTGGAAAATTTTAACATCTTGTTGCAAAAGGAAGGACCCCAAAAAAGATCTTGGATCACTTTCTAAAGAAGGTGAGCAGTAAGCAAAATACAAGTAGTTTGCCATTGACTGCACATTAATTTTTACTTCAATGCATAGGATGCAAAATCGGGGTTATTTTTTAAAACTCTTACTATGGGAGTAAGACTACTCAACACTGTGTAAAATAACCTTTCTCTTACAAACAGATACTGC
The DNA here is from genome assembly GCA_013399135.1 of Heliornis fulica. Taxonomy (NCBI): domain Eukaryota; kingdom Metazoa; phylum Chordata; class Aves; order Gruiformes; family Heliornithidae; genus Heliornis; species Heliornis fulica. The sequence continues at coordinate 474,423 of VXBZ01012460.1, read as the reverse complement.
TTTTTTCCAGTCTTAGTCTTTCAAGAGACATTTCCATCCATCATGGCTGTACATGATGATTCCTCTGGCAAGTGTTTTATACTAACATGAAAACTGTGCATATTTACACATGTGGGTTTTTTCACTTACCTCATTGCTTTTTGAGCCACAGAAAATATCCCCAAAATCCCCAAAGAACATCTTTTTTAGCTAAGCTAAAATATGTTTTCATATAAACTTTTACAAAAACAGCTTTTGTACATAAACTAGGCTTCAACAAAGTATTTCTGCCATCTATGTCTCAAAATTCACGGAGACTACTTGGTGGTTTTGGTGCTGGTGGCCTATGAATAAATAAAGCCCTTCATGTTCATATGCCTCTTTTACACACCTTACTGATTGCCATTAGAAGTTTTCAATTAATGCTGTGTGGACTGTTGAATCTCTGAACTACAATGCAAGTATCTTTTACAAATAAAGGCTAAGAACACATCATTTATTTGGAATTAAACCAGTGTCATCTCCAACCTGCCAGTCCTTTGGTTGAAGTTCTGGACCTCTGAAAACAAACCTGAAACTTAGTAAGTAGTCCCATCCCACATCCCAAAAGCATTTTCATGTACAGAGGTGGGCATAAAACCAGCCCATGCACACACCTCCCTTTACAAGCACTGACACGTTCACAAACAGGCAGAGAAGAGCATTCCTCATGCTCTGTGAAGGTACTTGCTTGTCACAGAAGCAAAAAGTCAACTAAGACATGGAGAAAACCTTTGAAACACCCATTCTCTGCTGGGTATGTGTAATATTACTAATCTAGTTAAGACTGATGCAGTATGCTGGACCATAAATGACTGGCCTTTACATGCAGCTTGCCCAGGATCTGCTCTTTGTTTTTGCATGTACAACACACACCATTTAAAGAACAACACAATGCTTTTAGACAGCAGTTGTTGCATCTCATATACATTGAAATCTTAAACTCTGTAGAGGAATTGAGTAATGAATTGAGTAAGGAGATTAATCATAATTTCACCACAAATCCAGTCTTTTTAGTGAAATGCTGACAAACGAAAAAAGCACAGTCTAAACATGGCAGCCAGTTCCAATAACTTTCCAACTCTATCAAAAAGAAGAGTTTTTATTCTACCAGAGATTACAACACTTAAAAGTGTGGTTTGAGTTAGCATTTGCAAATGCAATCTCCTTTCCACACCAATGCAGAAAAAAATCCTGGGAAACGCAGTTGTTAACATGAAATTGCTACAAATTACTCTGAACATTTTATTAAAAAAATAAAATAAAAAAAGCTGAAATATTCCATTCTATTGTAAAATTTTAAAAAGTGAGTTTGAAATGACCATTTCTAATGTACTCTTCTGCTAAAGTCTTTCTAAATTTACTAATGACATTTTGTTGAAATGGATATGCTCCCATAAGACACTGTGATTTAGGCAAAATGGCATTCACTGATTTAAAAAGCTTTCAAAGAACAGTATTTATCCTATAGAACCATTGGAAGTTACAGTAACTGCCATTATAAAAATAAACATTTACAGGCCAGCTGAAAATGCCTGTTACTGTTTCTCATGCAGTAGAAATAGGGGCTCAGTGTTTTGGCCCTTCCAGACTCAGTAATCTGAAGATTACTGTTTATATCCACGCAAAACCTAGATGATTTATCAATACACATGGATTCAGTAAGAAAAGGAAGAAAATAATGCATTTATCTCCTACAAGTCAACATGAAAACATGGTTTAAAAAGCAAAGACATGATTCTCATTCCAAAATCCCAGAATGTCTGAAGTACTGCAGAAGTGGCAAACAGAAAAGGGAAAAACCTTTGGCAGTATTGCCACTCTCCATTTCCCCCATGCTCAAGTCTCGTCCCATATGCAAGTTCTGCCTCCCTTTGGCTGCTGCATGGCTGTTAATAAGCATGTGCTGTACATTTGGCATGCTTTCCAGCTTCCACTTGCCATTTATTCCTTTTACAACCTCCTTTGTTATAGGTCTAGTGTAGCAAACTGCTGCTTTATGGGAATTTGCAGCCCACTTGACATATGGTACAGGATCACCGGCCAAAATGGCAGAATAGTATACGGTATTTTACAACCCAAGTTCATTATCTCTCTTGTTCCAAGACTTGCTTTGGTCCCTGCCCAATAGGAGCCTAAACTCCCAATCATATGATAACAAGACTGGCTCCTCCACATATTTGTTGGACATCTCAATGGCTTCCACTGTTCTTGGAAGCAGTAAGAGACTGCACTGGCATTTGCTTACTGTGAATAGCCATGGCTGAGGTGTGTTAACCTTTGCTTTTACTTTTTGCTGGTGTTCTTATGGCAATGAACCCATGTTGTTGCATTTTTTTCCTGTGCTCAATTATCTGTGTTGTGTGAGTGATGAATCAGGTGACTGAAGTCTCCACTCCAAATGAGTTTATTGGTGTGTCACAATTATATGAATTGCAATATAGATTTACCTTAGGAGCAGCATCACAGCTCTTCTCTTTTAACCAGGAATTAGAGCAACCTTTGTCTTCATAATGACAGACTCAAGAACTGATGTCACTCCTGTACCACACCTGTAGACAATGGCTTTGGTTTCTGAACATGGGGGAAGGTACATTTTGTGCAGTATGTGATGCAAACACAGGTTGTACCCCACTGGAGGACAAGGTGTGATTTGAGCTCTGGAATTTACCAAGTGTATTTACATAAAACATGTAAAATTAGTTCAGGTGTAATTTTAATGTGTGAGGAGGAAGAAATTTAGATTAAATATTCCAACTTGGGTCTGTTTCCACTGGAAAGAGCAAGTTGAAACTTTCAATAGCCCTTCTTTTCCTCCTGCTACAATCTGAATGCATATAATTTTTATTTTAATTGCATAACTATACACTGCACAAAAATCTCTTCACTAAGTTCTCCCTGGCCTTCTTGCCATGGATATTGCTGACATTTTAATTTAGATACTGTGTGCTATGGGCATTCTGCCCCTTACACTGAATGTTGGGAGAACCACATGTCACTTGTGAATTAAAGCATTCCAGTGGAGACATTCACAGCACAAATCATTAGTTGCTCAATTTGATTTAAACCACAAACATCTACCACAAAACTTCTCCCTGTGTTTCAAAGGGGCAGCATGTCTGCCTCACTTCCACCGTGAACCCAGTGGAAGACCGACTTTCTGCAAAGTGTTCAAGGTCAGTGGCGTGGGCCTGTTTCAGCTAAGACTTCCCACTTACACAGTAAATCCACCCAAAAAAAAAACCATAGGAGCTCTGAGTAGTCTGATAAACAAGATAAGCAGTGTTTTAAGTTTAAAAAGGAATAAAACCCCAATGTTTCTCAGTAAAAATACCTGGTGGTTAAGAAAAGCCAATAGCCAAGTCAGGTGATGCACCCAGGCTCTTTCCCGAGATCACACGTGTGTTGCATCCCAGGCTTCATCAATATCCACCGATTCTGGATTACTGCTTCCTTGTACCCCAACTCTTTACAGCTTTTATTCTCTTGCTTTCATTTTCTTTCATTCTGGTTTCTCCCTATTGTTGTTGCTTCTTTGAAAAGATCATTGAACAGGTCTTACAGGCTTGGCGTTAAAAAAAGCCACTATTTTCCTGTAAACTTTAAAAGACTTCATTATTATTATTATTTTTCATAAGAGGGATGTTTGTATCTTCCTTCTTGCCTGAAGCCCCCCTGCAGCTAAACTTTCTGATGGTGCTTTGTGTTTAAAAGAAAATTAACGGCAAAGAATGCACAATTTGACTTAAAACATATTGATATTGTAAAATGAAGAGCCATTTAATGAATTTTTTGTCACCAGTGAAGAGCCAGTGTAAGGAACAGTGGGGGCTGCAAACAAGACTGAAAATGGCATTGTAATAGGAAAATGCATTTGTTTGAACAGTGTTTCCCTTTTCTTTTCTAATGATTTTACAACATTGTCTCTCCTTTGTTCTCTTCATTAGTTGTCTGTGACCACAAAGACATTCCAGTAAGAAAGGTAAGAAAAAAAAAAAAAAAACACATCCACCCAAATGTTTTTCATATCAGGGAAAACACTTATTAGTACAAGAAAACACTCCAGTTGGATGGTGTCCTGTCATGGACACGCACAAAAACCCACAAAAGCAAACTCCCAAATGACCAAAATTCCCCAGCAAGCTCTTTGCCTTGCAAAATTTTGCTTCCTGCCCATAAGAAATCAGGGCCTGGAGGAGAGGAGGTTGTTGACAGATAAGATGCCATTAATATTTCTGGAATTGCAAAAGCATTGATAGAACTGTTATTATTGTAACTGCACTTACAAGCACTGTTGAACGTTAGGGATTGAAATACTGGTAGCTGTGTTTGAGGCTTTATTTATTAATGCCTGTAAAATGCTTTGAGATCTTCAATTATAGGATTTTTACAGAGAAAACTTTTATATTGTCTGTAGCCACGCTGGCCTCAATCCTCAGTTGAAAGCTAAAACAGCATGCTGCGAGAAATACAAGGGCTGTACTGTCCTGCAACATAAATTAATGTAATAATAACCACAGACCTCTCTAATTTACATTGCTTGTGGCTACTGGCCAGGGTTCATGAGGGCACATTGTGTCAGGGTCAATGAGTACATCTCTCTTCTTTCCCCTTCATCTCTGAAACCACTGTGCTTCCTGACAAAACATGATTCCTCTTCCTTTTGGAGCTTCTATCTTGGAACTTCAAGATAATCCTTGTACTACCCCAACATACGAGAGGCAGGGAACCACTTGGATTTTTTACTTGAATACAAGAATCACATAAAAACCTAAAAATATCTTCCTGGCCCAAACTTGAGCCTTCATGGTCTATTGGATGTGGGTAACTGGGACATGCCAACAGCAGGAAGGAGTCTTCTGTCTTCCACCACTGGCTACATTAACTGAAGGGTGTCAGTACAACTCCAAAGCCTGCTCAAGTTCACGCCCTCAGGATGCTCATATGATTCTGCTTCTCTGTCCTGAGTTGCAAGGATGTTCCCAGTTTGTATCAACACACTTAATATCATGCCATTCTCTTTTATTCATATCCTTTAGTTCTGGGAACATGACCTCATGGTCGTCCAGATGATATCATCTGGCTTGGTAGCAGCAGCTGTAAAATTCAGCCTGCAAATCTACATTAACTTCTAATTCTGAGTGTCATTTTAATGAGGATATAAGGAGGGATGAAATGGCTCCTTGTGTTTTACTGTTTGATTTTTTCCCCCTGAATTATCTGAATTATAGCCAGAGTTGCATTACATTAACAAAGGCTTGAAACACCTTAGCTGCTCAGAAAAGATTAGTAGTATTAAAATACAGAAAACGTTGTGAAATAACAACAGATTATCTCATAGTTTTCCAGCTTTCAACATGCCTCCTCCATCTATCAAATTAACTATTTTCCTCTATCATTTTAACTTTTTGAAAGTTAAAATCTTGAATTCTAATAAAGCACACGCAAAACAAATGCTTTCTGTAACAACCAAGGTCATATTTAGATCTTGACTAACACTATTTAAAATAAAATAAGGTATTTTGTAACTGATTGATAAATATCAAATTGCTCTTTAGGTACACTGTGATTAACAGTAAATAATATATGGTGGTTGTCATAGGTAGTGAATTAACAGAAATTATATTTACTTACTATCTCCAATACTTCATATCTACTTATAACATACTAATACTTTTCCTGTAATAAATGACCATAACAAGGCCATAAATCATCATTAAATGGAAGCACTGTTTGCAAAAGCCAAACTCTACATTACATGTTAGAACAAAGATTTTCAGCTTTTCTTAATAATGACCTGATATTTGATTTCTTTAGCCCCATTCACACTACTGGTCTTTCCATAGTTAAATTAATTTTAAACCAAGCTTAACCACATAGGATTTACCTACACCAACAGGCACCCAAGTCTCAGCTGCATAAATGGGTGTCTTTCCTGAAATTAGCTCTGAGCACCCAAAGTTTTCACCTTTCACACTGGAAATAGGCTTTTTCCATACTGAAGACTAGTTTTAGACCGGCTACTCCCAACCCAGGAGTATCCATTCACCAAGTTGCTGCTGCTTGAAACCATACCTGCTCTGATGTTCTAGATAATTACTGGTTATAATTAAAAAAAAAGAAATAAACAGCACAAAGTTTTAGAAACCTGCAGCATGGCTGATAGGATGACAGCTTCCAGTTGTGTGTTCTGGTTTGCTTAGAAGACTTCATAGAGCGTTGCATGTGCAAGACAGGACCAGGCTGTACACATTTGGTGATAAAACTCCCAAACATTAAAATTCTGCAGTGGCTCAGCTGAAGGAATGGCCAAGAATGCAGCACTGTTCTTTGTGTTCCATCATGGATGCAGAGGTTTTTGGCTTGAAGAGGGAATGTTGGGGTTTTAACAGCCTTCTGAAATAAACCGAACTGGAGATAGAACTAAAACACGCTGATATCCAGTGCTCCGGGGCTCCTCTGACTGATCCAAGAGCTTTTGTTTACAACACGAAGACCAATTGATTTACATTTTTTTTTGCTTTCAACAAGCCTCTCATGGAGAACACAGTGACATGCTAAAGTGCCAAAGAAGAAGGAAGGCACACTGATGAAAAACAGACATCGCAGCCATTAGCATCGATCAGCAATTGATCAGTGAATAAGCAAGCGAAGAGGTACAGGATGAATATTGTGTATAACAAAACCTGATTTAATCTAGTTCAAAAGGTGTATTTCCTGTGAAGAGGCTTTTTGGTCAGGAGGTACAAACTTCATTAGTACAAAACCAAGAGTCATGTGAGGAGCTTTTTCTTGGAGATTATGGAGGTCCATCCTTTTGCAGACAGGAGGATATGAAAACATTTTTCAGATGAGGCATTAGTCAATCAATAGCTTCGTGTCAAACAGGACCTTACCTATGTCCTTTGCTTGTTTAATTAGGTATTTTTCAGGACTGGCTATAACTGCACTATCACATCACTACAAGAATTGATTTCAGAGAACAAGTAAGGGAAGGAGGACAACTGATAAAAAATACTGGTTTTGGAGATGCTAAGGATCCCACATGTATCCAAAACAAAACCTTTGTTTATTCAGTAGCACTGATTTTGTTATGAGCAGGTTCTCCAAACTTACACAAACCCAAAAGGACTTTCTTTCAAGTGGAAAAACCCCACCCAACTGTCAAATTGAGGGAGGCATGTGAGTTCACTCCTATTACACTTAGTCTGAGCTAAAACGACATCACTTTTCATTCTCACCCTGAGACCTAATGAGCTTCAGCACTTGAGATGTGAAAGACCAATAACTTAATCCACTGTTTGAAGTGATCCCTATTTTTAAAGCAGGGCTGTGTTTGATTAAGCCACTGTAAAGCTTAGCAGAGCTGTGTCAAGTTAAATTATATTCTTTAAAGTAAAAATGCCATTTTACATGAAATGTAAAACTTTGTCTTATTGCATTTTTACAAGAAAACTAAGTACCATTTATTTACATCCAGGCAGCCCCCGTTAAGGGCAATCTATAGCTGGCAAACGTTACAGGGCTGAATGTGTTTTAAAGTACTAAAACATTATCCTGCAGATTTATAGATTAAAAGTATCAAACTATCTTTTCAAAGGTACACACAGACTCCCTAAATTCAAAGGCAGAACACCACCCTGCACTAATCACTGATTATGCAAGTCCCAATATGATATAAACATTGCTGCCTTTACCAGAAAACTTTTAATCTCATGAAAATTGTCCTTGTCAGCTCAACCAAGTACGTTTCCCACGCTCCCACACTGACTGGCATCCCTAATGTTGCCTTTCTTAAACCTGTTACCTGGGTCACTCTATTTGCACTCTCAAAACATTGGCACAATATTAGATGTCTTCTGGTCCTCTGAAAAATCACCAGTGTTCCAAGACATTAAAAATCAACACTAAATGCTTGGACGGTTCCTTGGCCACCACTGTTAAAATTATTGGATGCAGGTTGTTCAGAATCAATGTTAATAAAACTATCAACTTTGGCATTTTGGAAAAGAAACTGTTTCAGCAGCATCATAGTACTACACGACTACATACCTTGGCTTTTTCCCAGATACAGAACAGGAATGTTTCTTGAGCACTTCTGTTATTTTCTGCATTGTTTTTTAAATATTCCACCATATCCACCCAGGAATAGACCAGCACACTGTTCAGATACTTAACTCCTACCCAGAAACATGTGTGTGTGTGTGTGCATACAGACACATTTTTGATGTTTCTCTAACTGACTAAAGGTCTCTGTGTCACTTTGCTTCTCTACTCTCTTTAGCTTCTAGGCCATGTGGTGTTATCACTTTACCTTTTCCCCTTCTTTTCTATAACAGTGATAATAAAGACTCATTTTCCTTCCAAGCTGGGCTGTTCGTTTTTCTTGAACACAGGATTGTATCTTCTGAGACAGAAGGAAAATTCTGAGACTGGCTGCAGTGGGGCTGGGACCCCTTTCCCACTGCATTTCAAAGCTAGTGAAGATGGGATGGTCCAGTGATCCCTGCCAACAGATGGCAATCCAGTTCTTGTTCTGTCCAAGGATCCTCCAGACTTTAATCCATCATTGCAAAGCTATTCAGTAGTGATGCTCTATGTAGAGCAACATTGTCCTGGCACTCAAACCTCATTTCATTTACGATCCAATTCATATTTGCATTTCTATCTACCAGAGTAAAGATTAACAAATACTAGACAACAGAGCTGAAAATGACATGAAATAACACTTAACCTGCATCTAATTATTTTGTTATTAAATAAAAAATAAATCAGTGTCAGCAGGATTAACTGATTAGTTTCTAAAGATAGTCTGGGAGATGTGGCATCTCTGAGGAAGTTGTGGAAAAAATGTATGTGCCACACTGGAGAGGACGTCTTTGGCATTGGGGATCTCAATTGCTCGATATATTCTTGCATCAGTGGCATCTTTCAAACATGCAGATGTTCTAAGAGACTAAATTTATATTTAGGAGAACACTAGATACTAAAGGTTTCTTTTATGCAAAATCCAATAGCAGTTGGGGATCTTCAGGACTCAAAATATCCTGCCATTTCCTTTGGGTTTTTAAATCAAGGTTCAGCTTCATTTTAGTTACTCAGATTTGCAGGTATTGACTAAAATAACCCCAAACCTCAGCGACCAACCTCGAACAACCTCCTAATTGTATATCCCTCATGCCAGAGAAGTACCTGAAGTTTTATCAGTGGGCTGAGAGCAACAGAGGAGAACAAAAGGACCAAAAAGGTGTCCCCCCCTTTTTAACACAGAAGAATGCGTGCCTGGTGTTGTAGCACCAGGCCATTTGGGGGAAAAATAGTAAATTTGATAAAGCTTATTCCACTAGTAATTCCCCTTTAACTTTATAAATTGACTGTGTGTATATATAGGTACATGGTGAGAAATTCAGCCTCTAAATGAAGAGCTTGCAGACCATTTACCAGAATGCCTTGGGAAGCTGAGCAAACTTTTCCTTCCGTTATGTGCTCATGGGAACACAAAGTTTTGTCTCACAGGGGTTAAAATGTTTGAAAAGTGGAGCCCGATATAAAATTCTGTTTGTGCAGCTGAAGTTCTGATGCTGTTTACCTGAAATGTTTCTGTAATTCCTAAACTTTTGAGTTTCAGGTTGGTGATTTGCGAGGAGCAGATTGCACTCCCCTGAACTAAATCTAACAAGCGCCACAAAGTGAAAATAAACTGGAGAGACTTGAAATAAAACTCACTTCAAGAAATCTAAGCGTGGTGGGGTTTTTGTGGTGGGTTTGTTTTTTTTTTCATTTTTATTTTTTTTCCTCCCACTTTAAGCCAACTAAACTCCCAACACATTCTGATCATCTCGCCACAGTGTGTCTGTGCTGGTGACAACTGATTCATGTGTACATTTACATATCCCCTCAGTGCCAGCAGCAGAATACAAAATGGGTCCTCCTGCTCTGGCAGATGACACAGCGCTGGCAAATCAGGAGGAGCTGTCAAAAACAGCTGTCCATTAAAAGAGTTTGCTGAAACAACTAAGAGCTGTTTGAAAATGTTAGGTGGTAGAATTTAATTGGAGTAGCAACTGTTCAAAATTAAGATTAAAAAGGACCAGTCGGTACGGGTGGGTTTCAGGATGGAGGGGTGTTTTTATATATGGATATTTACATTTGGGATAGAAACAATTAAGTTTGCTGATTCCCTCTGCCTCTTTCTGCTTGTGCTCATGCTCCATCCCCAGGGTCAGAAAGTTCAGGCATGTCCACAACTGATCTGCTGTGCATTAAGCACAGCAGCCACCTGCACCGGTACCCAGACAGGGCTATTTTAGAGATAAAGGGAAAAATAAGAATTTTGTGTTTTTTAAAAGCACTCTGTGTGGGTGCAAATGCTGTTATGCCACACTGCTGGTACGTTATTAGCTGCCCATGTGGACAGGGGATACAGTGGGAACAAGATGCAGGCACAGACGGCCTGAGCATTGCTTCCAGCAAGTGTGTTCCATTACACCATGCACCCTGTTTAAAGACCACATTTGTCTCAGCACATAAAATTGCATGCACATAAATGGAGGACTTTATGAAGTTTTCTCTTTAGAATGAATGTAGTCTTGGGAAAAGAGGGTGTTGTAACAGCCCAGAAAATTTCATTTTTCTCTAGGAGCTTGATGTGATTCTGCTGGAGGTAATGCCAAGCCCTGGTTTGGCATGGCGGGGGGAGGTTTCTGAATTGGAAACCTGACTATGGAATAAAAACCCAGGCAAGCAAAACTGTTTGGCAAAAAGTGCTAGAGATCCTGCATATTCTCCTAGTTTAGAATATTTTGTTCATCAAAAACATTTGAAAAATCCAGAGATGAAGTCAGAGTGTTTCATTTTGACAGTGTCAGAACAAAATTATTTTAATTTTGCAGCTTAAAAGGTTTCACGTTTCAAAATTTTGTGGGTTTTTTTTTCTTCAGAGAAAAATATTTAAAATCCCAGGAAAATGTTTTCTTCAATATAAAGATGTTCAAATTCTTCAGATGTTTCTTTTTTGACTTTTTTTTTTCCCTCTGCAGCAGGCTCTAGCACAGGCAGGCAGAAGATCTGCATTTAGCTCTTCATTTTGCGACCAAGTCCTCATTACAGCGCCTCAGGCAATGACTCTGCTTATGTGCTTTATTCTGGTGCATCTGTAAGTGTCTGTGTGCAAAACATTTCTAGTACTTTGATTACATAGTACTTAGTTAAGTACTTAGTCCTCATATGAGTAGAAATCTCTTTGGTGTTTCCTTTTAGAAAGCAAACACTGTGGGACACAGACTGTGTCCTGTCCACCACAGGTTGATGAACTTGGTATCAGGCAGTGGAGAGATGCAATAAGTAGTAAGCACATAGTTAATATTTCTTCTTACTTGAAATGCAAAGATCTACATCTTGTAAGATGGGAGAATAGCCATGAACACTTTGCAATATATTTTCTTAAGTTTTAGTGCCACGGATTTTTTACCCTGGTTATAACTTTTTAGGATGTTGGACCCCAGTTTTGTTTTGTTTGCTTTAAATTAAATCTTCTTCAAAATTTAGGAAAAAAATAATATTGCAGCAAATCAGAAAGCATGCAGGCACTAAAATTAAATTTCCCATTCTGGAAGGAAAAATAGAAGTTGAAAAGGCATTAGGCTCAGTTTCCCAGCAGAAACCTTACAGTAATGCTTGTGACTGCAAGTATATAGCTCAGCGTATGCAATACATTGCAACTAGAAGTAGCAGTGACAGCTGGTGGGTTAGTAAACAGATTTCATTTCAGTTTTTGTCTGAAAATTATACAAATTTTTCTTTAATATGATTCTTTGCTACATCTTCTGTTTCCATTCAATGATGAGGCCATTTTCAATTTGTATCCAAGCTCTGTTAAATATTTTATTGGACTTAACACACACAAATGAAACAAACAAAACTGATTTTGAAACACTTGAGTGGAGTTTGTAGTCTATTGGAATGATTAAAAAATGTAAGTCCTAACAGAGTTTGGAAGAGGATGAGCATAAACAGAAAGCATGTTAACAGACTCGTATGCACATAGTGCCACACACACCAATAAAAACCAGTACATCCTTTCAGCATGTTTTATGTGAACAGAGATGTAATTTGTATTTAATATTTTCTGAAATTTCCTTCACAAAATTCCTTCATGTAATTTTTTTTTTCTTTCTCCTGCCTTACCTAAGCTTTGTCAAATCTCAGGTAACCTTGAGAAAAAAAAAACACAAACAAACAAACAAACAAAAAAAAAAACAAACCCCAAACCAAAACACAAAACCACAACAACAGCAACAACAAAACAAAACAAAACAAAGTCAAAAGAAAAATACCCATAAAAATCTTGAGGAAAAAAGCAGAATAAAAAAGCCTAAAGTGATCTCAAAGACATCATCTACTGACACAAATGCATCAAGGCTCACTCTGTTTCAATTTCAAAACAACAACAAAAATTCCCATTTATCTTTGCATGAAGAATTATACTTAAACATCTATTTTATGACAAACCACCTATAACTGATTGCTGGCCAAAGGGTAAGATTTGAGTCAGCCACTCAGCCAGGACCCAGGAATGGTACCAGGGTGGTTCATGCTACTCTCCACGTGCAGGGGGAAGGGGAACCTCAGGGGAACAGCCAGCCATGGCTAAGGTGGTTACATCATTACTCCTTTTCATATCCAAGCAATTATTGCACACAGGCAGGTATATGTAGATTATATGAGCAACACCCAAAGATGCAATACAACTCTTCTGCTTTGCTTTACCACTGCAAACTCTTGATGTAGAGACTTTACAGAAAGAAAGAAAGAAACAAATAAAAAACCCAACAGCCCTAATATTAGATCATAAGGCAACTCTGAATTGTAGCATCTTAATAGCCATGCAGCTTTTTGTGTGAGGTGGGAGGGCGTTGAGGTAGGTAGGACAGGCCTGTGCTACAATCAGAGCAGTGATCATGGAAGGTATTAATAAACCTTTTCTCTCCTCTTTAACCAGCCATTAAGTATGAGTTTCATGTCCCTGAATGTTCCAGAATCCCCCATTTCATGTGTGAGTAGCATGAAAACCAATACATGAGAGAACAGCTTTCATATTAATTCAGGTATAAATCAATATACAACTGTATTGAAATCTAATACGTTGCACAGACACTGATAGAATCTTGCCATTAAAACATCACTCCCTATTTCCTTTAATTAAGGCCTTTGCTTTCAAAGATCACCCACTCTGCACGCTCTGTACTGCCTCCTATTTTAAAATTCACAGTTCAGCAAGGAATAACCAGTCCTGGGTACCCCGATTTAATATCTTGACAATGGGGTTTTTTTTGTTATTCCAGCCTATGGGCATCCTTGTGATTAAGATGAGGTGTCATCATTTTTTAGAAAAGTTTTAAGATTTGTAGGTCTAGAAAAACACTTTAGCAAGGACCATGAGAGGAGATGGGAAAGGGATTTTAAAGGAGATAAAGAATGTACAAGTTAACTGTGGTTTTTTTTCTCTAGGGAAGCAAAGGCTTGTGTTAATAAGCCTGCTCGTCTAGCAAGCACGAAGCAAATACAATATTGGATGTTCTCTCTCACATCTTTCAAGATTGCATTATTCAATGCAGAGAGTGCTGTATCACCATGGTGGAAGCTCTCAGACTTCCCTGAAACGATACTAAAACCTCTGCACACCAGGCCACTGAGAAGCTATTTGAACTGAGTAAAGCTGCCATGATGTTATCTTCAGGGCAAAATCCGGAGGCAATCCCCGGGTCCAGCCACATACAACGGGGTCAACTGCACAGGCAACACTGATCTCAGCCAGAACTAAGGCAGCTCTAAATACAAATGTAAATTGAGGAACAAGAAAGTGGGATATAAGGAAATGAGGGATCATTCTTAAATCAAAAGCTATGGCAGGTCACCCCGCTCACTCATCTGTGTGTGCTCTTCGTGATTCTCATTCAGTTCTTCTGGATTCTCAAACAAAGTGCAGAGTCCTAAAAATATTTGGAACTATTACAAAGCATAAATTATAAATGTGTCGAGAAAATGGAAAAAGGTGTCTTGGGCCTACTTAGAGCACAAGATGATCTCAACCATTATTCAACAATGATATGAAGATCTTTTATTTCATTTCTTCTTAACAGTTCCCTGTGTTTGCTATCATTTCTTGCCCAGCACCGTGTCAATAATTACTAAATTAGCAGGACGCCTGTACAATTTCAGCTCAAGTGTTATTACTGACAAGTCAAACAAAGAAAGCTGATCGAAAAGATGGGACTCCATCTCCTTATTTAAATGGACCCGTGTTCACAGAAGAAGATTGAAACTCCTTTTTCTTCAAAGGAAGAAGGGAAGAGTATAGTTTACATTTTGTGCTGCTCAAGGACAGAGAGTCAGAGGAAATGCCTTTTTAATGTAAACCTCTTTTCATTTCCAAGGGACAAAAATGAAGGTTATTTAAAAGAATCATGCTTGGTGGAAGAAGTAATTATGTATTTTTTTTTCAAATCTCAGAAGAATAATGCTTTTATATTTCCCTGAGATGACCCAGTTCACTTTGTGATGTGCTCCCTTAAATGTAAGTGTGCTGACTTCTTTGAACCTCATTGTTTTTAGCGTCTAAAGAAGCTCCTCTCATACCACAGTGTTGATTGATTTTGGCTCTGTACCAGTGCCCAAATATTCATAAAGCTATTGCTGGTTTATACAACCCACAAGTGAAAATGGTGTGTAACATCTACCCCTGGATATCTTCGAAATACTCACATGTAATGACATGTTCAAATTCATTTTTTGAAAAGTATTGCTCCGATACAGCATCCAAATTTATAACTCATTTGGGCTGGAGAGCTCCATAATCTGAAAGATCCTAAAGAATTTCCAAGATTGTGCAGACCTTTCTTAATATTTATTTGATGGTATTGCATTGGGGTCATTTTTGGTGGAATAAATGTGAGTACCTATTGGCATGCCTCAACATGTGAAATAGGATGCAGATCTGTAACCTTCCTCAGAGGTTTATCTACCTTTGCTGTTTCATTACTCAGGTGGCTCACACCCCAAAAAAGAAAAGGTTTCACAATCAAGATCGACAGCTCTTCTGGTTTTTTAATCCAAACCACCTACTTCAACACTGCCAAATGTGTTATGGGATGGGATTTTAGGCATCAAGTCTGAAAACATTGGAGGGGGGCTGGGGAAAGAACAACAGTCACTCTAATAAAGCAGAAAAGGAGAGGAATTCCATCAGTCTTAGTCATCTAATGATTAGTATGTGCTACTCCCCTAAATCTGGAATTTATTTAGTTGTTGTCACTTGTCATGTAAACAAGCCAACAGGGACTACTTAAATCTATAAAATTAGACATTAGGTTTAAGGCCCTTTCATGTTTTTTTGATTAGGCCTAAGAAAGGTCCTAATCACTCTGTGGCTCTCTGGGCACCGCCTTAATGCAAATAAATAAACAATGACACAGTTAACTACAGCATCTCACTGACATTTTTCAAATCCTAAACCCCATTTTATTTCAATTTTTTGGCAAAAGTTCTGAGATCTTACAAGCTCCAAAACAAGTCACTTCTATTCCCACTGAGCTGAATGCAATAATAATTTCACTTGTATTGCACCCTATTCTCTTCCCTAATTCACAATCAGAGGAATAACTAGTTTAATATCTGTCATCTGCTACTTACAATTCTATGGTCTCACAGGCTAGGGTACAATTATGCAAACCAAACCATTTTCCAGGCTAGAACCATTTATAAGTCATCTTTTTCTGTTTAATTTGTCTGAAACTTTTTTTTTTCCAAAAAGACTGTTCTCTAAGCTCTAATTTTCATGAAAAGACTGAATACAGAAAAACTTTTTCCCCTAAACACAAGTGTTTCAAAAAATGTGACTAACTGAAAGCAAAGAAACAGATTTTTACACAGATTTCTGGAAATGAGTAGGGATATTGCAGTAGACTTAACTTCAAAAAAAACAAACAACCCCAAACCAGTCCTTTTTAATACTGAAGGTATTTTTGAGGCTAGCTGCAAAGTGATCTAGTAATGATGTTAATGACTTATTTAATTATTTGCATTTTATCCAGTATCATCTGAAAGACCTTTATGCCATATTAAAATGAATTATTATCTTTCCATTTCTAAAGATGCCATAGGAAATATATCACTTCTTTTTTTTAGAAAAAGAGAGATAGATTCTGAATCAGATAAAATTTGATTTTTCACTTTATCACACAAGGAGAAGGGATATTCTATGAAAATGAAAGCAAAAGGATGTTTGAAGATACTTCTTGCAGTATGCAAAAATTAATCTGTGGTGCTCTAGGCCACCAGATATTTACTGAGGATAAAAACTTAGCAAGAGACAAAGAATTACTAAAGCTGTATTCTAAGACTCTTGATTAAATTACTGAATACTAAGTACTTATAATGGTACTTAATCTCCACAAAAAAAAAAAAAAAGGAAACAACTTTTCTCAATGAGTAGATTATACCATATTATTTATTAGGGAGTTTCTTTCACCCTCTTATGAAGCATCTGGTTCTGATCACAGCTAGATTAGGTCTAGGGAAGTAGCTGGAATTGGTCTGATCCTCCATAAGAGCATTTACTGCTATCTAAACAGAGCCATAACATGTAGCTACATCTTAGTAATGAATAACAACATCACGTAAGGAGACATGAAATACCTATTCCCTTTGTATTGTTGGGAGAGCTTGACTGAAAAGGTACAGCTGCCCAAATTGGACTTAAAAGTAACAAATTAACACCCACACACTTGGAACAATACAAATCCATCTAGACAACTTTGAATCAGATTAATGTAAAGGCATTTTAGTCAGGGAGAGTGGATGTCTACTTAACCATCTGTACTATTATTCCAGGGGAAGTATTCTCCTTACTCATATGTTCCCAGTCCATGCAGGAAGGAAACAACAACTGCTCATACTAGGATGGGTTTTCTTTTTAGGAAGAATCATGATGGTGTTTACTTAGGCAGGGTACAAATTTAGTGGTAGTTAAAACCTTTTTTGTCGACTTTTATACTCATTACATGCTGTTGCAGCAGCTCATGAAAATTATTAATAGAAATATAAATATCCAAATGTTTGTTAAACTCACTGTTGCTTTGTGTCAAGTAATCAGATCTTCCTACTTAGAGAATTGAGATAATGAGGAAGAGTATGGCATTCTGAGGAACTACTTCAGTGCAGTGTATTTGGCACTATTAATACTGAGTAAGGAAGCTGAGAGCCTGGTCTAAAGGTTTAAAGAAACAATAAAAATTTCTTAACTTTTCTCTAAATTATCTTTTTATCACTATGATTGCTGAGAGAATGCTATTACCTTCAAAGAAATCACAGCAAAATGCAACATAAACAGCTACTTCCAACGTGCAATCTGTTTGGGGAAGATTTATCTCCCCTTTTACAAGCCAGAGAACTGAAGCACCTCCCGTAAACTCTTTGTTACTGTACAAATAACTACATAGGTGTTGGAGAAAAACAGGAATCTCCTAAGGACAATTCAGATCATGGATAGGCTAAATTGCCTCCTTAAGGTGCCTCTCTCGCTCCATTGACTACCTGGAGAGCCACAGGAGAGTGTATTCTTAAGTACCTTCTTTAAGTGCCTAAAGTTAGGTGGAATAAAGATGGGCCTCATGTGTGAAAATATTTTTATACACAGGCCTGATTCATGTTTACTCATTCGCCTCATGACACTGTGCTCTACATATGCATGCAACTTTTGTGGTTTAAATATGCACTTTGCATATCTGGGCTCGTTATTATGTATTTTCATTCTGTTACAAACGGATTGTAAAAAAAAAAAAGGTTTAATCAAAATGGCAGTTTGTTCAACAGGATTTAATTCAAGACAGTCACCTTTGTGTATATAGTATGTATATAAGTATATAGTGGGATTGTCCAGAGTGTTCACAATGTATCTAAATCTGCACCTATTAAAATAGTGTTATATCTTCTTTGGGAGATAGAAACTTGGTCTATCATAATGCTATGTTGAATTCTCAGTGAGTACAATTCCTCGGTGTCTATTGAGCAGGTGACATTACCAAGGGATAGGCTGGTTCTGTTTGGTTGTCCTTCAAAAGCCATAAAAATATATTCTGAACATACATTCACACATGAAACCATACATAAACATTATTAGCTTATACTGATTTTAGGCACAAAATAATCATTTCTTCTGGCAATGAAAACATACAGGAGGCAACCAAATCTTTTAAGAACTAATTCTTGGGGAAGATGTAAGTAGTGTGTAAAGACAAAACAGACCCAATACTATGCTCTTAGCATCTAGTGTTATTTGGAGTGAAGTCTTTAATCATGCTCCACTTCCAGCAATGCTCAGCTGGACTTACAGTGCAAAGAGTCCTTAGCAAAAGCAATTTTGCAGGATCATCTTCTAGCAACAAAAATTATGTTACAGTTTTCTGGGGTTTGGTGTAACATCTATGACATTATTCTTAGAAACAGGCATAGTTCTCATAATTTTTTGGGGGTGAGGGTGTCTTCAGTTTACATGAGCTGACATAGCTTCCAGAAGCAATGCCAATTGACACCTGTTGAGGTCCTGCCACACCAAATTTTAAATGGATTTACAAGTTTCTCTCCCCAATACCAAATGGTATGATGTCTACATCAAACAGTCAGTTACGTGTGGGCTGCTTCTAAACAAAAGTTTGCCTAATTGTTTCAGATGCACCATCTGTTTCTGATCAAAACCACGGTGAAACTGCAAACCCTCATAACCATCATACTTCATTTCTTTTTTGAATGAAATCAGCTTAGTACTGAGGGGTACAACTTCAAAGAGCTCAGAGGTGTTGTTATTATTATCCAAATGTACATGAAGCTCATTGGTCTTCCTAAATGAGAGATCTCAAGGGAACAGCTTTCATGATAGTTTTTTTGGTTTCACCTCCAGGGAAAATACCATGAAGATGACCTTTTCCAGTTATTATTTGTTTGTTTATTTCTGAAGAAACCTAGGTAGAAGTGGGGTTTCTTTATTCTTTTAATATAAAACCAATCTCAAGATTAGTGGTTAAATATATGTCAATAAATGTTTCAGTTGAAGTCCTCAGAGTGCCTTTTGTTTTATTATGGGCATCTCTTCTCATCTAGATACAAGTTTTGTCTTTAACTTCAGGATATTTCTTAATATACTGACCACAAGGGTGTTTACATTCCCCAAGCAGGACTCCCTGCTTAGCCCATTCTTCTACTCAGAAATATACTTCAGAATAGCTGGCATGAGACAAAGAAAGAGAAAACTTCCCTTGGACCAGCACCAACATATTTCAACAAAGCTTCTGATCAAAGTGCAAGAAAGAAATGAGAAACAAGAAAGGCAATAGTTGCAACAGCTCAACAGCTATTGTGGAGTTTCTTTAGTGAACCAAAACCATCCTTAAAGAATCTATATGGTGGCTTTAAAGTACAGGCAGCACTTCAACAAAATGCCAAGTAGAAAACTTTCATCAAGGAAGTTTAACCATTTCCTTCAGTTTAGAGGTCAAAAAGGCAAGATGACAATACATCCCAGGGGAAAAGGGCTTCCTCTGTAGGAGGTGAAGAGCAGGTGAAAAGCAAGAATGAATCTGGTTCCAGAAGTCTGGGCACCATGAGAACAGTGTGGGTTTGCAGTGCTTTATAGAAAATATGTCTCTCTTTCTGACTTTTACTATGACATTATGGTCAAAAGCTTGCTGTTGGTTAATCTGGTACAGCTCAACTGGTCATAGTTGAATAACTCCAGATGTAATAACGTGGAATCTGTCCCATTATATATTTAAACCTGAACTTAATGTATGAAAAGAAAATCATTTGAATTGCAATAATGAAAGCATCGAGAAAGCACTACATGACTATGGCTTAAACACACCAACACCAATCACAGGCTTGGTAATGAAACGGTGTTTACTGGCCATGATATTTTTATTTTCACTTAATCCAAAAGATTTCCTGTGTGTAATTGCTTTGGAAGTTACAGCTCTAAGGCACGACACATTTTTGTGACGGTAACATCGACGTGTAGAGAGAAACATTAGCGCTCAGTGTCAAGCACACTTGAGTTTTTCAATACACTTGGAAGAAGATACTCATAAAGGCTCATCACAATGGCATGGAGGACTAATATCCCAGACAATTAGGCTTTCTGCTTCAGATGGGACAATTCAAATGCGGATGTCTTTAAAGCACATTTTCATCCCCTTTATTGCTCACAGGAGGAAAAGAGATGCCTTTTTTGTTTATAAAATGTAGGGCTGAAAACTGTCTGAACAGATGCTGGAGATTGTAATGTCTCACTTTCACTGTTGCATAAACTACCACTTGGTCATCTCGTGCCCCTTTCGCACTAAATCTCATATAAATATGATTATGACTTAAATTGTTATGGTTTGCAGAGGGTTATAGGGGTACAAAACATGGAGTCAGCCATCTGATAATGTTCCCTTTCCCTTCATGACATTTTCTTTAAAACTTACAAAATCTATGCTTGCTAAATAAAAGTGAAGGTCTTTGCCACCTGAATCTAAATTGAATATAATTGGATACTTGTATGTCAAAGCACTCAGAGACATAAATCCAAGTATCAGCACATCAATAGGAAGGCAATTGGGTCACAAGATAACCTATAGTATATATATCTTCTTAGAGCTGTTCTCAGAATCCAAGGAATTCTTTTGTTAGACACTGAGTGGATGTCTCTTATTAAGGGGGTGTTTATAATGGTGGACAATGCAATTCAGATATAGAGCCTACACTAGTCTTCCATCAAAGGTAGAGAGAAACCTAATAGCCTAAAATAAATCTCTGCAATACTTCAATGGCAGAACATTTGAGCAATTTTTGAATGTAGTCGTGAGTATCAGAAATGTGTCTGAACCTAATGGAGAGCGCAAAGGTAAAGGAGACCTTGAAACGATCAAAACCCACTTGTCCAAGTAATTATGCAGACAATTTATAACATTATTTTTCATGCCTAAACTGGCTGAGAAGCCTCAGCCAACACAAGAAGGAACCCTGACCTAGTGCTATGGACAGAGGATTTCATATTCCAACAAGGAATATAAAAACAAAACTATATTTGCGGGTGGAGTCTTAGGAAATATTCTTACGAAAAAGGAGAAGTCAAGAATGAAATTAAGTAATGAAATCCCAAACAGGTGAAAATCTTTTAATTTTACCTTCTTCCTAATTTAACAAGCTCCAAGTTTAATCACAACTGATCGGGAAAGGGCTTACTGTAGAACATATCAAATCCATAACCATTTAGCTGAAAATGGGGTTATGATGACAGGGCAGCAGAGGCATTGCTCATGCTGGCTACTAAGTAGGTTGGTACAGCCAAGTCCCTGACTTTGATAAGCTGAAATGTACAGTTTTTCTGACTGTTTTTACAGTGACTTAATTTAGCACAGCCAAGACTACAACATTCTCAGAGATACATAATTCTGCTTTATGGCACTCCTTATTGCAGCATATGCACAGACTTCCCTCCCTTTTCACCAAGCAATATAGATTTTCTAAATGCATGCAAATGTATCCAAGATGGCTCATTTTGTTATCAATTCCCCAAGTGCTAGCATTCTAATCATTAACTAATTGTCTCTGTGCTCTATTGACAATTCAGCCACCTTCTTGCTAATTTTTGCTGACATGATGGAGGCCCTGAAGAACTGGGTTAACCTTTCAATGTCCATTGAAGATCCACAGGTCTGATGACGATTGATTGACCTGGCCTCTATGTTAGATAAAACCTCATCAGCTTTCCAAGTGATTTGTGTAATGAGGCATCAGTAATTGACAACAGGTAAGTGAACTTAGATGTCCCCTTCCTTATTCCTGTACAAAAATGAGTAGCAAATTCAAGTATCTGTAATGAGTGGAAACTTGTAGAAGGTAGCCTAAAAGATGGATGCATATGTGTGCATTTTAATATCATGTATTGTGTCTTTTATATATATATATGTGTGTGTATATATATATTACATTTATATATTGTATTGGTTTGTTACAGAAGCATATGCTCGTTCTCACTGTGTTCTCATAAAATCTCCTGCATGGTTTAGGAATCTATATAATACCCATCAATCTGGATTATGATAACATAAAGCTACAAAATGTCTTCTGTTTCCACATGCTTACTGAATGTTCAAGGAGTAAACTGTAGCTGGTCATCTGGATTCTTGGCTCCCCACCTAACCTTGACAATATTAAGAGTAAGAATTAAATGCTCTCAAATCAGCACAGGGTAGGTGCCTCACTATGACTTTTAAAGGTTGTCTACACAGTCCTACAGCCTGTTTTCTTGCTGTCACTGTGTGGACTATGGAGAGGGATGCATTCCCATCTCTACATGAGTCAGCTCTGCTGCTCCCATTTCAAGTCATTCATACATAGTTCTAAACAAACTTGTTTAAAGCTTGACTCACATTTCTTCTACCAAAATTTAACCCAAATGATTAAAACTATTCTAAAAAGGGAAAAGGAACAATTGAATTTGCTGCTCCATAAACCTCTATGGCTGTCTTGTTTTAATTTTACATTAAATAGCTTTAAAACTATATTCATAGGACAACAACAGAAGATGAAATAAGAGCAAATATTATTAACAAAGAGTGATCCTCTGGTGGACACATGACATTCAGCCAGAGGCTATCAAACTTGCCATCTATGCAGATAGTCACAGAGCTGTACACACCTATGCACACACACATATACTCAAAGGAAATGAAAATATAAATGTGGTATATATAAATGTTCAAAATTATTTGATCAAATTAAAAAATAAAAATCCTATGCAGAATTCTGAATTTTGTATCCTAGTTCATCTATGGAAAAATAGAAAATCTCCTTTCTTCCCTCTAGCTCTGTGTCCCAGCACTTTCTCCATTCCTTTCATTTTTTTGTGCCAAATCTACTTGCAGTTTCCAGATAACTCTGTGTTGGTGTCCATGTGGCCATCACTCCTTTTCATCTCATGACACAGACAAAACTGGCAGCTCTTGTCAGAATTAAGCCAATATAATCTCACACACGTATGTGCATTTGTTTGATTATTTTCTAAAAACATTTTTGCATCTTGAAGGTTTTCAAGAGTCTCTGTAATTTATTTTCCTAGCCATTATTTGGATTTGACAACATATAACTTACAATAAATTCGATTGATTATAACGTTAATTAAAGAAATAGATTTCCATAGAACATAAGATATTTCTGCAGAAATGAGGGCTCTACAGATATTGTCTTCAGAAAGAAGAAAAATGGAATGATCTCATTTGCATGTATGTTCTTTAAATGACTGTCTTGTACATGTTTTGTTTGTCATCTAGATTTTTGGAACAGAGGCCTGAGTTGCTATTTCTTCCTATGTAATTACAAAATGCATCTACTAGAAAGCTCCTCTTTTAAAATGAAATTTGTAAGACTTCTCTGCATTTTTAACATCATGATATTTACTCCTGTCATAAAGAAAACACAAAATATTAAAATGTTACCTAAAATGAAAACTATGTTAAGTCGAAATGAGGCCTAATGCGTAAAATCCTGGCTCAACTGAAATCAATGGCAAAGCTGTTGTTGATTTCCATGTGCAAAAGATTTCTTTAATGTATCTTATGTACTGCAATGGGTTGTGAAAGTCCAGTCCTGATTTCTTGGAGGAAACTACCAGTTTTTTCAACAGAAACAATTCAGAGTTCTCTCATAAAAAGCAAAAACTCAAACAAGAAAATGAACATTCACTGACCACTTCCTACTGACCCATTATCAAACCATGGAATCATAGAAACGATCACAAACAACCCCCAACCCACACAAATTGCCAGTCTTCTTCCCTGGGATTTCAGGCATAACTTTGTTTGTGATACAGCTGACTTTTTTTAATTTTCAGTGTTCATTCAGCAGGCATTTCTGTTCCTCCAAGGTCAGGCTTGATGGGGCAGTGAGCAACCTGATCTAGTGAAGATGTCCCTGCTTACTGCAGGGGGTTGGACTAGATGACCTTTAAAGGTCCCTTCCAACCTAACACATTGTATGATTCCTCAAGGGCAGCACTGTTCACAAATGTTGTCAGTGTCATATTAATTCTACAAAATGACTTGGCACAGACCAACCTGTACCTATGCCTTGTCCTGCTCACTTTGCTGAAGCCAAAGATTAGGTCTTATCTTTCCATAGGCAGAGACCATTAGACAGCTCCTATATACATCCAGAGACCAGTTCAGTGTAGCTCAGGAGAAAAGTTAGCTGTATTTGATTCTAGAAAAAAAGTTAGATTTAGGAGGAAAGCATGCAGAGAGTCATTTTTTATTTGGAATGACAGTAGGATCATTTTCCACCATGAGATACTGTCTGTCTTGACTGAAAAACCCATTCTTCATCATTGTCCTGCACATTATCAAGTCACAAGAGAACTGTTTAGGTACCATTTTAAGTTTCTCACCATTTTGGCAAAGTCTTGAATTTGGTTCAAATAAGGCAGACAGAGCTCAAAACACAAATAAAAGAAACACCTCATAATTCAATATATTAGCATATTTTTGGAAAGGTCAGAGGTGTCTTGAATCCTAGGAGCTGAATCTATCATGAATTTACAAAATGAGTAGGAGATAACTCCCCCTTAAGATACTCATTGCTTTCTTGTTTTAGCATTTCTATCTCTCAATAATCATTTCTATACTTTCAATTTGGCAATTGGATGTAAATTATTAAAATTCATAATTATCTTTGTACTCAATTACATTTATCTGTTATATCAAAAACATATCAATAGAGCAGCAACAGGTTGAAATGATTCTAGCATATATATACATATATACACACACACACATATATACACATTTATATTTGTATGCACTCTCCCCTGAAAAAAATCTGGGTAATAACAAAGCAGATCTAGTGACAACTTCTACCTCTTATTTTAAAGCTTGAGTGTTAACATAGTGAACTTGTGAATTGCAAATAATTCTTATTTATACTATTTTTTCTACAGTGAAAAATGTAGCTATGAGTGATGTCTAGAATGTAATAGCATTTTTTTGAATCTAATCACATTTGTATTAAAATTATTTGACATAGAATCTTACCAGCTAACTAAAACCAGAAACATGAGGTCTTGATTGAATATATCTCATTTTAAATACTTGTTCTATTGATAAAACATGTTGCATCTTCTATATTAGATGGTATGCAATAAAGAAAAAATCTAAACCATGTGATAATATTTATGCTAACAACCAATAGAGAAAAAGGATATGTACTTGCTGAATAAGAATTCATCTATTTTATATCACTACACAAATTAATCCAACAGCAAAGCTTTGTGAGAAAATGTTGATTTTCTCTCTCACTTCAGAGTGACAGAGACTTCTCAGAGACACAGAGTATATGGGTATCATTTTCAAGAGCACTTAAATGATTTAGGAGTTTGAGTCTGACTGACTTTCAAAGAAAACCTTTTAAGCAGTTTATGTAGCAGGGATCTGCTCCAGAGCACACGTAACAATGGGAAGTCAATGGAAAGATTCACACTTCATTCTTCTGCCTTAGATCTATGTCTCCTTCCGATATATTTAATGCATTTCCACAGCTTACAGGCTGCTGTGAAGAAGTTGTGCCTATCTTTAGGCTAGGCAAGTGTCTGGTGAGCAAATTCATCACATGGGTTGTATCTATGGCTAATATGAATTAAAAGTAGCTCTGTGTAAGCAATGTTGGGTTCTACACTATATTTTCTTCTCAAACAGCTGTGCTCTTTCTCTAACAGCTCTACCCTGGAATGATTCACCTGAATGGTGGTGCAAAGGAAACCTAGGAGTTACCTGGATGGTACAACATGGGGCCCATATTTCTTATCTTACCTAAATCAGCATACACAAACCTCAGCTTTAGGTTGAAACAACAAAGAATCAGGCAGCAAGGGTTGGGTGAGGACCCTTTGTGGTTATGTTTCCACATTAAAACAAGGTAGGTGTGAAAATTCCACAGAACTAGTAGGACCAACACTCACAGTACCACTCCTTCCTCTCTGCTGGTTCCTATTACCATAGGCAAAGCAGAAATCTGGCATCCATTACTAACGACAATAAGTAAACCTGGTGCTTAATCAATCTAATAAAGAATGTTGTTGCCTTGGGCAATTGCTTATGTATGTTGCCTACCCACAGGACCACCAAGCTGAGCATCAGCAGAATTCTGTCTTTGGCTCAACCCACATGTGCTCATGTTTTCCTGTTCCTAATGTAATTATTTTAAGATATTCACAACATCATTAGCTTTCCATAGAAAGGGTCTTTTGGTGGTTACAGTTTGCTTAGAGGTGATCTCAAAACTCTTTCCCTATCTCATGACCTATCTTCTTAAGCACTTGCTCTGAAAACAAACACTTTGGTACAAAAATAATTCCCTTCTATATGGCAAAGGTACCAGCATGGGCTATTTCTCATGTAAAGCTGGGAAAGGAACTGTCTCCCATGTCTAAAATAAATGACTTTAGGCACCAGACTAGGAAGACATCAAGCTCCTGCACTGTTGTACTTTTTTCTAAATAATTATTCCTGGAAGTAGATCACACTCTCCTCTTCTGCCCCTGTCCACCCCACCCTGCCTTTGAGCAGGGAATTTTGTCTGAAACCTGAGAAGTCATCACGAAAACATATTTGAAAGCATAAATACAGTTCTCTGCCGTGTTCACAATATCTTATTGCCAGGTTGGCTATTTATCATCTAATTACAACTGCAGTGTCTGAGCCCCTCAGCGACAGAGCCCACAGATGCTGTTTCCATCTGGGGTAAAGAGCAGCGATCCCTGTTGTCACGGCACAAGTCCGAGCTGCACCCTGTGAGTCCCCATGCTCCCTCCTGCACAAAGCCTGTGGGATGTTTGCCTCCACAAGGTCTGACTCTACCTTTCACTTTCATTAGAGACATCATTTTTGCCTCTGCTCCCTACATCTTTTTCCAAAAAGGTCTGAAAACAATCAATTGGAAGCGAAGGATTTATTTTTAATACCTTAACAACTGACTTGCTTTACCTTGCGCTGACAAGTTATTCCTTCTACAGTCAGCACTGCTACCTGCTCTGCTCTGTTGATGAGATTTCCAGTTATCTCCCCTGAGTTTCCATGGAAATAGTTTATTATTGTTGTCAAGGATGGACAACACAAACATGGTTTAAAGAAGTATAATGTAAAAACTTTGAAAAACATGCTTGCAGCTGCAAACTTCTTCCAGCAAGATTTTGGGTATTGTTTGTTGGGATTTTTTAAATAAGCAGATTCAATTTTTCCATTAAATTAGAAGTGGTATGACAAGAAAATATTTTAATACATTTAGAAATGGAGAAACTGCACAAGAAAGTAAAATTTCAGAAGAAAAAAGATGGACTTAGAAGTATATTGGTATAGACGACATTTTTTCTACATTGCAAGGTAGAAGGGGCAAAAGGTATTCAATATTATTGCAGGCTCATTTAAGTAAATAAAAGTTTTAATAATTATTACCTGTTTTCTTAAAAAGTCTTAAAAAAAGACTTTAATGACAGTTAATACTCACAGAGCCACATTACCCATGACAGTTCTGTAAGTACACAGCACATCTGCTTGCATAAAGACTATGTATTTCCAGGATTGGGGCTACCAAGAGTAAAGACAAAAGAATAGGACATTGACATAATACTTTGACAGAAATTACTCCAAACAAGTGTGAAGTTTCAGGGAGAGTGACATTCACCCAGCAGATTATCTCAAGCCACATACAGACCTCTGTAGCAAAGAGATCATCCCCTGCTGCAGGGTACTAAACGGCTCAAAGGATAAAAACTTACAAATTTTCCCTTAAGTTTTTAGGATTGCTCCACAAAGGCCTTAATAATGTAGAAATGCTGTGTATTATTTTCTATTTCTCTATGTGCCTTTGCAACTAGGTTTTCCTTTGAATCCTGCTATATCTAATGATTATGCCCAGTCCAAAAGTGAATTATGTCAATAGAGAAACTTCTATTGCGTTCAGCAGACTTTGAACTGGAATGTTAATTTTATATTTTCCTATGCTTAATTTTCTTTTTAAATAAAAGGTAGGTAATACCTTGAGCATACAAGCAGGAGACATATTTCAGTTGAAATTATTCCTTATAATACAGTTTACAGTATTGTCTTCAGTAAAATGGATATATTAACATTATTCTTATGCACAGCTTAAAGTTTATATATATACAATTCATAAGCATAGAATAGTGGTGTGTCTACTCTATGCTTCTTTTATTTTCCTATTTTTAAAATTCAGTGGGTCCTTTTTAACTAAACCCAGCTTGTAGCTGGTATCAAAAATCCTACTCTGTGCCTAAGAAATGTGGCATCGGATGAATTCCCTCTTGATTTTCAAAATAAACTTTGTGTTAATTTGTAATTTTCTATTTAGCAGCTGATGAAAACTGACAAATGGGAATTTCCTGCACAATTTGTGCTTTTCTACTGTTATTTCTGTGGCTAGAACCTACCAATAAAAATTGCATTAAAAACCTCAGCTTCCATTGATGCTGTTTGCACAGTCAGAGCTTTCAGTATAGTTTTACTATTTGATAGATGTTAGGTATTTAACTCTTGTGATATTTTTAAACAGGCATTCCAGTCCAACAGCAGCAAAATATCCTCCCCAGCTAATGTGTCCTCCCTAAATGTCTTTTCCTACCTTAATTTTTTAGTAAGGCCCCTTTTAGTTTCGTGTAACTAAAGGAGTGGGGGGGAAATACTGATGTGTGTGGCTTTTGGAGACTGCTAAGAAAAATGTGAGCAGAGTAAGGAGCATGGGGAATTTTTCAGATGTTGTGATTTGTAGGATTTTCTCTCTCATCTCCCAAACCCTGTAGATGGAGCCCTCCACTAAGATCTTGCTGTATCTCTAGCACAGATTGACTTCTTTTGGGTTGATGATGATTGATCGTGTTGTTTTCTTCATTACTTTAAACCTAATCAGTGCTTGGTGTAATTTGAGTAATGATTGCTCATTATTGGCAATTGTGAAGTTTAAGGCTTTCTTCATTTTACCTCACAAGACAGCCAGTTGGGAGATGCTCGTACATCCCCATTTGGGCAATGTTTGAAGTAAGAGAAGGGGGAACCATCATCAGTAATAAGTCGTAGTGAAAGCTTTCTGCAAGTTTATTACTGCATGTTTTCTTGGCAGGGGGCTCCTGGTGTTACCCTCATGATCAGATCTGATCATGAAAAAATGAGTTTCTCAGCAGACTATATCATTCAGGCCTTACTGAAATTCGTTAGTACAATAAATCATGCTATTTCCTAATAATGTGCCTTATAAAGTGATATGGATGGATTCACAAATAAAAGGGGCTTTTATTTCTTAAAAGAAAAAAAACAAGCAAAAAAAAACCAAAAACCCAGAAAGAAGAAAATATAATGAATGAGGATCATATACAGGCCAAAACAATGTTGTCTCTCGTTATCTGAATTTTGCTGCTAAGTTTGTTATTTTGAATTAAGAATAAGGGGAATTCTTGCATAAGGGAGTAGTGGATTTACAGGCATCAAGCCTGGTAAGATGAGAAAAAGATGTTAAGCTGTTCAGTACCCGGAGGACACACCATGGGACTCTGGCTAAGCCATTCATTTGTGCTGAGGACATAATGAAAATCTATATAAATAAAAAAAAAATCAGAGTCACAGGTCTAGGAAGAGGAACAGTTTCTCTTTCAGGGCCTACTTCCACTGGTACAGCACTGCCTAGGTGTGGATGATTACATATGATGATTTATCCAAAGATATCATTTTTTTAAAAGGTATATTTTTCATATTGTTGGTAATTCTGACCAATTGCTACAGCCATATTAAGCCAAAAGTCACATGTGATGCTTCAAAAAACGTTTTATCAATTAAAAAAAATTGCTGCCTAGTTCAGTTGGGATAAAATACATGGTGCTTTCATTAGATACCGCATTTTTATCCATTCTGTTTCCAATGCTCTTATGTTTGCATCGACACAAATCATTCAGAGAATATGTTAGTCAATAATTTAATTAAAACAGGGGAAGTTTTTTTTTCAGTTGTCTTTTCCACCCATGAAAACATTCACAATGAACAAAACATATGAACCTCAATTTGTTCTACAGCAAACCAGCTAATTCCAGGGTGAAAAGGTGTCCAGAGAGCTTGCATGGAGCTATTCTCTCTTTGTAATTCCACAAGGCATTTTGTAGTAGAGAAAGCAGGGATGCTTTTTCTCTCTACCTTCCTGAGCTGACATCTAACAGCCACGAGCGTAGTATCAGTGACACACTCGGTAACCGAGGTGCCTTCAAATGAGGAGGTTATGCGTTTCCTACCCGACATGATCACACTCAGCCTTCGGGGCAGTTTCAGTGCATGCAGCAGCGCTGATAGAAGGAGTCTTAGCAACAGACCAGGCGCTTGCTGGAGGGGACAAGATATCTCATTTGCTTAAGTTAGCCCAAAGAAACCCAGCATGGATAAAGCCCAGCTTTCTTTTTTCCCCCCCCCTCCTTTGTTTTTTGGTTGTTTTTTTTTTTTCTGGAAAGAGATGCTGCCGACTATGACTATGCAAGTAAAAATAAATACATTCTGATATTATAACATCACAATAATGTGCTCGTTTGAATTCATACTGAGAACAGTAAAAACAATATGCTTTCTGATTGAATTATTCAAGCTCCTAGCTTTTAAGTTTCAATTATAGATACAAACACTGTATGCAAGAGAAACTGAACAATAAACAGCATTTTCTAGCTGAGGTATAAAAAGCAGTGAGTTGAGGAAAATGATTTTTTTAAAGATGAAAGTGTAGCCCATCATTAAGATCAAATCTATGAGAGTAGGAGCTCTGCAAAGCGCAGTGCTGCTGTCGTACGCTACTCCAGATGTAATACCACACGGACGTACTTGGCTATGATTCTGACTTATTCAGTAATTACAAGCAACAAAGACAACAGGAGTATGATAAGTGTATGTTCAAATACCGAGCTGAGATGAAAAGTAATATGCAAAACCATTAAAAGAAGTATTGGAAGCATTTCTTCTTAGATATGCAAAAAATACTGCATGGTTTGTTTGTTTTGTTTTTTTTTTTAAAAAAAAACAACATGAATGGTTTGCCATTGTTTGAAAAAATGCACAGGGAAAAACTGAACACTGAGTGTGTGTTTGTGTTTGTGTGCTTTCTCACATGAGGGTTTGTACTAACACTATACACATCTCAGAAGACTTTTGTAAACTATGTTATAGTCTTACAGGCCTACGTATGCAGAAACAAATACACTGGAACATATGCATATGTGAACTAAAATATAGAAGAATCATTCAATTTAATAAAGATTAAAACCATAACAGAGAACCAGGGTATTTATAGCACTAAATTAACTCACCATGCTGTTATTACAATCGATGCTACTGATTCTACCCCTCAAACCAATTCTGTGATCTTATGTCTTCATTTGGGAACTGATGCTACAAGCGTGTGTGTGTGTATATTTATAATTTCTTTAATAATATCACAGAAGCCAGCTGCAAGTCTTGATGCCTCCTGTTGCTGACCTAACGAGGCAGAGCTGTTTAAGTTTCTGCGCTCTAAGAAGCCACACTTATGTCAAAGTTACTCTTTCAAAATGCACACAACTGACCCACCTGATGTTTTAGCAGCTCCCATTATTTTTCTTCTTAACTTGGGACAAAAAAAAACATATCACATGTCTCCGAAATAATTATTAGCAAATTCACTTTTTACAGGGATTATTTTTTTTATACCTTTTGAAATGCACAAGTAAAGAGGTCCTTTCCTGTGTGAGAACCCCCCAAAAAATGAGTTACTTGTAAAATTTAATTCTTAGTCTGAAAGCCACTTTTTAATGAAAATTATTCAGAGCTCAGAAATATTTTGGCCATACAGGCACTTTGGAATGTACTGCTTCTGCCCAGTGAGGTCCTGGAGAACCAGAACCACTAACTCCTGAGTGCTGACCAGTCTGGTTTCAGATGGCAATGCATCCCCTCCTTGGCCTCTCGCTTCTACTCTGCCAGAAAACTCATCAGAAAATAAATGTTTCTGTCCAACAAGCCAGTTTTCAGCTGGATCTGCTTGATCTGATTCCCTGGGAGGCTGCAGACATGCTCACTCCAACACAAGCCAGGGCTGGCAGGATTTCCAGTAACCCCCAAGTTATTGTGTCTAGAGTGGGGGCAAGATGTCTTTTGCTAGTGGGGTTGGTTTATACTGATTTAAGCTGTTCCCCAAACCACACTCACTTCTCTAATAACCTGATGCTGTTTACTTTCACGCTGAGAGCAGGACAGCAAACTAGTTTGAAAGCTCTATGGAAGGACAGTTAGGTTGCACAGCTTATGTTGCTTTATAGATTGATTTTGCATCAGGAGATGACTGTGGAGGAGAGATTAACATGGCTGAATCTACCTTTATATTCTTTTAACACACACTTGTAGCCACCTTTTATATTAGTAAATAAAATATATGACCAAGTTCCATTTAAATAGATGGCAGATGCCTAAAACCAGACATGTGAGGTTAAGATATGAGCACAAACTTAAATATTAAAAGCAATTTTTCCCTTTCTAATTCAATTCTGATTTGATATCTAATTTCTTGTTAAGCAATAGATACACACACAGATACATCGTCCTACCCATGAATAGAGAACTCCTAAAAACAGGATTTCCACTTTTTGGCATATTTTTCATCATTTATCATCATGATTAGTTTTAGATTAGACCAATATGTATTCCCATTTTAAGTTGTTTTGAAAGAGATTCAATATTGATTGCACGTGTTTTCCCACATCAACATGAACAGAAAATGAATGATAAATACACTCTCTATGGATGTTTTGAATACAGCAACATTTGGGGGTTAATGAAGGTAAAGGAAATGCTCTCAGATAGAATTGTTGGCCTTCTGCCACAAAACTAGAAGTAAACTGGAGCTGTAATTTCCAGTTCTGAGGGAGCTGAAACACGAGAGCAAAACTCCAGGTCTCCAAGCACAGTATATTGCCCTGCACACATAGTTTTAGGTGCAGTTTCCCACCCCCAACATGAATGGAGAGCCATGAAGTGGTATTAACTGATGGAAACCACACTCCAGTGGCTGCAGTGGCATTGTCTTTTATTTGCACATGTTGGAAGGAGAGGTGAATAGCTGATACCATATGTCACAAGTCATTACAATGCTATCGAGTCTCGGTATGACAAAGAGGAAAGCAATGACTTTGTCCAAGGCCAGAGAGACTATAAGGCAATATTTTTGGGGTGAAAAGAGAAGGAAAGAAAAAAAAAAAAAAGAAAAGAACAAAAAGGTCAATGTCTGGGAAGATCACCAGAACTGCTCTTGGGTGAAAATAGCAAATCTTGAAGCCAATTCTTCTGGTTTTCCAGCAAGACAACGATCTACAGTGCTGATTCATTTGAAATTTCAGCTGTTTGTTGGATCCTATAAGAAGCTAAAAGTGTCCTTTCGGCTAGATTTCCACATGCCAGGGCTGACTGACATTTATATGTGATACTGTCTGAAAGGAAAACCATATTTGCTGTTCTCAGTGTGGTTCTCCAGGCTGAGATTTTAACACATCACAAGTGGAACCCACAAGGATGTTTTACTCCTGAGTTCCTAACCATTCCCACTGAGGAAGAGCTATTTACCAGTTGTCTAAGGAAAACTGTACTTCCCAAAACTTTCTTTAAAATGTTCAGTCCTATCTAAAATGACAGCAAACACTGTATAGCAGTAACATTTAGTGCAGGACCAGATCAGACCAACACCAGTTTTTATCAGATGAAGAGCCAGCTCCAGAGGTAGCCTGCTGGTACAGGGCTGTGTCTCTGGCTGCACAGACATCAATGCTCACACTCCAGCCCTTTGGAAGCTTTGCTGATAAATGGATTTAGGGGCTTTTTTAGTGGCTCAGTGGCAGAAATGTCCCCAGCTATGTGAAATGGATGGAGTGTTTAATTCTCAGATTCCCTAGTCACTTCTTTGGCAACAGAGGCAAGTTGCACAGGGGTAACTGAGCAGTTTCTGAAGGACATTGTGGATCATGTAGCACAAGGCTGGTCTCTTTGCCTGAATTGATCTTCACTCCTCTCCCTTTGTGTTTTTCAGCCTTGCTATATAATTATGTCCAGTTATGCCACTCAACATTAAAACATAGGATCACAGAATCTCCTGAGATGGAAGAGACCCATAAGGATCATTGAGCCCTCCACACAGGGCCAGCCCTCAGAGCATGGGACTGAGGATTAGAAGCATCCAGAAGCATCATCCAGATGCTTCTGGTACTCAGTCTAGCTGAGTGCTGTGACCACTTCCCTGGGGAGCCTGTTCCAGTGCCTGACCACCCTCTCAATAAAGAACCTATTCCTGACACCCAACCTAAACCTCCCCTGTCACAGCTTCATAACATCTGCCAAGTGAGTCTGCTTCTAAGACAGGATTACTCTAGTGGGAGAGAAAACTAGGACATTTCCCAGCCAACACACCCACAACACAAATGGTTTACTCTAGACAAAAGGGCAATAATTCGTGAAGCTTCTCGTTCAAGTCCTGGTAACACACAACTCTCAAGCATGCACTTTGACCTCCCCTGAGCTTGGAACATTTCTTTCTGGCAGCTGAGAGTATTTTTCCATCCTTATGATGACTTAATTATATAAATAAATCTTTGAGGTTGATATGGTTGCCTCTAAGTTTCATTCCTTGGCTGAACATATACTATCTCTAAAGTATTGTCATGAGTGGCTAAGATAGCATGGGAAATAAAGAAGATTCAGGTCCACCATTCTTGTCACATTGTGCTAGTGGAAGGCAGAGATCATAGTTTGGAGCTATAACTGTAGGAAGAACTAGAGTAGGTCTAGGAATACCTAGAGGTAGGATCAATACTAAAATTCCCTTTAAAGCAAAGTGAAGGAAAGAGCTGAAAATATGCTCCTTTTATAAAAAAGACTCCAAATCTTTGTACTGTTAGTGGGAAGTAGCTGCATGCTTCAAAGGGGAGCAAACATATTCAGTTCAGTCCTTTAGACAACAGTGCTCCAAAGGGGCAACAACAATAAGTATTTATTTTATACATATTGGTGCAATATGGGGTGTAATATTGTGTGTCATCTCTTATCTGCCATGAAAAGACACTACCACCATAAACACCTGAGTGGAAATGATCTCCTGCAATCCTACATCATCTCTGTTGTATACAGTCATTTTGTTGGCTGTTTATTTGTTCAGATTATATGCCCCTGAGCAGCATGTCAGCGATCTGAACACTGATTAGACCTCACAGCTGACCTAACCTATTGGGAAGAAATGTTCATGTACGAAGCAGAATAAATTCTGCCTGGTTCTATCAGTGAAACCCAAATACTATTCAAAATAGGGCAAACACAGAAACCCAAATACAAACCATTTGCTCTCTCAGGATGCTCTCTAAGTCTAGATCCAAATTATGTTACATAACAGCAACAGCATTAGTGCTTCTTCAAGAAGACCAGAAGCCACTTCTGAGGGCAGAGAGATGTGATTTAAGATAAAATAGAGATTATTTAACACTAAAAATACATACTTTAACCTACTGTTTTGGGGTGGGTTTTATTTGGGGTTTGGGGGGGAGATTGGTTTGGTTTAGGGTGTTTTTAAGAGTCTGAAAAGGCATAAACAAGCTTTTCTGACACATGTCAACCGTGAGACCAAGCATTCCTTATTGGTTATTTATAAAAGACTTTCCTGGCTGACTCTTAGAGACCTCCTTATCAGTTTAATCATAATTAGTTTATTATTGCTCACTGTAAAGTCTAGAAAATCAAACTCCAAGTACAACATGATTTAAAGAGCTTGCTTTAAAAATTCTCCTCTCAGCATCCGCTCTCTGTGCTTTCAGATGGCAGGGAAAACTTCCTGGAACTCAACAATGTTCAGAAAAATGTTTTGATTAGTTAAGCTGTTATCCAGTTCTCTTGCTTGATCCCCATTTGATTGACTTCGAGATAAAGTTTAAGTCCCGAAATGCTCGGCAGCTACAAGGTGTATCATACAACCACCCCCAGAGGATTCAAGCATTTTACAAACTATTTCCAAATGCTGCTCCCCAGTTAACCCTGCTTAAAATGCAAGCCACTCCAACAGGTGGAAGCAGTTTTCTACCACGTATCTACTCTGTCAGGTTGAGAAGGGGATCGTTTGAATCATGAGCACCACAAAGAACAGTAAATGTCACTGCTCAGAGTTCAAAACACTGAGCTGAGCTGGTGTTTTTCACTGTGGTACTGGCCAGAAGGTAGTGGCATATACTACATGAAGAAAATAATGTTTAATCTGTTGTACCAGTGTTCACTTACCCAGTGAGTCCCTGGGACAGAAAACCAGTTATTTGCCTTTTTGACCTTTTACTCTTCTTTCCATAAATGTAGTAGATTAATCTGCCTCAGCATAAGGATAGCTCAGAACAGCTCTTGGTGAATTCACCAGGTTTTGCCACCAATATTTTTGGTGGGTGGCAGTCAGGGGCATGGCTTTCCACATATACCAAGAACTGCAATGGATATGTCCTGGGATGTCCCTGAGCCTCAGCAGTTTGCAGAAGGTATGGAGCAGCATGATGACTTTTACTTGAAACAAATGAACCTGCTATTCCAGTACTTCATGGCAAAGAAATCATAGAATTACAGTCTTAGTTTGAGAATCCAAGCAGATAAAGGGTTAAGGTTGTCACTAGATGTTATTTTAACATGGATTCTGTGTAGGAATTTTGATAGTAAAGTAGGAAATTCTGTAACTGACAGAAACTATGAAAATAATACAGAGCTATCAAGAGTAACCGTTTATGCCAGGAAATATCTCCTCTGATACATCTTCTATATTTCTAGCAGCAGTGTACATACATATTAAAAAGGAATTTGCCTGAAAGCGTGTGATTAGATAACCCATCTCATATTTAATGTTAATTTATGAGCATTAGGCAACTTCTTATGAAGCCTTTTTAAACCAATTCATTGCCACAGAGCTGATCATTTATATCAGTCGTTGTACTCAGGTAGTAAAATTCCATAATTCACTTCACTAGATAACTCTTAGCAGAAGGCTTTGCTAGCACTCAATATATTATCATCAATACTAAGGAATACTATTATTTCTCACTAACAGCATTATTCATGATGAATGAAGATGCCCTGTATCTGCTACTAGTACCTTTGATGCTCAATAATTCTAGTCCCTCTGAACATAAAGGCACAGGCTGCTCAGAGGAACGAGTAGAATCAGTAGATTTGTGTTTTAGCCTCAGTTCTGCCCCTCAGTCCTCTTAGAGCCTCGGGGAAATCTTGTAAAACTTCTGATATTGTGGTAGCCACTCAGTGAGAAAGCAAAGCTTGACTTTGTTGCACCAAGAGCATCCAACACTTTGGCCTGTTCTCTATCAAAGCCTTTCAGAAGTAACTGAGGAATAAACTGATGTGAAAACGTGCAAGACACCTTCACATCAGAAGTTATGGGAATCCAAGACACATGGAACTAGGACTATTAACACAGAGATTGCTATGGAAGAGTTATAGAGATGTATAGATGTAGATGAAACCTCACAGCATAAGTATCCATGTAAAAGAGAGCACAAATTCAGCCACAGCCTTATCCTGCCCTTGCTTTTGGGTGGTATTTCCAGCCAACTTGTTCACATGAGTCCAGTCGGGAAGTATGATTCATTTAATAAATCATTTCAAAGTTTCTAAAATATTGGAGATTGCAAAAGGGCAAAGTATTATTAGTATTACAAGAGGGTCTGAAATACAGATTTGGAATATGGCTTTGATTTCTTTGCCAAAGTCGGGGTCTGAACATTCAGATCAGTTTAGTCTGCAGATAGGGACTCACTCTGACATTTAGATCTGGTTTCTGGTTTCCAAATCCATTCAAAGTCTTGGTCTCTTTAATATTTATTACAGAAGTTCACATTCGCTTCACCCAACGGCCCTGCAATACTGCTGCAGCACTGTGGCCAGCTGGCGTTCCAGTCTCACAGCCACATCTGTGCTTTCTCTACATGTCCCCACTGTTGGTTTGAAGAGCTTGCCTGAACCCAGAAACTTCAAGGAACAAAAACAAGAAAGACACCAGAAGACAAACATTGATGTGGGATTCAAAATGGCATTTGGAGAAAGGACAGCAAGCCACACTGGTACTAAGAATATACTATAGGCTTATGAAGCTGCATGTCACTTAGTAAATAAATAATACACAAATTATGCTTCATTTATACTTGCTGTGAACTACTCTACATCACAGGATAGTCCTAGAGGTGGGATATATCTGATCTAACACTAACAGTCTCTTGGGAAGCATCTCTTTTCACGGAGTGGGAAAGAACCAGGAAATGCCCATTCCCTTTCCGGTACTGTTCAGAGCTTGATTCAGATGAGGCATCAATTAGCATTTCTCTTGATGAGTATTTGACAAACTATTATTTAAACTATTTCCACTGCCAGGTCTTTGGGAAAATTACACTCAGTGCCAAACAGTCTGTTAAAATCTTGCCTAACAAGTCTGCACGTTCCACACTTGAGAATTTAAGCAGATGCTTTATACAGCTAAGAAAAAGAGCTCCCTCCCAGCATCCACGGTGGAATTTCAGGTTGCTTTAATGGTGTCCAAATTCCTTCCCACCAGACACATTTCCTACCAAATCATGAATAAAATACAACTTCTGCTCAGGCATTAAAACACAGAGGAGAAAACACATCAGCTGTGATGTCTTAACGAGGAAGGATTAGAGAGAAAAGGTATGAATTGAGATCCACAAACATAAAAGCAACACTGTATTTTGTGGCATGTGTCTAGTTTGGAGATGCAAATATTCTGTTATTCAAGGGATATTGAAGACTGAATGAAAATCATGCTAAATAAAATATTATACTTGTCAAGTACTTAGCACATTAGAAAAAGGGCAAAGTGGCAATGCCTGAAACTGGTGGAGAGAAGGATTACAAAGTGATTTCAGAGCACTCCAAACTGGGTAAATTCTATTTGGGAAAACATGTTACCTAAATTCCATAATTTTCAATGACTATGGACAATCTTTAAAGTACTCTAGGTACCAATTAACTGAAATGTGATGGAAATTGCTCTTTCATAAGATTTCTGCCATTTGGGGATGCAACCTTGCAAGAGCAGTTTTTTTTAAGATACCAGGAAGACCAGGGAAGAGAGGTCCTCTCTTTTTCAGTTGAAACAAAAGATGAAAGCCTGGGACAAATTCCACTCAGACCCTGAACTTCCACTGCCTTCTTGTTACCTTCACAAGGCTGCTTAATTTCCAAAATAAAATAGAAGAAAGCAAAATAAAATGAATTAAATTAACACTTGCTGCTTACTAAGAACCTTGCAACTGAGGATGGAGGACCACAGGTTAAGATTTACAGGGTACTTTCCAAGTCTTATCTGTGATCTTTTTAAAAATAGAATAGTATTTTATTCAAATTACACATAAATTAAGAGATCTGTTCCCTCTGCAATATCTGTAAATAAGTTTAAGTAGTTTTATGGGGGGCTGTGTTGTTTGTGAGTTCCTAAGTTAGGGCAATAGCCTCAGAGCATATAAAATCACTTCCCATACTACCCGAGCTCCGCTGAACAATGTGACAGAGATGACTACAACATTGTCCTTTTCTACCAAATCTCAAATTGGAACAGCAGTCATCTGTTCCTCTTCGTATCACTTTTTGCTTATGCCAGAAGGGAAATTAAACAAAAAGCATAAATAACCTAGAATGAAACCAGCCAGACACGTTTTAGACCCTTCAGACAGTATGCCTCACTGTATCACTCAACAGTCATTCAGAGATGAGGAAATCATTAATATCAAGTTTGCTTGAATAATTATTTAAACTGGTCAGTCTTGTAAAGCCCACTATTTTGCAAAGCCAGGTAGTTTTTTCCTTCCACACCCAACCCCATTGGAAAACTCTCTTCCTTTCTTTACCCTATCCCTTGTGTGGTGGCAGGTCAGTGAACTGGGAGTGCAGACACATGGGCTACATTCCACTGTTAGCACTAAGTGATACTGTGAGTTGGTGAAACTCACTTCACCTCTTTGTTCCGGTTTTCTCATCTGCAGACAGGTGTCAACACATACATCTTGTCTTTGGCTTGGGGAACCAGTGCTGAGATCCCAAAGAGGTGTCAGGAAGACCAACACTCCCTGGCCAAGCTCAACTTTGGAAAGGAATAAATCTCTCTTCCCCTACTGCCTCTTACCATACTACCTCAACTTCAAGGGTTTCCTGAAAACTTGAGTATTTTTGTGACAGGACAGAAAAAGAGGAGGAATGTTCTGAAATCTCACGCCAATAAGACTCACCAGAAAACTAAAGTCCTCTGAGCTCAAGCATTCACCTCTCATGAGGTTGCAAACAAGCAGTCTGTATCAGGACTTGAATATTCCACCCCAGAAGGAGGGATTTAAGCAGTTTTATATCAGAAAATAAAATAATCTATTTTCAGGAAGTTTTATAATATTTTGAGAGTTTTTAACTCTATACTGAACACATCCTATCAGTTCAACATCATGAGTTTTGGGGAGATGTTGGACACAAAGGGTTGCCCTGATTGTCATTTTTACACCAAGTATCAGGTCCAGATACTTCCCACACTAATCAAGCCAACTACTAAATAGGTACCATTCAGGGTCATCAATGAAAAGATTAATTGTTTCCTTTTTGTACAATAATAACAGTGACATCAGAGCACTATGAGAATGACTGGTAGAGGATGAAGCTTATCATGAGTGTATTGAGGTACCGCTGGCCCAGATTCCCTGTACAAATTAACACTGGTTTCCAGCTTTGCTAATGAACGGCTGTTACACTTTGCAGCTGGAGGTTTCTGCTGCAACAAATTCTGAAAGAAATTTTGAGGAAGAAAAAGAAGTGAAGGGACAGGCACCGAGAAAGCCTAGTTATTGTAAGAGACCATCATTTGGACGTTTTCTTTAAGAGTGAATTATATATGATAATGGCTTCATTGTCATCAAATAGAATACAATTAATTTTATTTTTTAGTATGTTATCAGCAAGCAAACCACCAGTATTAGCTAGATACCATCTGGGAGTGACAGTTTCCTTATTACAAAATATGTAAAAATATGGACTCCCTTAAGGAATCTGTTGCACTACATCTGCTCCGATTTTTGTTATATGCTAATGGATTTTAACCCAGCATATGAAGCATGTAAAAAAATAACAGAAAATTTTCAACTAAATTACTTGTTTCACATTTAAAGTGTCACAAAGACAGAGACAGCCACATATGCAGCCTTAGCTACAGGGGACTGGGAAGAAACAAAGAAGTACAGGAGAGGCATTTCTTACCTGCTGTTTTGCTATCCAAGCCCCTCTCTCAAGAGGCATTCTGGCTGCCCACATAATTAAGGCCACTTGATATGTGAAGGAAGTATTGGGACTATACACAGCTAAATCTCCAGTAAGCTTAGGTGATAACAAAAGATTGTGACTGCTGAAGCACAATTATCATCCTTATTTCCCCCTGTTCGTAATATTTTAAACAATCACAATGATTAAAATGGGCTATTACAATTAAGAGACTATTCTCCAGGGGAGAGGGTTGGGTTTTCATGGTCTTCACACATTTCCTTAACTTCCCTTGCAACGATCAGATCTTGAGAATCAACTGGAATGACAGACTGTTCAGTGAGGTAACGAGGAGCTGTCTAGATTAGACCAGGAATGTATATGGCAGATTAACAATCCTTTCTGCTGAAATATTGGTGTCATCATTTTTAAGAGAATGACCCATTACCAGAGATGGAAATTAAATGACTGTTCTGCAAACACAGGGCAGAGGGAAGCTGGGGTTTTTCCTGGTTTTCTCCCCCCACCCCCCCCACTGTACAATTATGTAGCGCTGTAGCTTCAGGCTAACAGAATTCTTGCACTTGTAAAGCAGTTTGGTATGAATTGCTTTTCCATGGATCTGTGTCCTCAGGCCCTGCAATGTGAAATATACCAGGCATTACTTTTTCATTAGCATCAACACAGGACGTTTCTATGTATTAAGCACTAAAAAAATATTTCATGATCTGTTTATACTTCATATATATATTAATTAGAGTTGGGAAGTTTTTGACTGCACATAAGCTTTTTGCGAAAGTTTTCTTTAAATAAAAGTAATGCACTGCCAGCTGTGGAGTCCCAGAGATTTTCCAGACAATTTGGAAAGACTATCTTTTCTCTTGCTTGTGTCTGTATATAAACATGCATATATAAATATACAGACATATATGGCCACACACACACACACATATATATATATTCTCACATATTATTTGCAGGTGTAAAGTTGTAATTCACAATGCTGCTATAAATCCAATATTTTCTAGGAAGGAGTGGTGTGTGATTGTATTCTGAATGCATACAGGTTAAATTCATGTTTGTTTGAAGGAAAAGTACCTTACACCTTTAAAAATCAGTGCATACACGCTTTATACAAGCTCTCCTGTGTGATAAATTGGAAAAGCTTTAGAAATATAAATTAATTAAGTTTCACAACACATGGGCAAGCGAGCTAGGTGTTCTTATACCCACTAATAAACCCAAAGGGTAGACTTGGGTGTAAAGGAGCTGAGTGAGTGACAGAACTAGGAAAGAACACAGGTGTCCCCAAGGTCTGTCTCCCCTTTTCTAACAACCAGATCACATTGCTTCCAGACAAAGGGAGAATTCCCTAATCAAGATAGATGTATAAATCAAAACAGAATGCTCTCTCTTTTATCCTTGGTGGCCCAAGTTCCATACATGTGATTTCTAAAGTTTCTATTCTGTTGCTCGGGGATGTACACAGATGAAAAAAGCTATGTCCAAGTCCAAAGATTATGATAATATCACTAATTACAATTATTTTAATGGAAGAAAAAATAGAAAAAAGTGAAAAGACATTTCTGGAGAATTTAAATAATTAAACTGAAATTAATTCCAAGATCTAATACTGCAAATTAAATTCTGGTTCTTCCAATTGTTACATGTCTTAGTACCTGCTGATTCCAGTCTTACTCAAGCAGGTTAGACAGTTCAACCTAAATAAATCAACAAGTTTAGACACATGAGTGTCATAACAGGAAGCAATGGTTTATGGTAGATGTTTCTGGCTAGACATTACAGCTTGCCCCTCCTCACCAAATGGGTGACTGCCGTCTTCCCGCAGAGAAAGTACAGCTGGTACGACGACAAGGGATGGATTTCTGCTGGGCCCGGGGCAGGGGGACGGCATCTGAGAACAGCAGTGGGATTTACTACCCTGGCTGGCAGGGAACACATGGCTTTGCATGGCTGACCCAAAGAAGGAGCCTCAAGCCCTTGCTTTTGAAGAGGGGTGGCGGAAAGAAGAAAGTAACTTTCACTGTTAATGGCATAATGAAAACAAGCCTTCAGCACCTTGCTCCCTGGGGCGTTTGGAGGGGAACAGACCTCTGTAGCATTCATTTCCATTTACACAGAAACACTCTGTAGTAAGTGGCAAAGCCTTATTGCCTCCCCTCATACTCACTGCAACAATAAATACTTGTGCTAGGTATCACTGTATCTTCAGAGCACCAAGGCTATCTCAGCAACCTGCAAATGCACTTCAGCAGGCTTGGGCACATGCTCTGATCATAGCAATTGGTTTCTTTCTGAATCTGTCTCACCCAAGAAAATACCCACCTTTGGTAACTTATTTTGTTTCCTAATACTTGGACTAATCTCCCATAAATAAATCTCATGCTACCTTTAAGGAGAAGTAAGTCCCAAGGGAGTCCAACAGGCTTTTGTCCATGCATCCTAACCCTGGCACTTTAGCACTTGAATTTAGTTGAGATGGGCTCTCGGGAAGCATAGCTGCATGCAACTTCATCAGCCCTTTTTAGACACATTTTCTGATTCTGAGCCAGTGTCACCTTTGATTTCTGCGTTGACACGGTCAAGAACACCGAGGTTTTCTGAATCAATAGTTGGGAGCACTGACTTTGTGGTGTGTTGATTTTGGATTTGAGCAGTAACTGCTGAGTGCTGGATGGGAGAATCAGAGTTCACCCTCTCCAAGAGCTGAGGATTCTCCAATGGCATAGTCAGGTATGTGTTAGAAAAGGCCAGGGGGGACTTTATAATGGATCTCAATGAAGTCAGAGCAAGAGTATCATTCCAGTATATTTCTAACAAGATGTACAGGAACAGATTTAAGTGGTACTTAATGTTTCTCCACCTACGGTACTTGCTGTCAC
The DNA here is from genome assembly GCA_013399135.1 of Heliornis fulica. NCBI lineage: Eukaryota > Metazoa > Chordata > Aves > Gruiformes > Heliornithidae > Heliornis > Heliornis fulica. The sequence goes on along the minus strand of VXBZ01012460.1, from coordinate 430,079 downwards.
GAGGCGCTAAATAAAAACGACTTACAACCTGGCTTTGAACTTTGAGAGCCAGCACAACTGAGTAGGGCTTGCTGAGGGCCCCACAGTTCAGGTTCATGGAGACATAATTAAAATGCACAAGACAGATGCTCAGTGAACTCTAGCTTTTAATATTTCACAAACAACCTGGATGCCTTTTCTCCTGACCTCAAACAAAGATTTTTTTTTTCTTCCTGATACTCAATCCACTTGTATTTAAGATTAATGGCTAGCCATTTGGTTAAGGGCAGTTATGCCACTGTAACTTTTTTAAGTAGTGGCATGCTATTTTACCAGCCATATTTTCCCACTAGTAGTGATGAGTAAATGAGAGGGAAGGATACACCTACAAATGAGAAAACTCATGGCCAACTGATGTCTGTAAGTGCAAGAGGATAGTATGAATCCAGTCACTGCCCCTAAACTCCTGAAGCACCCTTATTTGCTGCATTTCCTAGTCTCTTCATGCACAGTTATATGTGGTAGCTCAATTCTGGGCCCTAAAAATTCAGGTGAGTTATTTTTCCCATTATTCTCAGGAAGGGACTGTGGTAACCAGTAGTATGTGGGGGAAATTTGGGATCCAAATAGGACTTGGGCTGCTGGATCAAGTAGAAACAGGTTCAGCATTACAGTCTAGGAAGCAAAGAGAACCTGAGATTCTCTTTAACAAGCAGATCTGCAATGCCTGTTTGGGAACAGAGCAGCACCTTTCCCATGCTGTTCTGGCACTTATGTAGCCATGGTACTTGAGCTAGCCATTAACTTAGCTCACACTTTTACTCCCAAAGTCAAAAATTCCTTTGTGGAGAAGCAATAAAGTTTTTGCACTGGCTTCTGTCCACGTCTTACATTGCACTGGAAACTTTCCATTTCTTTCTTTTCATGCAAATTCCCCACATCACTGAACCAACAGTGAGTATTCAGTGTAGTACAGTACCCTGTGAGTAGCCCAAAATGCTTAATGAAGCCCATGTTTATGATAAGAGATATCTAAAAAACCGGGATGCCTGTGAATCCCAGGCTCCCAAACCAACTTATGCATTCTCTCTTTTCTTCTCTTGGTATTCATACACTTAATGGCTAATCATCACATCTTTTTTTTTCTATGAGAACACTGCGATTCAAACTGGCATTGACCTCCAAGTGTTTTTAAGGAGACACTAGTGAGGGAACTGCGTGAAAGGCAGACCACAGCAGAGGAAGAGCGAGAGGTCTGTTTCATGTCAATGTTTCAAATTACCCTAAGGAAAGGAATGCACATTCTTGCTTCTGGGAAGCTGGCTTTGGCAAGTGGGCAAAACAGTGCAAGAGATCTTATATGATGTCAATACCAGATCAAAGAGGCTCATCAAGTCAGCTAGTGAGTGAGCTGGGAGCCCTGGGAATTGCTGCTGGATTCCCTCTTGCTTTGGTGCTTTGCAAATTTCTTAAGCTTAGCAATACAACCAAGGGCTGCTCTTTTCCTTGTCCTTGCAAATTAACAGATCGTTATTGAAGATATTGTTTTAGACTTTCCCTATCTTTGATTGCTTTAAGCACTCAGCTTTCAGAGCACATTCACAGCCCCTCACAGCCTTACTTTCTACCTGTAGTCCCTGTAGTTCAGGGACTTTCTTTTCTCTTTCTGCTTCCTTCCTAAAGTTTAAGAACTCCTTAGTTAAGAACTATCAGAATTGATTACAAGATTTAACACATACTCTTCAGCAAAAGACTGGCAAGTTGAACTGCAGAAAGACTAAGCTGCTTTTCTTTGTATTTGAGAAGAGCATTTGGAAGAAGCAACTGAAAGACTCACAGCCAGTAATGTTTTTAGGAAGTCAGCAACCAACAGTTTAAATTTTATATTTTAACAACTGAAATTCTCATGTCATTGTAATTTTAGACATAAAAGTAAATAATATTTTAGGTGGGGGATATTAATTTTTAAGACATACTGTCACAAAAAAAAACCCTGTTCTACACAAAAAGCTTTACTATAAGCTTGTTTTTGCTTGTTCAAAACCAGACATATCTGGATGTCTTGATATTTTAAAGACAAGGGGATATGATCTCATTTTGCTGCAGATATATGGCATAAGATTTATGCAGGATAATTCAAAACAAGTGTTCTCAAACTCTCTCCTGGCTGTGGATCACAGCTTCAGAGATACTGAATGGATTGCTAATTGGTGCCTGACAGTCAATCATGTACAGCAGCCACTCCACAACTCCCCACTTAGAGAAAAACAGGTAACTGAAAAACAGTTCCCTTATAGTATGATGGCAAATGAGAGAAGGAAAACAAGTTGTGCTCAGAAGGAGTACTCAGGACCACTAGAAAGTGCCAAAAGTACAGAATGAGAGACACTGAAAACAGAACATTCATCTTAAAATGTCAAATTGATACGGACTTAGTGTGACATCTGAGGGGATGGCTTAGGGGTTGAGGAAGTGTTTGTTCAGCTATTGAGGGCTCTAAAGTCCAACAGACTCTCTCCAGTCATTTCAACGGTCTCTGTGCTGGCTCTGCAGTGAGTATCTCTAGAATGGTTCCCCATGTATATACAAGTGCAGAGCATCTTCCTCATTGCCCACCACTCCTGTAGATGTATTACTAACCGTGTTTGGATGTGACAGCAGGAGACTGAGCCCTCTCTGTAAGACAGCAACGCAGACAAATGAGACACAGTGAGCAGATCTCAGCCGAGATCCTCTCAGCCATTTGCTCTCCTTCCTTCCAACTCTTTCTTCTCTCATTCCTGCCTGCTCCTTTTCTCTTGCATTCCCTCCCTGCACCTCTCCAAGTCTCACTCCAGGTCTGCTCTCCCGGGTCTGCTTCTGAGAGTGGCCATCCCGTCCCCACACGTGAAGCTGTTTTCCCTCCCATTTTCCTACCAACTTCCAGCTTCTGTTTCTGTCCTTGCTTTATTGCTGCCCCAACCATTAAAGGTTAGCAAAGCTGACACAACAGAACAGAGTGCTGCAATAGGAAATGACAGGTGACCTTTCACAATGTTTCCCGCTTGCCTGTTGCGTATTTGATACTAATGAAGCTTTGCCAAAAATAAAAAGGATGAAACAATGAGGCTAATTTGTTTAAACATTTAGTAATCCCACAGACATCCATACAGCTACTCGTACTAATGTAAATCTCCAGTAGCTTCTCCAGGTTCAGTGAAATTATTCTGTGTTTATAGGCAGTAAAAACAATTCCAGAGTCCTGCGGAGTAATCTTAGCTTACAAAACAAACAGGAGTCTGGGTGCTCTGAGGGATCTACACTCAAACAATTGGGACCCTCCAGTGATTGCAAAATTTGGATGGGAGCCAAGCTTGCCATTTATTTTGTGGTTTGTTTGTTTGTTTTCAAGCACAGGTGTTAGGGTTTTTCTCTTTTTTTTTTCTTTCTTTTTTTTTTCCTCCCCAGCAGAGTAGTACACTATTCCTTTAAAAGCTTCTGTTATTTTAGTGCAAAAGGGTCTCTCTCCTCCACTCTGCCTCTCAGCCTTGAGGTTCACATTGCACTGATAGCACTAATCTCTGAAGAACCTTTTCAGGATCAATGATTATAGTACTGCTAGCTCCTTGTTTTGCAGACTTTTAAAAATAAAATAAAATAAAAAAAAAATACCCGGCACAATCAAGACACATTCCTTTTCATCTCCGTCTTTCTCATAATTTTCCATGGCAGAGTTCATGTCAAAAATGCCTGGTTTCCACCCTCTGCCCAATTGTAAGCTCTTCAAAGGGAGAGAATAAAAGTTGGAGCCTGAATCCCAGAGCAAATGCTCCTGCAGCCATGCTCAAGCCAGCTTTTGAAGTCTTTCGGCTCACCTCTTGATGCCAGGCAGGCCCCTATTATTACCAATGTTGTTAGCCATTTCAGCTCCATTTCCAGGCCTACATGGACAAGAGAGCAAGGGAGGCCCTTTCATGTCAGGCTTTGCAAAGCTGCTTCAGTGTTTGAAGGATGAAAGTCGCTCTTGTTTGTTCTTGCTGCGGTGCACAACATTTGGCTTAAAAAATAGAGGATGTTGCCTTTCTTGAAGTGGACCGTGTATTGCTGGACACAATCAACACTAATGGCAGTTCTGCAGTCAGGGTTTTCAGGGATTTTTATTTTTTTTTTTTTACATTAAAGAATGTAAATAGCTAAGTGTAGGGGCAGCGAGATCTTTTTTAATTTAGAAAAGAAAAATAGATCTGTGCAGATATCAGGGGAGAGGAAGAGAGGGGGAACAGCCATTTCCTTGTGACACAAGAACAGATGAGAGATTATTTTAATGAGGTCCCAGTAATGAGAGCCTTTAATTCAGGGATACCAAGAGGAAAAGCTTTTCCCCTGTCCTAGAAGCAGCCAAAACAAAACTGACTTATCCCAGACACAGAAGCAGCCTGTGAATCCTGCAGAGAGCCTCTGCCTGGCTTCAGGGCATGACCTGGGCTTGGTACCATCCCTCTTCCCACCTTCCAAGGGGAGGTAGGATTAAAACTTCCTCTCTTTGACACTGTATCGACAGGTAGAGTTTTTCATCACTCTGTGTTCTTTTCAGGCTCATTATGGCCTCTCTCAGTCCATGAGTTTCTACCCACACTTGGACTTTGAAGGCAGCAAGGGAGGGAAGGAGAAGGAGAGGGAAAAAGAAACCCCCTGAAGCTGTATATCCAGTGAATGAAACCCTAAAATTCTGTAGCTGACACCGTCCTCCAGCAAAACTGCAGCAATGAGCTTGCCAAGATAAGAGAACCCCAAGCAGGCAAGCAACTAAATAACATGTACATGGAGAAAGGAAGTTTGTGTTTTGATTTCTTGTTAGTCATGATATTTAGCCTTTTATCACAGCAAAGTTCCCATCCAGCCCCTTGAAATCCGGTGCTATATATTCTTCACCAGGAACAACAACAACGCTCAGAAGGCTGAGAGCAGGGAACGGGCGGTCAAATATACTTCTTGGTCCAGCTGTGTTTAGTTTTCAGATGCTCATGTGTTCCTTGTTAGGCTGTCTTCCAGTCCTCCTCTGGCTTCTTTTCTATTCTTCACAGTCCAAAACTATGAACCAATTACAGACCACAGAGTCAGCTATTTACCCCCTCCTGCCTTTACACAGCTATTTCCTGCCTGCTATCAGCAAAGTTAGACAAAGATGACAACAAGCCCAAGGTTTTTACCATAAGTTGAACCAGAAGTGAGGACCTGAAAACACCCTAAAGCTGTTATATTTTATGTAGGGGAAAATTTGAAAAGGATTATCTGAGGAAAGCAATCAGCTCCAGACTGAAATCTATCTCGCTGGTGTTTATATGATAAAATAATTGCCACTTAGGCCTCTATCACACTCGGAATATGAATCATATGTCTGGAGGGCTCTCCTGCAGAGGTTCGGGGGCAGAGCTTCCTTCTGCACCGTAGTAGCCTCTCTGGAGGTGCACACGGGTCTCCGGGCCAAAGAAAACAGTTGTGATTACAGAGTGATAGAGGCAGCCACATGCTGATTCAAAGACCTATAATCTTCTCCCCTTCCACCCTCCCCCTCCCAAAAGCAACAAGTCTGTAAAACTCATTCACTTGCCAGAGGCTGTTTATTCTGTTTAATGGCCACCTATCACCCCTTCACTCATTCTTTTTAGATTTACTAGACAAGCACAAAGCAAATTAGTGCAAAATGCTTTCAGTCAAGTGTCAGGTGGAATCAGAGTTGATGAATACTATACTGCTGGGCTTTATAACTGTAGGAACACATATACTGACAACATTGTCTCCTTCAATTAAAGCTGTGCTGCCTGTTTTCTGAATCTGTCCTAGAATCTTCCTCCCCTCCAAAAAAGTCAAACCTATAACTTTTTAATATCTTATTTTAATAAAGACATTTTGACACGTGCTATGATGGAGCAAATGGAGAAATCTCCATACTGGAATTTTTTATGATGTGTTTCAAAAACGTGTTCTTCAAAGGGAAAACTTCGGTGACACGCTGGTCTGCAGTAAGTGTGGATATGTTCAAAAACAGCACCGTGTCTGAACCTTGTAATGCAATATTTATAGTCTAAATCTTGCTAACTTACCATAGAAATGAGTCTCTATTGCTGCTCATCCATATATACACAAGGCCATAGGGGGTAAGGGTGGAGAGGAGGTCTGGTTCCTTCTTGACAAGGCAGGGCAGAGGTGTAGTCTCCCCCTTAGAGCTAATGTGCAGAGCAGTCCACACACACCAGGGGAGAGCGTAACCCCAAGGGAAGTGCATGGGTTTCTAGCAGCGTGACTCCCATTAAAGTCAATAGGAGCCATGTGGCTGAAACCCACACACAGATCTCAGAAAATTCACCCCCTGAGCCAAAAAAACATTCCTCTGAAGATGGATTGTATCTGATGGGCACAGCTCAGAGTAATGAGCTGATGATGCCGGGCTGCCCGAGGGATGTAGCCTAATGCAGCTTGGTTTTGCTCAGACACTCGGCTCGTGTAGCAGACCAGCACAGAGCCCAGGACACCCCAGATCATTCAGACATGCTCCAAAAGGCTTGGTTTTGGTTTTCTCTGCGCTCAGGGAAAGCAGGTTCCTCTAAGCACCCCGAACATCAGCCACTGTAATTACAGTGAGCTTGCAACAGCATCCGGGAGCTGCCACCGCCACCAGAAACAGGCAGAGTGCTAACAACCCACCCATGGAGCAGGATAACTGCTTTGAAGAGGGAGAGACTGCAAGACTGCCTGGGAGAATGATTCCACAGTCATATCACTGTGGTCACATAGGGGCCACCCTGCTCAGAGCCTGTGTGACAGCAACGATCCTCTCTCTACCTGTGAAATCAGAGGGCGATGCTGCAGGCTGCCATTTGAATACCTGTGGTTTTTTCTAGCATGTGGGGGAAGCTGATGTTAGTCTCATTAAAGGCCATGGTTGTAAGAATCTTCATAATAGTTTTGGAGAAAACAGGCATAGAGAAGCTGTGGGGAAATTATACATTTTAAGGCATTCTGATACCACGGTGATGAGTGACATAAATAATCTAGCAAGAAGTTTGGATCAAATCCTTTGCATCAAACCCATCCAACGTCCCTTTTCAAGGCCTAAAGAGATTGAACAAAGATAATTCAACCAGATAGATTAAATAACCAAATCATTGTCATTTCTTGATGACATGTTAAAATTCTAGTTAAACTGGCAAAGGATGGCAAAGCTGGAAGGAATTCCTATAAATAAAACTATTATTGTTTTCCTCTTCAGGGCACTGGATTTCACAGGTAATGTCTGGTTCTGTGATATATTGTAGCAACCCTAAACAGGGATGAGAGCTCAGTAAGGACCTTTATGCAGGTGTATTCCATGAATGACTTTTATGGATGCCAAGCTGAGGATAAAATCTAATTTACAGCTCTAAATTGGAAACATGCACAGACCCTTTGGAATGCATGTTATTAGTAAGCCAGCTTAGAAGTCTGCATTAAGTCATGCCCAGTTGCAGTAAGGAGAGGAACATCATAATTATTTCCTCTACTGTTTTTTTGCTCCATCTGAGAGCAGAGAGTGCCTAAATAAATTCAAATTTAACTGAAGGTGGCTGACCCATTAATTTTGTTTTAATTCCCTCCACATCCATAAACTTTGGGATGGACAAAAAGGCAAACTATTTTCCTCCCCTTGGCATTTGTACTTTTTAAGCTCAACATATCCCTTTTATTTTTCCTTTCCAAACCTACTCTTAGCCCCTTGTTGCTTAATAAAACAATTCCCACACTAATAACCCATTCAGGATGAACACATGAAGTAGGGGAAGGAGAACAGAAAAAAGACCATCTTTAAGGTGTTCCCTAACATAGTGCCTCTATCAAGACATGAACAGAGAAGTGAAACTTAAGGTATAAAAGACATCATCAGCTGTAACAGGTCTGCTGTGCACAAATGCTCTGAAAATCAGACTTTGTGATACATAAGAACATATATAGGAAGGGAAAGGCTGTTATCTCCCCTACTCCTTTTCTTTTTCTAGAGGAAAACACAGAGAGCATTCACCAACCCCATTTCAGCCATCTCTGTAGGTTTATATATCTCTAAGTATTAATCAGTCCTCTAGGCTAGGTCTGTAGCCAGTGGAGGGAGACATGGTAAAGGCTTTTTCATGCCATCTTATTTTTGATATCAAAACTACATGTATCTCCTTTTAGAGGCTCCATTTACTCCGTGGTGAGTCTAAACTACTACCTAAATTATTATTGCAGATTTAGCACAGGCACCTTCCCAGACTAGCATCTGCCCTCAGTTCTGGGCTCTTCCATTGAACCCCTTTACCCACAAAACAGCAAATTCCATACCAGAAAACATCATTTTCTCTCCTCAGCCACCTGCCTCAGCAGCACACATATGACTACAAAATTCTCAGCACAGTATATATATGCAGGTATAAATCAGCATAGTTTCATTGACCAACCTAAGTCTTTTGAGTGCTTCAATCTTTTTCTGAGGCTGGTGAAGAAAGAGAATTTTTTTTGGTGAAGATTGGAAAAATACATTGTGGAAAAGTCTTCCAAGGAAATCTGAAAAAATACAACTAATATTTATAGCAATTGTCTCTTTCCAAATGTGGTTTCATTTTCTAAAGAACCTATCACTCAGTCTTACTAATTCCACAGAGACCTGAGAACTCAGTGTTCACTGCTGCCAGGAAAAAACAGCAAAGAATGAGAACTTCACCTACAAATCAAAGGGGCAGAGTCATCATTCCTACTAAATAATTCACTAAGATTTAATACACTAGCTTTAAGAAAAAAACAATTATGGAAACAAAACCTGTTTCAATTTCCTCTTTCATTTTAAGATGTGTCTGATATTAAACTAGGATCAGAGGCTCAGATCTGAGGCACTCAAACCTGACTCTGTGTGTGTCACTGCTGTCTCACCCATGGGGTGCTTTAAGGTTGTCAGAAGAATGTTACGCTTGGAAAAGTAGCAGAAAGTTTCAGGAAGCATGTTCTTGGTCTAGAAAAACTCCTTTCCAGAAGTGAAATAAATAAATAGGATAAATAATAACCAAAAATAAAAGGCAACACAGGGTAGGTATTAAAATAAAATTGCAACCTGTAAAAGAATGAGAAATAGAAAGAATTCTAATACTGAATTGCCTTGTATGTTTATGTGCTCTGGTTTAGGTAATGTCTGCAGAGTCCAGAAATCATTTAGAAAATTTTCTTTAATATTATCTTGCCTTCTTGACTAATGAAAATGTAATGATAAATTTTAACCCATCAGGCTTTTTTTTTTTTTCTCTTGTAACATAAACAGCTTGACAATAGTTCAACTAATAATGAAAGTCCAGAAGCCAAACTTTTCCCACAGAAAGATGTCAGGCAAAGGTTACAGTGATTTACCTTCTGGTAACATAACTGGCAACAGACATTTCTGACCAGAAACATTCTTTGGAGATGAGGTTTGAGAACTGAGTAAGAAAGAGCAACCAGGAAATCGTTGCTTGTTTGTTTTTTTTTAAACCATGCAGTGATGACTCAGCTTCACTAACACATAACAGGGCAAGCAATCATCATTGGCAAAAGCCTAACAGGGTGTCTCAGGTGGCTGTAAGGGGCTCTTACCAAACTCAGGGCTGGCCCAAAGCCCAGTGGAGCACTGGATAAGCTGTTGAGGTGTTTGAGCTGGTCCAGGACATGCACACTGCTGCTGAGGGGCTAGGGAAGGTAGGAGACTCATAGCACCAAAGCAGATGCTGGCCAGATCTACAGGAAAGCTGCAGGTACCTCAACATGAACTACTGCAGAACCTGAAGGAGGTCAAAGGAGGACAACCAACCTTCAGGGAAGCAGGGTGGGAGACAAGAGAAAGTATCCAGTTGGATCAAATCTTTGCATGGACTTTGCAGTGTGTGACTGGTGGGAAGAGGCCATGCTCTCCTCCTTTCGTGCAAACCTACTTCTGTTATACCCACGTCAGCATATGGCTTTGCTATCTCCAAAGGTTACTTCACTGACAGCATTTTCTGGAAGCGAGGAAATGCCAATGCTTTCTCCTGGCTAAACCACAGATCTGAGAGTCAGGAGTCTGAATAATTTTTCCAGCTCAGCCAGTGGTACACCCCATACTGATGACTACACCACTTGGACTCAGTTCTCACTGGTGAAAGAAAAGGGTAACAACATTTTCTATTGTCGGGTGACTTGAAACTTAATTAATGTTTTCTATGTGTGATGACCCTCAAAGGGGAGATGCCAAACATCACAAAGCACTTGGCACCTCTTTTTTTTTTTCTGTCTCAGTCTCCAAGTCAGCTAAGCATCTTGATTATCATAAAATCACACAATAATCAGAGTCTTTTCTGCTTGCTACTGCTGGTGGATTCATGACAAGAACTGCATAAAAATGATTCCACTTTCCCAGACTCTACAACTCACACGGCAGACCAAGAGAGAACGTGACAAAAAGGTGAACTCTTCTGCACCCATGTCATTTTTTTTTTTTTTTTCCACATTTTACAGCTCCAGAGAAGTGTGTTGAAGTTCACTGCCTGCTACCTGGTTGGCAGGTCTTGCTCAGAAATTATTTCATTCATTATCAGTACATTTTCAGAACGGATGCTTTTATACTGCCAAAGAGTAAGCGCCATAAAGTGGTTGTGAAAAATGCGTTGGCTGACATAAACCAGCCTCTGTTGGATGCACTAAATATGTCAAAGCAAACTCAGATGGTCCTTTAACTCGGGAGATGCAGCATCGTGGGGAAAAGTGCATTCTTCTCCCAGCATGCAAGACTAACAGTTCAAACACTTAAGGACTCCACCTGATTTCTCCCTTGTGAAACAAAATGTAGATTTTATTACCCACTATGTAACTCATTCTATTTATGGTTTTGCATAATTTTTCTTCTCTCCAAGTACATTTCACTTCTACCAGCCACAGCAGCTTTACACCTGATAGAGCCAAAGTCTGAACTGTGTCATTTAAAGATATCTCAGGAACCACAAGGCAGAGGTAAAGCTTGATATCATGTGTATTTTCAGGCCAAGTTTTTACCTCTGTTACTACTCCTACAATACCTCCCTGGGGCTTGACAGCTCTCACTTTACCCTCAGTACAAATTAGGATAATCCCTGGTTTTGGCCAAGACTTGCTGCACAATCCAAACGGCCCATACACTAAATCTATTGCAAAGTATGATTTCCTGAACATTTCAAAGTTGGATTACAATACCAGTTGAGTACATGATTTAAAAATAGAAGGAAAAAAACCTCACATAAGTATAGCCAGAGAAAAATGACACCACATCTTACAATGTTCCTTTAAAAAAAAAAAAGGAAGAAAAGGAAAAAAAGCAAATAAAAGATGGCTGACTGCCAGAGTTTTGTGTTAACTTGAAGTGCAGAGGTGATTTTTAATGCTTCAAACATCATTCATGAAATATTATATATATAATTTGTACTCAAAATAACATGCAAGCTCTCCAAGGAAACATTAAAATAAATAGCTTCTTTAACTCTTTTGTACCTTGATCGTATCTTATTTTGATGAATCAATAAAAGAGACGTAAGATTGATGTAGGACAGATCAGTAGGGCAATCATGTACTTTATTACATATTTATGAGTCTGAAAGATCAAAGGATGTTTTTATGCACATAACTTGGCAAATGTGTTTTGCCACGTTCAGATATATTCCAAGTGACTTTAGCAGGAATGTGAAAGAAGCTGGCATGCTGCCCACAGTGCTATTTGGTAAGACTTTGAATGATGGTGGGATTACAAACCATGATAATAAAAACACATACAGCATAACATTGATGCATGTAAACAGTATATACAAATGCATATGTGTGATTGTATAATGTGTGTATATACAACATATTGCATTTTCTACACACGTGCATACATATGGGAACCAAAGCCTTGATTCAACATCTCTAAGTCACTTGAAATCTTTCTTTTTCTTTTAGCAGGCACCACATCAGGCCTCTCATGCAGCCAAAAGGAGAGAAAAAGAGCAGGGATGATAACTTTTGGGCACAGGTGGTGGAGGAGCCCATGAGGAGAGGGGTGCTACTGGACCTTGTGCTAACAGTCAAAGAAAGATTGGTTGTGGATGTGGATTTTGAGGGCAGCCTTGGCTGCAGTGATCATGGGATGGTAGAGTTCAGGATCCTGCATGGAAGGAGCAGGGCAGTAAGTAGAATTACAACCCTGGACTTCAGGAGAGCTGACTTCAAAGACCTGCTTTTAAGAATCCCATGGGTTAGATCTCTAAAGCTAAGGGAGTCCAAGAGACCTAGTCAATATTTAAACACCACGTCCTGCTAGGACAAGATTGGTGCATCCCAAAGAGTAGGAAATCAAGGTGAATCTGCTACAGGTTTCCTAAGTGATCCAGGACAAGTAATTTCTTAATGTGGTTTGGAGAACATCAATTTCCTATTAGTTCATTCTCAAATATTGCTTTTTTCAGAACTACTCATTACTAACAATGCAGCTGAGGAACTATACTTGACATCTCTGCAAATCTGACCCAAAGTGGGCCTTAAATAGGGCTAAAATATTCATGGACCCAGAGTCATCAGATCCACTTTTTATCTCCTCAAAATGGACCTGTCATTCATTTCTATTTGCAAAGTGATAGTAATACTTCCCAGACACAGAGGGGATTGTCTAAAAAAAAATTGAGTCCTGAGAAGATACAGAGATTGATAGAAAAACATGTATCTTTCTAAAACAAAGATAGCAGGATTGGTACTATTCTCCTTCATGATTTTCTTACTATTATTTAAAAGTTAATGGTAATTTTTTATTAGATTTAGTGGAACTTGATTGATTCAAAGATGCTTCAGAGACCTGTCAAAATGTGCTAAAATATACAGTACCTGCCAACACCACATAGGAACATCAGGATATTACCTGCAGCTAAAGGAGGGTGGGTCTTGGGATCTGTCACTGCTTGAAAGGTGCTACCAATATCTAAAATAAAAAGCTGGGGAAAATAACACTAGTGATTCATGTTGGTGATCAGAGGCTCAATGCAGAGGTATTAGGTATGGAAGAGATATCCATCATTGATTCTCCTGCTCTGTTCTTGATTCAGGTAAATATTGTGTTACTCGTGCTAGGCTTAAGTGTCTTACCCAACGGTATTTCCTCCACTCCCTTCCAACAGATCACACAAGGAGATTTTTGTCTAACCATTAGGGCTGTGATGGACTCAGGTTGGTGGGTCTGGCTATTAAAAAACACCACAGCAAGTTTCTCTTTCCTTCTGGGGCTCCCCCTCCCGTTTGCTTGTCAAGACAGCAGCTCTCCCTCCCTTGGTAGCGTTTAGACTTTGTTCCAAAATCCTCACAGCTACCTATACATCCATGGTTTTTCATCCACTCAGCTATTATGCATTTTCCAGCATAATCTCAGTGACTTTGAACCTCAATTTTCCCTTTTTTAATTTATTTCTAACTCACCATGAATTTTGGTGCCCTGGGTAATCCTTTGACCTTGATGTTTGCACCCTTCCAGCATCAGCAAGGTGAACTCACGGTCTGCAGCAGACATCAATTAACAGGTCTGCATTACTCATTCTTTGTAAGTCATTCTCTCAAGGTTCCTCATATATTTATTTCTCTCTTTTCTGAACTATCTTCCTTTTGTTGGTGTCATTGTCATTGGAGTGCCCAGAAATGAAGAATTTCAGTATCTGCTGGATCAGATCCAACTTATGTACTATTAAGGAGCCTCTCACCTGGACCTCTTCCCCAGTGGTCACCCTAATGATGACCTAGCCAGCCCAGACTCTACAGTGATTTCTGCCATGCTATCCATACTGGCAGATTTGTTGTTCTTTGTTTTTATTTCTTTTTTTTTTTTTCCCTAGTTTAACCTGTGTTTATCAACAGTTACTTTTCCAGAGGTCTCCTTAGTGTCTCAGGGGTTGATTCAATGAAGCCTTTAAACTGCTGTTTAGAGTTAAGCACATGAATAAGCTTCCATTTGAAGACAATAGGACTAAATGGCTCAAAAGACAATATACATTTAAGTGTTTTTTGTAAATTAAGCTGTAATTGTTACATGCTCTTGTGGGATTTTTCTTTTTTTTTCTTTAAAGACAAATAAAATCCAACCAGCTCCTCTCTACTTTTAAGACTGCATTTCTGGTTACCCGCTGGTAGCAAGGCTGCTGTTTTCAAAAACTACTGATGGATTCTTTTAGTCCAAATGTTTATTAACACAACAATTATTAAAATCCCCACCTCACCACATCCCCAAGCCACACCCGGGTCCTTCTGTGTGGAGAACTCAGCAAACAAGGGTGTTAGGAGACAGCTGTGATCTCCAGCAGCACTAAGCAACACTGAATCACAGCAAACTTAACAACTTTGTTATTCCAAATATTAGCACTACTGATGAACCTTTACTCTGTTTCAACAGATACATAATTAATTCATTTACAAGACCTGCAGGAGAAGGTTTCTCTCTGCAGGAAGGGGCTTTGGCAGATTTGCTGGCAGCGTTTCAGGTGGGTGGGTTCAATTTATAGTGCTATCCACAAGCTTTTGTTCACATTCGGGAAAGTGCCCTGAAGTTAGTCAGGGCTTCATTATTCAGTTGTAAATCCTTTGGCTGCAAGCTGATTTAGCCCGTGTTCTCTTTGAGCTTCATCAGGGCATCCTTCTGCAGGTCGGCATTAAGTAGAGGATGATACAACAAAAGCATCCCTGCTTTCTCCCACCCTCTACTGAGGCCACCAGATGCTGGAATTGTGATGGATCCTGCATCACTTCCCCCCCACACACACCTCCACATGCCCCCAGGATGGTTTTGGAGGGTTGGAGGCAGCACAAGTAAAGGACCCAGGACCATTTTCAGAGCTCACCAGGACTCTGTTTAATATACCAGTCCAGGTGTAGCCAGGGGAAAGCAGTAAATGCTCCCCAGTTATGAGAGATACCCACATCAAAATGCTCCACAAAGAGCAAGTCGGTGTGAAGAATGCATAAAAACTACTGAATCTGGCAGAGCAACATGTTGTCAGCAAACAACTATATAAACAGGCTTTCCCACTGCTCTCTTATTTAGACACAAAAGGAAAGGGGAAAATTAAAGATGGCAGCACACTGATATTGCCCATGGATGCTGTCATCTGTCACACTCTAGCTTAGAGCTCAGCTCAGCTAGCTAGCAAGCTGCATGCACACAACTTAAGGTGAGAATTTAAAGTGAGAGATAGACTGGTTTACACAGCTACATGGACATGTTTATTGCAGTGTAATAGTGGCTTAATTTGAATTAAAGTTAATTAGAAATGGATTTAATGAACTTTGAGTAATTTGCCACTTTGCCAAAGCAAAATTATCCATGCAGCCTTTTATTCAGCTAACAATCTTTTAACACCTCTTCGAATCATGCCAGAATAACTTTTTTGCATAGAGAAACTCCTACACAGAACATTCCCCCCACCCCCCCAGTCACTCAGCTAGAAAAGACAGAGGCTCAAACTTATTCTTGATGTAATCCCCATTGTCAATATGTTTATTGTCACGTACAGCTCAGGATCAAAGGACATGCAGCTAGGAGATCTAATTAAAAAGTGAGGATGTAACAGACAAGCCCCATCTTCTGCTCAATCAGCTCTTACTTAGTCCCGAGATCTGAATTCCACATAGGCTAGCACAGGCCTAGAGGTCAAGAGATTTGTGCTTCATCAGAACCTGGAGGGGCTCCTTGTCTTGTCCTTTGCTTCTGAAACAAGATCACCTGTCTTCCACAGCTCCCCCAGTGCAGCCCAGCTGCAAACCTTTCATGTTACCCAACTGTGACATGTTTAGTTGTGGTAAAGCTCGCTTGGCCCTCAGATTCCTTTTAGGGTTTTGGTTTAGGGTTTGATTTTATTCATTTATTCATTTATTCATTTATTCATTTATCTATCTATCTATCTATCTATCTATCTATCTATCTATCTATCTATCTATTTATTTATTTTAATAAGAGGCCAAATATAGTGGAAAGTTTCAAGTTGTGGACTGGGTTTTTTATGACATCAAGTGTTAAACTATTACAATATAACCGTGGTTGAACATATAGTCCCTTTTTCTAGTTGTTTCTATACAAAACCAGTAAACCTGTACATGGCAAACCTGGGAATAACAATAAATTTAATTTTCTTCTTGTTTAGGGAAGATTACTGTAACTGTGGCTTGGTCTGCTGGAAGGGACTGAGGTAGGATCAGAGGATCCTCAATGACAGAGTTTAGACTGTAAAGCATTGCTCTCACTAAGAAGGATAACTGAGAGACCCCAAACAGATTAGATGACCTTATTTTATTTTGCTATGTGATAAAATAGGCTCATATCTGTTCTTAACCTTTAGGATCTTATGTCTATTTTCATCAGAATTCCTTCCACTTATAACATCGATTCCAGAATCATAGACTAATTTAGGTTGCAAGGGAGGGTCACCTGGTCCAACCCCTGCCTCAAAGCAGGGCCAACTTTGAAGTTAAGTATTAAAAATGTTTGCAACCCTATGAAATCACCTCTCTGGACTTTGTGAACACTGATACCAGATCAGTGAAGTCAGTATGAACCTCATCAATGGTACAGAGGTGCAGAAAGTTCAAGGTGTCTGCCCTTACATTTCACAGAAAATCTTCCAGTGAGCAGGAGACTAATTTGACACCAAGCCTACAATTGACCAGGAAACATGATGCAAGACTTCAGTTTAAGTGCAAAGCTCATTTGTTTTTCTTTGTTTTTCTTGCAATAAGCACGTTTCCTTGGGCCTTAATTTTTCTGAGTAATTATACTCCGCTTTCCACCCAAGCTGAAAAAAAGATGAGGTTTCAAGTAAGGAAGTTCATATTACTTTTGACTCACTTTCAAATTTAAGAATTAATTCTGAGCAGAAATATTGAAAAGAGATACCAGAGCAATAGCATGTCCACAGTGGTTGTTGTTTGCAATAGGTTACAACTTTTCCAATGTCTGTTTGAGGTATTGGGTTTATTGCTGCTTCCTGCTGAAAAATACTGAGGAGCTTCTATAGAACCGTTAGGGCATTTCTGAGAATAAGCTTTGGGAAGAACAAATGATCACACCAGTTGTTTTGAAAGGCTTAGGATCTTTTTACTGAAACTCCACTAATGTGCATTGGGGGACTGTCTCAAAATGTGGTAGAGGCCAATGCAGGGACAGAGAGGTATCGTTCACTGTCCTCATGAATATTCAACAAAACGTGGCCAAATTATAATCCTCTGCAAATCACCATCTGCATATGCTCAGTAGAGGTTTGTTAGAGGCTAGCAGCACAATTCCCAGAGCATTCTGTCTTAATTGCATATATGCCATATCTCCCACAGGGCTGTATGCCAACCACATGGGCCTGCTCCATGCCCACCTCATCCACTGACCTAGATTCTTCCACGAATTGCACCTCAGGAGGTGTTACAACTCATCTTAGATTTACACACAAGGAAAAAAAAGTGGCTATTTCCAGACCTTGTGAGTTGTGAGAGAAGAGGCAAGTTCTAGACATAGCAAGAATGTACAAGGGGAAAAAGAAGGTGTAGTAAGGATGGCATTCAAGTTACACATTTGAACATGAGAATAAGATGGTAATAAAGTATTTTACCCACATTAATTTTGCCTGGTGATAAAGCATCTGGGATGAGATGTCAAAGAGATGAGCAGATGTCTAGGCTTGGCTGCTCTGAGGCAAGCCAGTGCAGCAGTATCTCCATTAGGAAAGTAGCAGAGGTGATAACAGCCAAAATTATTATTACAATGGAAATTATTTGGATGCAGATGAAGATGAGTTCAGAGGACACTGCCCTGAAGAGTTAAAATAAATAAATAAATTAAAAAGTGGCCCAGGAAGGTCACTGTAGAAGTAAACTGAAAGTTAACAGGAGGAACAGGTTCCAGGACAGTCTTTAAAGCAAGATTTCAAGACAGAGATTATAATGAGCTCTGTCAGATATAGCCAAAATGTCAAGGAACATATGAATGGAATAATGGCCTTGAGATTTGGCCCTGAAGAGGTTACTAGAGACCTTGGCAAGAGCAGTTCCAGTGGAGTGGAGAGAACAGAAGCTAGAATGAAATACAGTGTTATTATTCACTACAGTGATTGGCTCCAGGGGGATTGGTTTATCCCATGGGCCATTTACTGGGGCCTCATGGGCTAAAGCCTGAACTGGGCTGAACTGGCTTAGCTCCTCCAGAAATTTCACCAGTTTACTTCCCTGAGGAATTTCATTCCAGAGAAGAAAAGCTAAAAGATGGGATTCTTTCTTCCCTTTTTTTTCTTATTTTCTCTTTTTTCTTTTTCTTTTTTTTTTTTAAATCAAAGAAAGGAATTTTGAGCTCCTATGCGGAATAATCCTCACGCCTTGTAATGAATAATCCTTTTCCCCAAAGATCTCAGAGCAGAACACTTTCTGTTTCTTTACATTGTCTAAACAGTGTAAAATTAGGCAGATCTTAAGCTAGCTGCTCTCATTACACAGCTTGATGAATCTGAAAGGGTAACAAACTCCAGGATGAATGATTAGTCATTTAGTCTTACAATAGCTTTCTTCCCTTCCCCACTCCTCTTCCTATAAATTTCTTTTTAAAAATGAAAACAAAAAACACACTTGCTATAAATTAACTGAATTATTAATCTCTTGTCCTTTGCAGACTTTGCATGTTGGACAATAGCCAAGTACAATGTGCTGTTGCAGGTATTCCCTTTAGAGATAGAAGACATATATATTCTTAGACATGCAATAAAACTTTAAAGATCTTTAAAGTAAGTATGAGATGATGTCCCCTGACACTTTGTTTTTAAATCATCTATTTGGTGATTTAAAACCAACAAGTTTGAACAAGGCTGGAATCGGATCTATTTGACTATCTTCAGTTCCAGCGATGCCAGAACTAGAATTATATGGAAAACGCGGCGCTCAGACTTAAAATTAGCAAGAGCTCTCCAGAAGGAACAAAAAAGGTATAAATTATGTCTGATTGAACAAACACAACTCCACTGTTGAACAGCCACTCAATGAAGAGGGCAGGGAGAGGCAATGGAGCACGGTAATGTGTAATATTACTAGTCAATGGGCTGTGTGCAGCAGTGGGCTCCCAAACGCTGGAGGTGTCAGGGAGATAAATAGCAGAGTGTCCTCCTCAAAAATATGATTAATACCCTCCTCGGTCCACTGCTGAAGATGTAGTGGGTGCAGCTGGTTTGGACAGCAGTTGCATAGAGGAAAATTCCAGGACGATTGCAGCAGAGCAGAGAGGGCAAAGAGTAGGACAAGTAGTCAACTGAGTGGGAGTGCTGAGCCCCGACAAGGGGAGAAGTAGGCCAGAGCTGGCAAAGGTCTTTTGGCTGCTGTTTAAGTAATGTTTATGGAACTTCCATGCATGCACAACTGAGTTTCGAGTTCGTGATCTTTGGATGAAAAAAGGGAGAGAAGCATGTTCGAGTTCATTGTCTCTTGTAATAGTCATGCCAGAGGTGGCTTTCAAGAAGCAGATCTTCTCTCCTAGCCTGCCCCCCCAAAAAAAGCCTATACATCACCAAAAAAACAGGTGAAAACCGAGAAACATAAACTAAGCAAGCATCCTATTTTTCCTGCAGCCAAGTGCAATTTCCTGAAAAAAAAAGTCAGGAGTGTGTCAAGTGGGGTTTTCACACCGTATCGTTTTCACACTGTATCGTTTTCAAGGAATCCTCTAAAATTCTCAGAAAACATCCTTTCATGCTTCTGTTGTCACAGCACTCGGGGGAGACTGTCCAGAGCTCAAATTTCCAACATTAGAATCCCAACACACTAGAATGTAACTAATGCTCCTGAAATCAAACAAAGGCAGAGGGCTACGGATGGCTTTATTTCTCAGGGCAGTGATCCCTGCCTTTGTTGGCTTGCAGGCAACAATACCAAGCAAGGAATATATTACCAGCAATACCATAATATCTACTGTCTTGAGTTGACAATGACTGTCTCGGGGTCCCCCTGAAAGCCTTGGGTGGGGATGAATGCCTTGGGCAATCTGTCTCCAATCAGCAGGAAGGTGCTGCAGGAGCTGCAGGCACCAGGCTGATGCTGAATGGAAGGAGGCACGTGTTATTAAACACACAAACATCACATGAGCAGTACACACATAAATACTTCTGTTTAACTTAAAATGACAAAAAAATAGGATGGGGAAAAGAAAAAGTTCCAGTGGATTATTGATCTGAAAGACAGTGATTAATAATCACCAGTTTAGTATTCTGCATCACCACTGCCTGTCACACTTCCCTGGAAACAGGATTAATATAAGAAGATATTATATATGTGAGCAAGGCACTAAGGTAGCACTATATTGATCTGAACTTTAGAGCTGTTCAGTGCCATTAACAAAAACAAAAAGAATGCAGGCACTTGTAAAAAGGGGGATGGTTGACAAAGAGAAAGTTGGGATTTTTTTTCTGCTACAAATTTCCAGCAGCCTGTTCATCTCTTTGATTAAATTCAAGAATTGCCAGCTACAGATTCCCTGGTACACTCAGTGTAGCCCTTGGGAGATCAGCCAGCACAGGCACAAAGCTTTTTCCTAACTATGTTTGCAGGATTGGTCCCCAATTGTAACAAGGACAGTTGATGGAAGACCCTGTATATCCCCAAGAACCCACTTCCAATACTACAAGAAAAGCTCTTCAAGAAAATTTGGGGGAAGACATCCTTTTTGAAACATTAAATAATCCAGAAAAATATATTGCTACAAAAAAGGGTCTAGCCTGACATACACAGAGACAAAAAAAAAGGAAAGTACAATAAAGCCAGTTAATATATTTAAAGACACTTTCCATGAAATGAGAATAATTTAACTGCTTTATTAATCCACTGACTCAAATTCACTTTGTTCTTTTTTTCTACCTTTTTGTTTCTGCATAAAGCAGGGGCACCACTATTTGTTCAACATAATATTAAGCATACTCTGCTACTCAATTAGTAAACATGTCAAGAGGTGGGTTAGTTATTCATGGTTCAGGGGCACAGCCCCCTTTCAAAAAGAACTTTTTTTTTTTTTTTCACTCTAATGAAATGATGGATAATCTGGAAGTAGGTGCTTTAAGAAGATATTAATCATTCTCTGTGGTAATGTTAATCATGCGTTCCATCATCTCCAGATGCTGTGCATCACCTTCCTCGGAGATAAAGGGCACCCAAGCCAGCAGAGTCCTTTTGATCACCTTTCTCACAGTAACTCTCATAAGGCATTAAAAGAAGTCTTCACATTTCAGGGCATCCTTAAAAATGAAATAGAAAGTGGGAGAGTGAGGTAATGGAGGGATTCATGGACTTCAATCTTGACCCTGTCATTACTTATGCTGCCCAGATGGGAGGTGCATAGTTCTTTCGTCCTTTGTCCTAATCTTTGACATTTTTCAATGCAATGTTTGGTATGAATGAGGTATGAGAAAAACCCTGATCACAGGAAATAGAAAATTAATTCACAAAAGATTTCAGGGAGAAGGGTGAGGGGGAAGCAAAAAAATCAACCCTTGCTTTCTGTGAAGAAAAATCCAGCAAAATTATTCCCTCACAGCCTGCTATTCCATTCTTAGAAAACATTAGCAGAAGCAGGGTCAGATTTATCTCAGCATATTGTCTGTGATGTCTCTTACAGTTAATAAAACACCCTGCCACTGGAGAGACTTCTGGCCAATTAGACCATTTTTATGACTAATCTTTTATCGTTTTCCCCTTTTTTTTTAAAGTTACATATAAACCTAGGGCATATCTTAGATGGCTGAAATATCTCCTTTAGCAGACTTAGATGCTTCAGAGACCCCAATGCTTAGAGAAGAAACTTTGAAGGTCTCTTAAAGCTAAAAAGTTGCTTTGTATAAACTGTTGAATAAAGATAAACCGCAGGGGACCGTACCCACTCAAAGGCAGGCGGTGTGTCTGTCACAGCATGTAAGTGTTAAGGAGAAAAGAAGTTGTGTGAACTTGAAATAAAATAATCCAACTTTCTTAAATCCATGTTTAAATAGTAAATCTGTACGTAGAGGAACGGCCCTCCTCTCTTAGACAATCGATGATCCCCACCAACTGCTGCTCATGATGTACTCCTCTATGGGGTTAAGTTTAAAAAAAAAGTCACAGGACATTTAACAGCACTCACCCCTATAGTTGCTCTTAAAAATATTTCAAGCAAGTTGTCACCACTCTTGTTTCAGATGAAATCATGATAAAATACCTTTTTTTTTCTCCCCAGAAGCCAAACACTAGATAGACAATCAGCCATGCCAAAGACTTCACAAAAATATAGTTTGCTTATAAAAAGAATGCTATTTCCTAGAATAAGAAGCATCTGCTCAGTCTCTCTGCAGCTTGGTCTGCTAAAGAGATCCCTCTTGCTACTTCTCAAAACCAGGTCATGTTGTGAAGTCCTGTTTTTACCTCTTTTGAGTACCCTTGCCCCTTCAAAATGAAACACTAGATCACAGGACTGACACTGAGTTATACAGGAGTCACTACCCTGCCATCAGCATCCCTTCAGAGAACAGGCAACACAAACCCTGAGCAGCTGCTGGAAGGATATTCTGTGGAACATCACCTCACTCAGACTAATAATACCCTTTCTTATGTAGGAAATAATAATTTTATCTGTGGGACACCAGAGGGAAAAACCCTCGTCTAGATGTTTTCCCAGTGATATTAAGGAGTTTTGTTATGTGGATTGAGTTGGGTAGGTGCTACCCTCAGTTGTGCTGGAAAGCAAGGACAAACAGCATTATCCAATACTCTACAGAATATATGTAAAATGCTCTCCTTATTTTTCATCTTCCTCCATTAATTCCTGGGAAAACAAAGCTACCCCTTCCCTGCTGTAAAGCTGCCTCACTGACAATATGATCTTATTTTGAAGCTTTAGACAAATTAAATCCTAATGCATTGAGGATTTTTACAGTGAATTTATGTAGTGCAAAAACTTGATTCCATCTTTGCAGCAATTCATGCTCTGTTTTACATTCCCCTATATTGCCTTCCAAGCAGCACACACAGTATTAACATCTAAGATCACTAGCAGAGGCTCTTTGTAAACTGTGAAGCTGAGACACTAATGGATGTCTGAAATGTGAGTGGTTTTTCCCTTCCTTGTGATCTTGTTAACATATGTGTATTTAATGGTGATAGCATTATTTCTGACTTACACCATTACACTACATTACAGTCTCTATTAATTATGCTTGCTATTTGGAATGGTTGCATGATTGCAGCTTTATTTTTTTTTTTTTCATGGCCAGTTCTGATGTACTTCTTGTAAAGACAAAAAGTTGTTGTAATATGCACAAGTTTTTATGGTCCACACAGAGCCATGGGAAATGTACTTCTAATTTAAATGGGCACAAGGCAGAAGTTAGAAGTGTTGCCAAAGTTAGGAAAAGAAATATGATTTACAGGACTGTGCTAACAAATGTTCAGGCTCCACAACATAGTACTTCACTCTTTTTGTAAAGTAAAACACTTTAAATTAAACGTATGTGAAACACAATAATAACAATAGTCCAGAATTTCAAAGTGGCTTCAACCCTTCCTTCACTGAAGTGTATACAAATCTGTTCTGAACATCTTAACCACTGGGACATCAAAACATAGATACATTAAAAGGAGCTTGATCAGGAAAATTAGCAGATACAGAGCTGAAGGGTATTTGGTTGATCCAAGGTGAATATGTTGATATACATCCTTTGTGAAATACTGGAGTGGTTTCCAGAAGAAATAGGTATGTAGTCTCCCACTTTATTTCTTCTGGGAAGTGAAGTACTCTTTCATTATTGGTAAGATAGAGAGCTGCCTTTTCTATTCATTGCACTCAGCTCACAGTGATAGATGGTATATAAAAATTTCATTTTGGATGGTAGAATTCAAGTACAGTGATACAAAGGTGCTTTGTGGATAGACTCTATCAATCTTGAAAAAAAAGGAAAACACAGTGCTTTCTGTCATCATGGATAGCAGATTTAGATCATGGAAGTTACTTGGAATGCTAAGCCAAGTACATTCACCAAGTATTTTGGTTGATAGGGTCAGAAAATAGAAACTTTGATGAAGTTCATCAGACTTCTTTTGTAACTATGGGTGTATGTAGAAAAGAGAAGCTAAGATACCTTCCAAGGCATCCTGGAATCTATCTAAGGTATTGGTGAAGAGTCTTGCAATTTTCTGATTAAAATTTTGCATGGAAAATAGATATCCTCATCCATATTAACAACTGTAGAAGTGGAAGACTACTTATCCAGACTAAAGGCCAAATCTGGATTCTACATTGTTCCTTAAGCTAGAATCCTATTATTGGTAGAATTAATTTCCTTGGAGAGAGAAGAAACAGATTGCCAAGGCCATAGAACTTCATTTTGATACTTTGATTTCACTAATCTTGGAAATCCTTCTCACAAGAGTTATCTCTGAAAGGTGGAAATTTCCTGAAAAGTTAATCTGAACTGCTTGTTCACAGCCTTCAACCAGTATCTCACAAGAATGGATGTCTTCTATTTTCAAAGGCCTGTGATATTTCTAGGATGAAACATAAACTTGACAAGGAAACACAAAGCAGTCTGCTGGAACTGTGTTGGAGAGACAACTGAACAAACAGCTGGTTAAAGGATTAAAGCCAAAACAAAGGACTGTTTGAAGGTCTCTAAGTTTTAGATAGCAATGGGAATCTTTTGAAATGGGGACACAGCAGAGCTGCTATAGAAAGGGAAAGGTTTGGGACCTTTACCCATTTCAGAGATACTGAAACTGCAGCACTGTCTTGTCAGTCTTTGGGAATGACAGGAGGCAGTAAGGGTAATAAGTAGATGAGCAGTACACCTTGATAATTCCAATTCACACTTCAAAATAAAAATCTTCAGTCTTTGGAAGGACCCACAACACTCCTCTTTATTAACTGATTGTCATTGCTATGTTACAGTTTGTATTGCCTTTTCCCTCTTTAGCCCACTTTACCATTAGCTTCAATGAATTACTACTTTTCAGCACAATTAAGTGTTTGAAGCAACCAGGTGGTACAGTTTAAGCACAGTAAAAATGTCCAACTGAAAAGGCTAAAGATCAATATCAAAGGTCTAAAAGGTTAGACCAATCCTATCAGCTTCAGGGAAAAGCTGGTGCTAAGCTGCCATCGAAGAAAGAAATTGCTAATGGCCCACAGATGATCTTTGTTCAACCAGGTTTCTCCTGTTTAAAAAGAAATCCTCTCTTTATTGAGCACTGTAATTTTCCCATTGCTGAAAATGCAGAAGCTTTAAATTCCAATTTTAGTTGTGCTGAAAGATGGGAAATAGTTTCTTTTAAATACTTTTCTTTATGAAAGAAGACAATAAAGGCTGCCTATTGGCCCTCATTATCCCCACCTCGATTTGACTTGCCTACCTGCTCCACTGCACTGGTTCAAGACAATTAATCCTAATATTCAACCCTCCTGGTGTAATTTCTCATCTTGGCAGGTCTCTTTCTATAATGACTAAAGGGGAGTGGCCAAATTCTCAAAACCTCTGGGGTGAGCCAGATACATTTCCACAAACACAGACAACAATTCGATCCTGATATGTTAATGAAAAGCTGCATTATTTAACCAAAGTGAGCATTTAAAGGCACTACCTAAATAGCCTGGCTAATAAAACACACAGTACTGGTCCTTGCATTATGGATACAATAAAGTATGAACAGTGCAGTCTGTTGATATGGAAAAAGGACATAGTGGGCAACTATTGCTTTATGCTTAAGAGGTAGTTTATGTTGAAGAAATATTTAGATTATTTCCTAACTGCAAAAAAAAGAAGACACACTCACAACTCACCAAAAACTGACTGAGACTCTCAGCTGCTGCTAACTGGTACTGTCCACAAAGTTGTTCATTGGCCTCAACAGAACAACATCTTTTATTAACAAACTAGTCACATCTATTTGTGAAATGGATGTTATATGTGGATTATGGTCAATAATCCATTCCTACATGTTAACCTGAAGTTACTCTTCCCACTGAGGGTAACAGAGTTAGTCCAGTTTTAGAGATCTGCTAAACAGACCAGAATGTGTCTGGAACTCTGCTCCTGTCCCCAGTCTTGTCTTACTTTCCATCTTGCTTCATCCCCTGACACACTAGGAACAATGCCACACCAAGAGAGTTGCCCACTGATCACTTTTTTTTTGCCAAGCCAGTGCCATTTAATGAATTGAGTCCTCGTCTGCCATGGGACAAACAGCTCACAGAGATAACTTTGAGGTAGAATGTTCCATTACTACAGCTGTGCTACTCTAGTCACTCTGACTGTAAACTGACAATTAGGTGCTATTTCTTTGCCTCTGGAGAAGACTGATTCTTATTTACATTAGGTAAGTTTTAGAGCTGCAGTCATGCAATATGTAAGGAAACTAGAAGTTGCACTGGGTTTCATAAAAGTTGGGAATCTCTGTGTTTACAGATTTATGACTAACCTTAATATTCCATTTTTTTTTCTGTCTGCAAAGTACCTCACTAAAATAAAACATATTGACAGCTGAGGAGACCAACATTC
Source organism: Heliornis fulica (assembly GCA_013399135.1). Classification (NCBI taxonomy): domain Eukaryota; kingdom Metazoa; phylum Chordata; class Aves; order Gruiformes; family Heliornithidae; genus Heliornis; species Heliornis fulica. The sequence goes on along the minus strand of VXBZ01012460.1, from coordinate 403,545 downwards.
ACCATAACCAGTGACAGCTTCTCTGCAGCTAATGCTGTAGCTCTCCAGATTGTTTGAATGGCTCTGCATGGCTAGGTATAGGGTATTTCTCCTGTTAGGAAGAGAAACTCCCATAATCTTAATCAGAGGCAGAGCTTGCATCTATTTTGGAAGATCCACAGCACATCTCAGGTTTTGAGTCAAAACCTCAGTGGCATAACATATGAGTAGTTGTGGGTTTGTATTAATTTACACCAGCTGAAGAGCTATCATGCTAGCTAGTAGAACTGCTTTAACTTAGTTTAAAAAACTATTCTCTTTTTATAGCTATTTTTCCCTATACCTACAGTTTCACAGGAAGAGCTTATAGAGATGTAGTCCACTGCTTCTTCTTTGTGCCACAGCTGCTTCTAACTGCAAGGTGAATGGGTTCAGGGGGACTGATCCATCAAAAAAGAAACAAAACCCAAGTTCTTATCTCTTACATTTTTTTCCAGGCCAATCAGTTCCTCAAGTCAGGTACTGCCTGGCCACACTACAGGCATGTTAACTCAAAGCAGGGTATGTGTGGAATGGAGAGCAAATAAGTGGGAGAATGAGGAGATGCTGGATTGTTAAATTTTGTGCTATGGCTGAATAACCGTGAGCTACATCTCCATGACTTTGGGCACATATAGATAGGTAAAGAAGGGGGACAAATAGAAATGCACTTCCATATAATAATCATAAGTGCAATATAAAATGTTATTTAAAAATTGTTGGCATAATGTCAATGTAGTAAATATTTCTCAATTCCATACACATCTACATTTTCCTCAGACATAAAACAGATATTTGGAAGTTATGACAAATTCCATTGAAACCAGCACTCAGGCCAGTAGTAAACTCATTTCTTTAAGAAGCCATTTTATTTTGTTTCATTTTCCCCTGCTAATTCAACATAGAAGAGTTAACATGTTAGTCTTTCTAAGATGCATTTTCCTTCCCTGAGTGTACTTCAAAAGCACATTGTTGTTTTATTACCTGATATTGAACATGGAGCAAACAGCAATATATTGGCTTAGCAAGGTAAACATAGCCATAGCCAGTAAGATGACACCTATTTTTATTTTAGACAGAATTAGGGTCTCTATAACTACCAGGATATAGCCAAAGGTCATAGGGATCAGCAAAAGTGTTTATCAAAAGTTAGAACATGCTATAATAAAAGTTTGAGCCAAATTAAATTAAACAATTTCTACCAAATTTCTGATGTTATCAAAGGGAATAAAGTCTCCCTTTCCTTTGCACATTATAAATTTCGTGAAACTCAGGAAATTGCTCATTAGAAAATGAATTTAAGTCATATGTGACCAAAGGCAGAGAGACTTATTCCTGTTCTGATTGACTGGCTGGGCTACACCACATGAGCCATGAAGCAGAGCTGTGTTTGCTGCCGTTGGCTGACAGACTTGTCGATCAAGAACTACTGCAAAAGTTCACAAATGATTTCAGGTAACCACTAGACTGGTGAAAGTTGTGATCTGTTCTGTGAGATTCTGGGAACAGTAAAAATAAGAAAAGTTAATTGAAGAAATCCTTTATTGCCTCTTATTTGGCAACTTATTCAGTCACTGAAGCCATGAAGGAGCTCTGAAACCTTATAATACAGAAATAAGTCCTTAAATAAATTAGCCTAATCACCTGATTTCCAAATTAACTGCTATGAAGCTACCTGTGAAAAGTAATTTTCTGGTGAGCATTCTATAGCAAGAGCACAATACTACTGTCTCCATCTGACTGCTATATCATACCCCGAGGCATGTGGCTTGATTTAGCGTAGACACTAACTACAAATGTCATTTCCATTCATATGGCCCTAACTCTGTAAAAAAATTAAGCATATGCTCAAGACCCTGAGAAGTCAACATCTCACATGTTTAACATTAAGCATAGTCCTACATCCTTTGTTAGATTCTGGGCAGAAGGACTGGGGTTATTGAAGGGCTTAGAGTTGACCATGTTTTCATTCACTTTGCTCAGTTAGGACTATAATGATATTGTTTCACAGATTCCTACTCTCCCTCCTTCAATAACCATTATGAGGTTTTATTCAACAAATTAAAAAAATTCAAATTCTCCATCTTTTTTAGTAGTTTACTGTCCATCCACTCCTCCATTTGATCCTGTAGATTCTACAGCCTGGCTGAACAGGAAGCAGGAATTCTGGATTACAGAAAGATGCTGAGCAACCAAGTTCTGGTGACCAAAATCTCCAATTCATAAACATATTGGATTAATCATGGGGGTGCAAAAGGTTACTGCCCCAGCTGTCTGCCCCCTGTATCTTCGAGGTTACTCTGTTGGAAGTTATCTCTTCAGTCACTACAGCTAAACCCAGCAAGGAATGGGAATTAAACACATCTGGTTATTCCTGAGGATGGGAAGGTGTAAACATGATGGATCCCTCTCAAGTCCAGAAAAAACTCCTAAATTTCCAAAATCCTGTGCTCTGTGTTCCTGTCCAACTCTTAATAAAGGATGCAGAAGGCGGCTGAGCAGTTTCAAAGGGAAATAGAAGATCACAGCAGAGCAGGCAAAACAAGTTCCACAGCCTAAAACCTTGTGATCTTAAAGACTGTTTTCTTTATTTCAGAGCACAATGTTATTGTTCTGTATGTTCATGTCCCTCTGCTATCTTTGAAACATTTTTTTTCTAGCAAGTTAGAGATGTTTATATTACAGAATTATATGCTGAGAAGAATATAGAATAATTATTTCAGTTATCAAACAATTCAGCCAGCCAGAAAAGATGCAAGTAAAACATTCAGCTGCATTTCTGCAGAAAGCTGTTAGTCAATACCTCTACTACAATACATTTTGGGTTCTATGCTTTGAGGAGTGCATCCCTTGTACTATTAAAATAATGTAAATAACTATTTCTACTGTGACTCTAAAGCTTTATCCTCTGTACAGGTATTCCCAGCACCTCATAGCTAATTGTGCATCTCTTTACTTCTGCCTGGAAACATTAGGTGACATCCCTTTAAGCTGGCATGCTGGTGTAGCAACTGTTTGGTGGCAAAAGTATCACAGGTTATGTTGTCTCTAGCTCTGGAGTGTGCTTTGCTGCCTCTGCCACACAAACACCCAGAGAAAAGAGATCTGTTTTTCTCCCTTAACTGGCTGAAAATCAGTAATAACTAGTCTGAAATCAATGAAGCTTTACTGCTGTGTGCTGTGTTAACACAAGATGCGAATCTGCCTTTGGGTCTGGTTTCTGCAGGGCTCAATGGTAAGCAGGAACGTTCAGATCGCTTTGACTTCCCTCTAATATTCCATATATTAACTCTAATATTAACTCTATATATTTTAAGCAGACACTTGCAGTTTCTCAGATGTCTTCTCTTTCTCATTTATTAGTTGAGTTATATTTTAACGGTGCTGAGAGATTTACTGTCAATGTATTAGATGTATTCATTTTGGTTAAGGCAAAATCCTTACGCTAGGACCCAAATGTTGGACACATCTGTTAGCAGGCCAAAGAATGACCCTATATTATTATTATTTTTTAAACCTGACAGCTCACACATTTGAAAATTGCATAAAAATATGTAGCTTAGCAGCTCTGCCTTCTCTTTGTACTATTTGCTCACACCCGGATCCATTTTTTCCCCTGACTGAAGGAAGGGAAGGACAACTCGGTATCAATCGCTCCCTTTGCCATTTCACATTAGGGAAACCCCTGACTTTTCAATCCAAATCAGCACCATCTTTCCTTTGATCCAGAAGACCACAGCTGGGAAGCTGACATGACTCTGCCTCGTGCTTCCCCTGCTCCAAGCCCCGCACCCGTGCATTGCCTCTAACAAATTCTAGCCGTCGCCTCTGCTCACTTTTAGCAGAACCTTTCCCTCCCTGTCACTGGCAGAGCCACCAAATTAATCACACTCAGCCCAACTAACACCAACAATCTGTCAAAGTGGCCTATGAAATGCTTCATCTACTTAACTAGGAAATTCACCTGAAGACCTGCTGGTTTGTCCTGGCCCTTCTGCCTGTAGGACAAAACAGAGAGAAACCACGATTCCCCCTTGCAATTTTTTCCACCTCCTCTGTTGTTATTGTTGTTGTTTTATTCCCTTACAGTAGCTCAGAATTCACTGAGCGTAAACAAGGTTTTTTGCTTAAAGAATTGCTTACCCAGTGTTATCTCTTTCATGGTACACAGGCATTTGCTGTTGATGGCATCAGGCTTAGGGGTCATTGGAAGTTCCTTTTGCAACATCAGCAAGTCAATACAGTGACTTCATGTTGTTTGTGCCCTGCTGTATTTCAACAACCTCTTTTCTTTTTTTTTTTTTTTACTTCTAGCCATTTACCTATCAAAGAAGTAAAGTACTTTTAGCTGGGAGCAAACTCTCCCCCATAAACAGATCTACCCTACACAAGGAAATGGAAAAGAAATCCCTGTTACCTGTCTGGAATGATGCTGTAAATCATAAACTTCACCTTGTAAGCATCAATCTTGCAACAAAACATCTAGGTTGCTCCAGAAAGTGATTTTTTTAATCTGAGCCTAATTTTTTCTAAAGGTATTTTATTTAGAATTTTTTTTCTGTATCATAAAAATGGTTTCAAATCACTTGCACTGAACATTTTACCATCTACTCCTGACTAAAAATGGGGAAAATCCAGTAAAAATCAGAAGGGCAGCATTTCCAACCTTCTTTCCAAAGGCATAAATGACTATACAGTGCCACTGCCAGAAGCTTTTGCCAAAAATATTAATATTCAAGCATATTTTGTCAGATTTTCTGCTATGAAACCGATGAGGGATAGAATTTGCTTAGAAAAAATGTTTCTGGTCAGTCACCAAGGCTCTTGGTAATTACAGAGCAGTTCAACAGATCCCAGTGGTAGTTTGAGTTTAATCTCTGCAGTGGATTCCCTACTACTATCTTGTCTTATTGAAACTCCCCAAGTTGCTGTCCCCATAACAGGTCCCAGGGGGAGTACTTACACTCAGGCTGCTTCTCTGCTAGAGTACTTGGACTGAACTTTAGAGTTGAGCTTACATTATGAAGTATCCATATTCGGGGTCCAGTACCAAAACCACCTCTCTTCCACCTAAGCTGGAAGGCAACATTGAAGAGAAGGGTGGGAGGACATCTAAACATGCCAGTGAAGATGAATGAGATTTCTTGCACTCAATCTGATAAAGAAGCCTGTTGAAGTCCTGAAAAAGGTCAGGCTTCACATTAGCTGATCTGTAAAGCCAAAACTGGCAAGGAACTATTATGATGGGTAGCTACTGAGTTTTCATTTTCATTCTCTTTTGCTTAGCTTGTTTTCACTCCCACATTGATAATTTTTTCCTCTTTCTTGTAGTAATAGAGATACATGAAACAGATCTTAAGATGCCAATTTGGCTTCTAGGCTCCTCATTCAAGACCATTGGACTTGCAGGCAATGGGGATCCTGAGATGCATCCATGAATCAGCAGTTTCAGAAAGCAGATCCTCATGACCAGTTTCAGGTTTTTAATGGTGCTGTAGTTCTTTCAAGCATTTTTCTGGATTTACCTTCCAGTATACAATCTCTGCAAAACAATTGATTTTTTAGTCTAGTTGTCGTTACCAAAAGCTTTCTTTTTCAAATTTCCCATCTCTCAGAAATTCTACCATATACCCTTTCACCTCCTAAATGCTCTTAGACCCACTGGTTTAAGTACACCAGGACACCAGTGGAAGGCTTCTGAGATATATGTGCTGTTACCTGGCTCACTCAGTTGGGAGGAATCACAACACAATATCATTTAGTTATGGCAGGAAGAATACAGAACAACTACTTCATTGTTATTTTTAACAGAGGCAAGGTGAAACGTATTATTGGCTAGCAACATCAAGTGGCAAACCATTAAGGCATTTAAAGCCTTTATTCAACAACACCCATAAACATATTTCTGACATCTGTATTGAAATATCTGTTTGAATTCAATAGATTTTAAGCATGTGCTCAGAATTAACCTCTATGCTTTTCCTGACATGGATCTCTACGTAGGTAAAATATCTGTTGTATCAGCATATCTGGGTTTATAATCCAGGTCTTCCCAACCTTCAGGTACTACTCAATATGTAAGGGTAGAGGTAAGGAGGTAGGTATGCACTGGCAGAACTCAAACAGGCCCAAAATTTTCAGGTTAGTGTTGGGGGTGAGTTTGTCTTTTACAGACTTCCAGATGTTCAGTATGAAAAGCCCCTGTGCAATTTATGAACAACTCGAGTGCATGGAAAAATCCACCCTAAATACAGTATTTGTGCTTGTTGCTGCCTCTCAAACAGTAGCATCTGAAGAACCTGGCATTCACAAAGACTTCCCCTGGCAGTCCATAATGTGACTGGGCAGCCAGGGGACTGAAACACCAAGGAGGGAGATGTTTGCTAGGAAGACCTTGGGTCTGAAAAGATGGAGAGAACAACTGCTCTGTAAGATTCGCTTATCTGAAGTTTTGTATTCAGTGGTCTGTCCCATCAAAGGAATTAAGCTTCAAGTGACACTAACATGTCTAATCATTCATCAGAGACCTATGTATAATCTGAGCAATAAGAACTACATTCAGCCTTTGCCTACTCTTGGAAAAAAAAGATGTGCTGTTTGAACCATGAGAAACTAGGCCCTATTATTTGTGTGGGGTTTTTCATGCTATGCTATTAAAAGTAAGCAACTCATTACTACAACACAGAGAAGCAAATTAAAATACCCATTTCCTATTGGAAATTGTCCTCCTTAAAATGAAAACCAAACCGTGCCTCTCCTCCCCAGTAAAATACTGCCACTGCAACTGGAACTAATTTGCTGGTAGCCTCAGAAAGGAAGTGAAAGGTTCAGTTACGAGGAGGGAAGACAGTCCCCAGCTAGGTCATAGCTGTGGTAATACAGAGGCAATCTGGGAGAGGCTTACACAGCTCTTGGCTGCACATGGTGGGTAACAGTAGGCCTTTAGCTCTCCAGGCTGTCAATCTGGCACTATTCACACACACTAAATTCACTTCGGTATTTAAAGGAATGGGATTATTGATTCTTTTCACTTTTTTTTTTTAATTTTTTTTAATTTTTTGCATTCCAAGGCCACTACAGGCCACTGAAAAAGAAAAAGAGGCACACACATACACATACAGGCACAGAATTCAGGGAGCACTTTAGCACTATAAACACTGACCTCGCAATTTTTTAAAACAGGGGATAGTTATATATGGCCGAAATAACACTATATTTTCTTTATTACCCTGAATTGTGCTTGATTGACACAACTCATTGGGAGAATTAGTTTTTCTACAAATACCCACATTTTATTGTACCACCATTCCCTAAGGAGTGTGCTGCTCATATATTTTTCTTAATGTGGCTCTGCAAACAGGTCACTGCGCTGTCGTGTGCTCAGCAACAGTACTTAGATGTTTAGAATTCATTGATTATTGTTTTAAATGCTGAAACCATTGGAGTGATGGACAGTTTCTTTAAAAATATAATTCTTAACTACTGACTGCTAACATCTTCTGACTCAATTATAATTTTCAGACATGTTTTTGTTACGTTATATATACACACACACATATATATATTCAATTGTGATGCTGAGATGGAAAAGCGTGTAAGATGAATTGAGAGAGAATGACCTGATCCTTAATTTATCAGGCAGGCTGCTTTCTGAAGCACATGGAGGAAAAACTTAATGGAAACTCCAAGGCCTTTCTTTTCCTTTGGGTCAGCTCTCCCCTCAGAGATGTACAGACTAACTAAGTGTTAGCACATTTAGCAGGTTCAAGGCCAAATTTCATCCTGAATGGAAAGGAAGAGTTGCACCTGCTCTGCTGCAGGAATTAGCAGTGAGATTTCAGATGATGTGAAGAAGGCATTAAGGAATATTCTGTGAACATAAAAACTCTAAGTCAGTATCAAACACAGCAGGTCTCAAAAACACCATAGTGTCTTAACGTGCAGTATGTCAGGAGTGGAAACAAGAGTCTCCCCGCCAGGACAGAAAGGTCCCTAAGAAAAATCGATGCAAGGTTTCCCAACATAACTCACTGAAGTATTGACTCAGTGATTCGTTTATTCAGGGTCAATTTAGGTATGATATTCACACATTAAATATGAAATTCAGGCTATATTTCAAGCCACACAGACTAACTTCTGCCTTAGATCACGAAACCACGAGTCGTGCAGTGCGGGATGAGAGGAAGCATCGCTTCTTCATGAGACAAACAACAAGAGGATAACGTGCTTCTCTCCATTCATACAGCCTTGTGCTCCACTGCTTCAAGGGAACACTGTGTGCTAGCCAAGGGGGTGACTACATCTCTTACTCCACTCCAAGCATAAAAAGTGCCATCTGTAACATTTGCTTGAGGAAAGTGCTAGCTGCTGCCACCACAAAATGTACATGAAACATAGCACACAAATATAAAACCTTAGTTAGCCACTAGACACTGGCTAAAAGGGCACTTCAGAAATCCATGCAGTGACCAGTATCCTGCTCTGCTTCCTAAGTGCAAAGATAATTTTATTCCTTTACTGGGAAAAGAAATACTCAATAGCATATGAATAACCCCACGTGGAAAGAGGGGGCTGTCTCCTGACAGTGAAACAGCACTGATTTAAGCAGCAGTACCAGGGAATCACATCAATTTTGGATGGTGAGTCACATGCCTAAAGAGAACAGGTTTACAAATGTTATCACTCCATTAGGGATTTTCTTAAAAGTACTGAAATCTTCTTCACATCCTCAAGTCAGAGAATCATAGGATTCCCAGGTTGATTTCGAAAGACACAAAACTATTTTTCTAGCCCTCACAGTTGCAAAGGTAACTGAAAACATCCATCAAACCTAAATGTAAGATTCAGAATCCACCAGGCAAAAAATGACAACTATGACATCTGTTAATTTTTATAGCCTACTTTATGAAGAGAAAATATATGTGATCAGAAAGCGTTTCTGCTGAGGAAAGAGGAGGACATACTCGACAAAAATAGTGATGTTCAAACCAGCCTTGTGAGAACAGGTGGCTGTGTGGAAGAGCCTGTGTATGTTCTATCAGTGGCCTAAGGGAAAAGCACGAACATGGGGACACAGTATTAGACATAGGAGCACCCACCAAAGAAACTGCAGCTACAGGAAAATCTGTTGAAACTGGCAGTCAATTATCAAAAACAAATCATAAGGAACTAAGTGTTTCTTTTGTGCCAGAACTTAGGAAACTAATTGCTTTAAAAGACAACTCATGATTTTCAAGCCCTTCTCATCATTTTTGAAAGTTTACAATTGGCAATGAGATTTAAAGCAATTTGCAAATATCAAGCTGAATGGTATTGTTGCAATGCAAGGAAAAGTTGCAGAACCAGAGCACTAAACCTTTAGGTTACCACTGAAAAATATCTTTTCTGCTGCAGGGACCGACAACTGCACAGGCAAATACAATTCAACAAGCTAGGGTGAGACATAAAATAAGAGAATCAAAGCAATAGAGAAGCCCAGGAAGGTAGAATTTGCTGCTATAGAGACCTAAACACATCTACTGGACACTGAATCCATGGAGCTTCAGCGTAGACAGTGCATGTTAATAAAGACATGTCTGTTTTCCATCAGATTCATCCAACAGAATTCACGTATAAAAGTCTCATTTATCTGCAAGGAATGTGCACACATAAAATCTAGTCTGTCTGCAGATGATGTTCTTAGCAGACACACAGTCAGGGTCTTACTGCTGGTTTTCAATATCCAGTGTGTGCATATTTATTTATTGGTCTCCGGATATACCACAGATTGGATCCTTTCCTCTGTTCTAGAAGCTTCACACGGGCCTATTGGTAAAAGGCTGCCTTACACGTAGTTCACCTTGCCTCATGAAGGTGTCTCTGAGGCTGTGGAACCACTGGTTGGTGCTGAGGACATCCTAGTATCTCATAGTGTTCTTGCAGCCTGTCTGAGGAGCCCTGCTAGTCATGGCTGCCCTCTAGCATGCTTTGCCTGCCACACTCTCCCCTGTGAGCTGCAGGCAATTAAAAGATGTTAGATTGGAGATCCCTCTAACACATACTGCTGGGTTATCTTGAAGCCTGGCAGGTTAATATGGATGGCTTCTATGACACATCCCTGGTTTTTGGTGAGAGAAATCTCTTCACCACAAGAGTTAGAAGCCAGTTTACACCACCTACAGAACCAGTCTGCAGTTGGACTGGTTACTCCTTGAACTCATGAGTGAATACATTGTTTTCACTCCTAAGGACATGAGTGAATACATTGTTTTCCTGAATTTTAAATTATTTTCTATAGGCAAAACTTTGGCAGTTCAGAAAGTGATTGGAGAATTCAATCCTTGAATTGAATTGAAAAAGTCCATTTCTTTTACCAAAAAGAATCAACAAAAATGCCAACAGCAGCAAACATTCCCAATTAAATTAAGACAATACCAAGCATCTGTGTGGTTTTCTTGTCTCCCTTCAGTGAATTTGGAGAAGAGGCATTCCCTGTTAGATGTACTAGAAGTCTTTTGTTGATATCATAGTGCTGACAAGTGTAATAGTGACAGCAACATCATATGAAATTATAACAGGAATCTTCCTTTCAGCAGTAGGTCTTGATAAATTGGACATACTGATTCCTGCTATTTGTTGCAAGGTAGTGTGGCATCTCTCTTTTTTTCTTTAACAGGCGCTAATTATTGAGCATCAAATAGCGTAAAATATAACAGCTGTGCATACTGTCAGTGCTATATGGGCTGCTGGAGGTGTCTGTGCGTGCATATGCCGATGTGTGAGCAACTGACAGTGGGTGGTTTTGCTGTTTGCTTTATAAATGCATTTGAATAAACTGGATTATTCTGTAGGACAGTAGAAATTCAACTAGGTTACAGCTGCATTAACAAGGAGAAGCCGGTTTCTAGAGAGCCTGCGATGACTTTGCCGCAGTGTTGGGTGAAGAGGAGTCTTTCAGCCTGGCTGGGGAAGCAGATAAGGTACATGGAAGTTCTGGTAGACTAATGATATTTTGTCCTTTTCTCCATTCCAATCTCACAGATCCCAACTAAATTATTAATGTGTTTTCAGGAATCATGAATAGGAAGTTTCACCATTTGAAAAAAAAAAAAAAAAAAAACAGGAGAAGAAAAGGAGGGGAAAAATATATCAAGAGAAACCAAAATCCCAATGTGCTATTTTAAGCTTTTATAGGCAAGCTGTGTCAAATAGTGGGAACAGTTCACATAGCAGGTGAAAGTTTGCTGCCGAAAGCTTTCAGTCCAAAGAAACTTTTTCCTTTGTGAGATGATTTAAACTGTAAACCATAAATACCCTGGTACCTCCCTGACCAAGATAACAACCTCAAAAAATAAAAAAAAAAAAAAAAGAAGAAACCCCTAAAAATATTACTGTGACCTGTTTTATGGTAAGGTCAGGCTCTTAATCAGTTTCGGGGTATAGCTCTTGAAACGAGAATGAAAGACTTTCTCCCTGAATAGTTTGCTCTCCTCAGGTTATAGTGAAACAAAATATGTAAAGTTTTTTGCTTCTGAGTGTTAGAGCTGCTCTTTTAACTTTCCTTTTAAGTTGGAAAAATGCAGTGAATAGAATCATTCTTTTCAACTCAAAACTTCTTCATGAAGGGTTGAGTCTCTTTTTTTATGGTTGCACTGGTACTAACACACCAGCTTCAGATGACCTTTACAAGTATCACATGGAGGCTTTATCCTGATTAAAATGGTTTTCTACACAGAAGGGGAAGGCCTGTGACACCACTCCGAACAAAACCTCTGCAGGACAAGGTGTAAAAGGATAAAATATATTGCTTCCTCTAAGAGGAATGGAAAAAAGGACCGAGAGATTCTGAATAAGAGAGAGACATGAAAACCTGTGTTTCATTTTGATTAATTCTGCACAGTTCTTCTTTAAGCAAATGACTAATGTGGCCTTTGACCCACCAGGAGAATTCTTTTAGCTCCATCCTTCAGGAAACCCAAAGAAACAGTGCTAGGGTTACACCTAATGCTGACCTACCTCATCCATCTGCTTTCAGCGAGCAAATGCCAAGTTCATATTCTCTTCCCATCGATGAAGGGGTGGGGAAGGGAAGAGAGAGGATAAAATTTCTGTAACTGAATCCTGGCATCAAGATTTATTTACTGTTGATCACAGCTGGTGAACTTTTTGTATCTCGCATCTGCGCAAGGTTGTTTGGGTCAAGGTGCATATGCCAACAAGAGAAAAGCAGGGGGAAAGCACAGGAGAAAGGAAGGCCTGAGGATGTAGCAGAACAGCAAGGAATGAGAGGCTCAAGGGTAAATTTATAGTTATGTGATCTGAGCCCAGAGGGAGGCCTAAGCAAGAATGCTCCCTGACCGTAAAAACGCACTAGCTGGTAATGGCTGTTAATGGCGCAGGGTGATTGTACCCAGTTAGACCTTGTGGGGGTGGCGGGGGAGGCAGACGTTTGGGAAGTGAGATGATAGTGGGGTAAAGGCAACAAAGGAATGGACTTGGGGAAGTCATGCTTACAGCAGTTGTGCCTGCCCTGCTTCCACAGTTGCCTTCCAACGTGCAGAGGTAGAAAAATTAAGAAAAGACAAAAATAAAAAATCAAGGAAAAGGAGTAGAAAGATGCAGGAAATATGATGAGCATGACATTTGAAGGACTGTACTTTGCATTTTTCCTTTTAATTGTTCTGCCCTTTTGCTCCCTGTTCACTGTGTGTGCCATAGCACTGTGCCTGCCTGAGGATGGCAGTGAGCAAGCAGTGGATGTGTGTATAAGCACTTTGGGTCTCCCATTTTCAATTAGCAGATGAATAAAGGACACAAGACAGGGTTTCATTTTTGCCTGCATGTTTTCAATTAAAATCTTTTCTTTTTCTTTTTTTTTCTCTTTTTTTTTTTCTTCCCTCCCCATTTCTAAAAAGGCTTCCTTCTACTGAACCCATGCTCAGACTCTTACACAGCCCTTCCAGCTCCAGTGCTTGCACCAATACCTGCTGGACTATGAAGGTGGGATGCTTGCATTGAAGTGTCTACAGCTCTGATTATCATCAGCAACTGGGGATGCTGGCTCAAGGATGCAAGGTCACCGTTACCCTGCAGCAACTGCTTCTCAAGGAGAGCCAGTTACTCACTATAATGAGATCACAAAACACACAAGCTTTCTTTGATTGTGATTTCCAGCCCAATCAGCAAAGAAAGGAAACTTCTGTCCTTGAGTAGTCAGGAACCTGTGCCTTTCTGAGTTGAAGTAATGGTCTAACTTGGGATCCACTGACTTATGAGACCAAGGATCTCAGGCCCAAGCTAACTCAGTTAAAAAGCAGGTAAAAGTAGCTTCTAAGTAGGAGGTAGGTTCATTTTTATCAATACACATAAGTGTTTTCTTTTTCTCTTCTTTACAAAAGGTCCATTCAAATGGTTAAATCTCATTCCTTTCCAATGAATATCTGCTGATGCATTTTAACTGAGTTTCAGCTGAACCTGCACTTGATGAGTATGGGAAAAACCCAGATATATGACAGCTAAACTGGCAATTTTGCCTGGGCTGTTTTGAAACCTAGATTCTCTGTAAATGAATAGAATAGAAGGCTAGTGAAACAGTTACTCTTTTTGCAAAGAACCACTCCAGTATATAATTACTAATACAATCAGTAGCCCACTGATACTGGAAGTGAAGCTGTTGCATTTCATCTACTTTAGGGCCAAAATACCATTCATCGATTTTTGCATAGATATGCAAGAGTTGATTAATGAAGAATATCTTCCAATTTTCATAGTTCTGAAACTTCACAGCTTTCTGGGTACAAGGCCATATATCCCTCTTCCCTCCTGTACTATGTTATTATAATTTATTTTGCATAAACATTCCTGAAAAATGCTAGATGCATAGACATAGTTTGTATAAGTGTATAAAGATGCTGTACAAAGTCAGTGACAACCTTCAGGGTTTGCATAACAAAAAGTGTCTGTAAAGCGTGAAAGATTGAATGAATTGCATCATATTTACTGCAGAGTTTTAAGGGAACAGTATATGTCTTATCTTAAATACAATGCATTGGTTAAAAATTAAGATAAAGATTTGAAAACCACACCAATCTATACTGTGGTGAGTACAAAATCCTTCTTTGGGCACTGCTGGGCCTCTCCTGGATTCCTGATCTTTGGGCTTTCTGACAGATGCAAAATTTTTAAATCAACATCAAACCTGTTATGATAATTAACAAAGTCAATTATTAACTAAATCTTTTCAGCTGGAGGTAAGAGAACTCACTATCAAACTAAGATTGTTAGGTTTGCCTTCATCCTGCATTCTGTAAAACTACCTAGTTCAAGTTGTTTGTGAGGGACAATCATACTGAGATTCATTAAAGCAGGAGAGAATGTTTTATCTGAGCCAGATGCATAGGATATTATATAAGTTCATTTGGGAGGTTTGAGCTTTCTGCCTCAGATTGGAAAAGAATATTCCCTTTAGAGATAAAGGGCCTGCTAAGTCTCTAGGAGAGTCACCTAGAATAAATGTTGCCTCTATTTTCTCCATAAAATTGCTTTATTTTTCCTTTTTTGCCCCTCTTTTTTAATTTTTATTTTTCCTAAACAGCACACTGGTCAAACATACCAAGTGCCTCTTTTTAGAAGTTATCACTTTAGAAATGAATTTGCAAGCTGTAGCATTGTAGCCCTTGGATAGGATCATGAGTTCCTAACCTCCACAGGTCTGGCCTTTGAGCACAACTTGAGGGGGGG